>CM052804.1:41208274-41319261 GCA_028533885.1 Nasua narica
GAACCACTGGGACCTCATCAAGATCAAAAGCTTTTGCACAGCAAAGGAAACTGTCAACAGAACCAAAAGACAACTGACAGAATGGGAGAAGATATTCACAAATGACATATCAGATAAAGGGTTAGTATCCAAAATCTATAAAGAACTTCTCAAAAGTTGTAATAAAATAAAAATCCTGTACTTTTAAAAAAACATCAGTCTCATGAAATACAAAGACAGTCTCAGGTACAATTCCAGATTAAAAGAGACTAAGAAGACAAAATGAATGAACACAAGGCAGGATTTCAGATTTTTATTTATTTATTTTTTTGCTATTACAGATAATTATGAGAGCAATTTATAAGCATTCCATAGATTAGAAAATAATATTGTTTCAGTGTTAATTACCTAATTTTCATAGCTGTACTTGGTTTTAAGAAATAGACACTGAAGTCTTTAGTAGTAAAGGAGCATAATGTCTGCAATTTACTCTTTTTTTGAAAAAAAAAAAGAGTTATTTCTTTATTTCTTTGAAAGAAAGCGTGCAAGTGGGGGCAGAGGGAGAGGGAAAGAAAGAGAGAGGGAAGCAGATTCCCCAATGATCAGATCTCACACCCACAGACCATGACCTGAGCCGAAATCAGGAGCCAGACACTCAACCAGTTGAGCCACCCGGGTGCCCCTGCAACTTACTCTTTAACAGAAAAAGCTGCATATATACACACACATCATGTATATGTGGAGAAAAAAAGGGGAAAGGACAACACAAATGTAGTAAAACATTAACATCTGGGGAATCTAGATGAAGGACGTTTTAAAAAGTTCGTACTACTGTAACTGTTCTATAAGTCTAAAATGTTGTCAAAATGTCAAAAAAAATTTTTTTTGTTAATGAGATGGCACACGTAAATTGCCTAGTACAGTGAGTGCTGGACCACAGAAGAACTCAAAATAGGCTCTAACCAACAGATTGTTGACGGTTACTGTTAAGGTTAGAGATCATCCAGGTTAACCCCCTGGGAAAAATTGGGAAAACAGAGGCCAGGAGAGGGCAGAAAGCTGCCTGCCTGAGATCATGCAGGAGTGGTGAGGGTGCCCTGCACCTCCCAGCGTGCCAGTAAGGGTTCTTTGGCTAGCAGGTGCCAACCAGGATGTGCCCACCCTCTTCATCTCTGGAGCAGACCTGCTACATGCTAGGCCCTAGACTCTCTTGTCTGCAAGGAAACCGGAGAGGGCTGAGACAAGGAGCCAACCAGCCATTTTAGTAGGGACAAACTTGGCCCAGCCTGGACAGAAACATTCAGCAAATGTCCAAGGAACAACATGCATTCATTCATTCATTCATTTCACACCTACTTCCTAAGCGGTTAGGTGATGCCAGGCCCTGCCTACCTTCATGGTGTCCCCGAACTGGACGGGAGCCAGACAAGCAAACAATCCCTATGGAATATATCAGAGAAGTGATTCAAGAACCTGGGTCTGAAGGACAAGTGGGCTTTAACCAAGGCGTGGAGTAAAGAGGAGTAAAGGCGTGCCTGGCTGGGGACAGGATGTACAATGGACAGCATGTACAATGCCCTCTGGTGGGAGGCATTCAGGTGCCTTAGGGAGGAAGCTCCATTGGCACTTGGCCTCCTTGTGAGCCCTCTCAGGAGGAGCATCTGCTCCTCCCCCAGTCAGGAAATATGAGGGACTCAACCGCATTCACTGAGGCAGTAAAAGAGGTGCCATTTCCTCCCTCCACCTGTTCCCTCCCTTCTGGAGGGCTCTGAACAGTGCCTGGCTGAGCAAAGCCAGGAGCTGCCCCCTCTCCTGATGGTAGGATGGGGAAAAGGGGAGGCAGACCATCCAGCTGCCTGCCGGGTAGAGGGCCTCCAGACAGGACCCTTAGCTGGACACCAGAGAGGCCAGCCAGGGGTGGGGTGAGTTGACAGAAGCGAATGCTGGGACATGCCTGGCTGCTGAGTTGCCCCAGCCAGGAGCTTGGCACATGAGCTCGGTGATTATAAATAACCTAACTGCCCTGGCGCCCGGGGCCTGCACCAGGCCAATGCACCAGGGAGGCTCCCAGGGCAACAGCTGGAGCCCAGCCCCCGCATCTTTGCTCCCCTCCGTGGCCCCAACACCCAGAGCTCCAGACAGAAGCAACCCACGGAGAGCCTCTTAAATGAAGGAATGCTGAAGTCCCTGCCCTCGTCTCATCACCTCCAGAGCCGGTGGTGGAAACAGTAGGCTCCCTCTTCACCTGCCCCTCTTACACCAACAGCTCCTTCCCAAGCACAGGGACCGCGCATCCAGTTCCCGGGCCCACAGCCTCCCCCACTCCCCGAAAGCGCCCGAAGAACTCACACCACCAGGTAGGTCAGGATGGAGACCTGCAGCAGCCGGTAGAGCAGGCCCACTTTCTTATTCTTGGCGATGACATACTTCTCAGTCTTGTAGTCGAACAGCGACTGGGAGAGCCCCTTGCAGCCCGCCTGCCCCATGGCGCCGTGTCACCTGCGCCTGCCGCCCGCGCCGCCACGCGGGTGCCGCATGGGAGCCGCCTCTCGCCGCCTGCTCCGTGCCGGCCCCGGGCCCCTGGGCACTGCGGCTTCCCGCTCCCGGGAGTGCGGCTGCAAGCTGCAGGGTCGCCGGGGCGGGCGCGCGGGAGGGGAGCGCGCGGGTCGCTGCTGGCGAAGCTAAGACGCCGCTGGGGGCCTCTGGCGGGGGGGCGGGGGGTGCGGTGACGGCGCCGGGCCTCCGCCTCCGCTGCGACCTTGCCGCCGCTTCTCCCTCTTCCTCCTCCCCAGACAATGACACACGCCTATGAGGGCATTCCTGAGGCGTAGGGCGGCCCGTGAGGCACCCCCCCAACCGGAAAGCAGAAACCGGGTGCTGGAGGAGCAGGGGCGAGGAAAGGAGAGTAGGAAGGGCTGCTTTTCCAGCAACCCCACTTTTTCTACTCCCAAAGCAATCCTGGGGTGGGAGTTGAATAGATTGAATCAATAGGGAAACTGAGGCCAGGGGAGGAGGCACAGGAAGTGAAGGGGGGTAAAGAGCATTTGTAGGCAAACACCCCAGGTTTGATTTTTCCTGCTCTCTGGGGCACCCTGATTCTCACCACACAGGCTGAGGGAGTCTGAAGACTTGCCTGATCCATGGCTCCTGTGTCCTCTGTGATTAAGTGGGTGTTCCTCCAGGAGCAGCTCTGTTGCTTAAAACGCAGCGCTCCCAGGGAGTCAGTTGCCAAGCAGGTCCCAGCGCCCACAGCATGAAGAACTCCAAAGGGTACCTAGGACAGACAGATGGGCCGGGGGTGCCGAGATACAGGCAGAATCACAAAATATGCCTGGAGAGAGTTTGAACCAACTGTCTGAAATGTTCCCAAAGCAAGAGATGGGCCTAATCTAGGGTGCTAAAAGTGCATCCCTCCTCACAACAGGTGAAATTAAGAGGGAGTGGGCACTGGGATGAAGAAGGGCATCTCTGTGATTAGTTTTAGAACTTGTGACAGCCACAGAGAAGCAGGCCCTGTGTATTTCTGCATCTTGCCATCTGACCAGAAGCAGTCCTGCTCCTCTCTCTACCCTGGCCCTTCACACACCTTCCCTTCCCTGAACCACAGGCTCCAGGGCTTGGAAGTGTCCCGAAAGTTTGCCAATGTGATTCTTTCTAAAAGTAAAAGCTACAGGGCAGTGGGTGTCCAGTTTTAGTGTGCATAGGAAGCATTTGGAAGCAAAATGCAGATCCCTGTGCCCTTCCCCTAATATCTATAAGTCTAGGATGGGGACTGGGGATCTGTATTTTGCTCTCAAACTGTCATTTGGGAAGCACAGATCTTTACGTCTTTTCATCAAATTCAAACACCATCTCCTCAAAAGGCGTATTCTTATTACCACCCCCCTAAAAGTGACGCCCACCCCAGTCACTTTCTATCCCGTTACCCCTTCTTACTCCCTGAAAACACTTGTCTAGGATCTTGTTTACTTATTGACTGTATCTCCCACTAAGACCATAAGCTCCTGGAGCATGAGGACCTTGTCTTTGGACATCTTTGTGTCCGATGCCCAGTTCTGTATCTGCCATATATTAGCTCTATACATATTTGTCAAGTGTGTGAACAAATTCAACCCTGATTTTTTAAACAGGGAGGAGATTTGGAGCTGCCATCCTGTCCCAGTCATGACTGGGGATTTTAGAAGCTGATATCATCCTGGGGGGAAGGTTTGGGAACTGTCACCAGACCTCCCTTCTTCACTTTCCTACCAGCCTCTTCCTCAGCCCTCCTCTCACATGGTACTCCAATAGGGGAGAGGGGAGAGGCAGCCTCAATGGAGTGATATCACACCTGTGAAGATTCCATCGACCTGAGCCCATGAGGAAAGTAGACTTTCAAGGTCTCAAGATCTGGCCTGAAGAAGAGCTTGAGGCTGAAAACCACCACCCCCACAGGGTCCCTTATCCTTGCATAAGCTGCATATAGGATGGTGCCATAATGGATCTCTCCACTCCCCAAAGTGATTTCCAGGCTTTGTGGCTTGGCCTCTTTGTTCTGCTGCGAGATCCCCAGAGACCCAGGCCTTCGTTTCTCAGGTTGGGTAACTGAGGACCGAGGTCATCAGGCAGAGCCTAAAATTAGCCCAAGTCTAGGGCACTCTCCCATTCTTGCTTGCTCGGCCCTTTACTAAATACCTACTATGTGCTGCTGCTATGGCCAAAATGCAAGGCCCCCTGTCCTGTGTGTGTGGCTCATCCTAACTGCTGCTCTGCCTTTAAAGAAGGGGCTCTGCTCCTATTTGCCAACCAACGTGGGCAGTTCTTCCTGAACCCCCCACAACTCAGCCAAGACCAGGCTGCAGTTTCTGATAGAACTGTCATAAAGCTTTAGGGACCACATGAGGGAGAACTGGAGGGGAAAGGGCCACTCTTGGGGTCAGGCCAGACCCCTCCTGTAGGTTCCCTCATAGCGCAGCTTCTCAGACTACTAGGTCCAGACCCATTGATGGGTCATGAGATCCACTTACTGGGTTACAAACAGCATATCCTCTCCCCAAAAGAGAGCGAGAGTGAGAGAGAGAGAGAGAGAGAGAGAGAGAAATACCAATGTGCTTATTTAGGAAGTAAGTGTAGGCACAGTTTTATGAAACTGTTGTTTGGAGTATGAGTGTGTGCATATGATGTGGAATGTATTTCTTCCTGGGGTCATGGTCAAAACACTGTGTGAAATGCTTCTGGAAAGCTGCAAACCCAAGTGTCTGCAATCTACCTCCACATGGGAGGCCAGGTCACCACCCCCACAAGTTTAGCTCAACACTCAATACACCTGAAGTGGGAAAAGGAGCCTATGCTTTTTACATTTCCATTATTATAAAATTCTAAGTCAGAGATGTTTCTAAAACCAAGATGTATTCTACACTTGAAAGAAAATTGCCTGTTACTTTTGAGTGACAGGTTCTCCAGTTTTTACCTAACCACATGTCCATAGTCTTAAAAGCCCCCAAGCCCCCTGTTCCAGTGATCTTCCTCAGTGAGAGTGTCTCAGCACCCACTACTTGCTCAGCCTTCTTCTAAAGGCATTGCGTGTATGGGCTCATTTAATCATCACAACCTTAACACCTACGTGGTTGGTATAATCATTATCTTTACGCTTCCCTAAGAGGCTAGATGTGTCTCCTAGTAAGCATCTGAGCCAGAATTTGAATCCAGGTGATCTGGCTCCCTAGTCCAAGCAATGATGTCTACTGTCACCATAAGCACAGTGCTTTACAGTTTCCATATCAATTCATGTGACTCACTCTGTGAAACCAGCTGGAGAGGTAACTCTCAATCCCATAACGCATTTGATGGAACAAGGTCCTAGGTCACCTGAGAAGCTAAAGTGAGTCCTGGGTCTCCCAGCCCTCCACTCAGGGCTCAGTCCTCTAGAACCTGTGGCTTCTCTGGATGACAGTTAGTGTGGAGCTCATCCATTTGCCCTGCTACTGTGGACAGAGGCCACTGCTGAGGCCCAGTCATAGAAGGTTCCTCAAAGGACAATAGACTCTCTCATAATGCCATATCAGAGTGAGGGTCAGTCAAGAGAATGAGCACCATCTGTGGGAGCTCCCACTGCTACTGGTGCAGAGAGCACCCTGGTATGCCAAGAACTGACTGATTGTCTTGAAACTTCATTTCCTGGGTCAGGAGTCAGGGATGAAGGGCCTGTCTTCAGATTAGGCAAAACCCCTCCCTACCTCACCATCACATCCCTTCTCTATCCTCTCCCAAAGATGTCTACATGATCCTTCATTATAATGAGCGTTGTCCACTTGAAAGAAGGATTGGCAGTGAGTGAATTTATCCATTCTCATCTGGTTCACAAGACGTTGTCTAGCTGATGACCTAAGGTACCAGCAATAAAGTGATGGGGAATTATAAAATGAATTTCTAAAGGGCCTTTTCTCTTTTTATATCATCTCACTTACTCCTAAGACCTGCCAACATTTTAAGCCTATTTTTCTGTGTGGTTTGGACCCATTGCTGTGGCCATCTTGGTCTGCTCTGGGTCCTGGGATAATCTCTAGTTAAAAATATGGTGGATCCTCAGGGTGCATGGGTGGCTCAGTTGGTTGAGCATCTGACTTGATTTTGGCTCAGGTCATGATGTCAGGTTCCTGGGATCGAGCCCTGTGTCAGGCTCTCTGCTCACTGGAGAGTCTGCTTGAGGATTCTCTCCCTCTCCCGCTGTTCCTACCCCCCACTTGTGCTCTCTCCCTCTAGAATAAGTAAGTAAATCTTAAAAAACAAAACAAAACATGGTGGATTCTCAAGTGTTGAAACTGAAACAGGCAGAGCCTCCACATGTCTCCCCAAAGAAATGTATTGGACTCTTAACTTAGTGGAGAGCAGGCCCTCCTGACTCTGATTCCAACCTTTTCCCCATACCATTCTCTCTTCCTTCTCCTGTGAATTTTAGAGACTATAAGGGAGGAAGTATGGTGCAATAGAGTGAGCTTTAGAGGCAAGAGAATTACAAGGAAATCACCCCTTTAATCAAGAAAAACTCCCATTCAGTAGGAGATAAGAATGAGTTTCTAGGAGGGAAACCATGCACTGGCTGCATGAGAGTGGCAAATAGCATCACTGTATTTCCATCAGAGGCTTGGAGGTATCACTTGGTCACCCTGTGGCCTCCAAAGACACATTGTTTCCTCCTTTTCTCTCCAGCCCCAGTAAGGGCTTCCCCCAGTATTAAAGCTTTTCCTTTAGTCTGAGGAGACTAACAAACCCAAAAAATGTTCTCCAAAAAATTAAAGGAAGACAAAGAGAAATTTAAAACACCATAAATTCCATAAAATAATATGGTTCTTGGAGGTTCAGATATTACTTACACATAGTGAATGTGTTTCTGCTTCCCACCCCGAAGGAGAGGAGGGTTCATGCAAGGCCTAGAGGTAGGAAATTTGAGTCTGTGCTGGGGCACAAGAGGAGGTCACAGCAATGTAGGAAGGCCTTTGAGGACCTTCTGCAGACCTAGCCTTTCTTCAGAGTCCCAAGTATCCTGGATGGCACAGAAGGGACAAGAGTGGGAAAGGCATGGTGTAGAAAGGGTTTCACAAAAGGCCCCACAAAGCAATTTCTCCTTTAATTTTTTCTTTTGCTCTGATAGTCCTGCTATGAAAAACACATTCCATTAATAGACATTACTGGTCCATTTAAGAAGTAGCAGATGCATTATTAATGTCATTTCAATAGGGTCAACAGGAAAAGGAAGATCCTCTCCGCGGGAAGCATTTCTGAGTCCATCAGTGGGTCCCGTGACCCACCTTAATTGATGCATTGTTATTCATTACTTAGTTCTCAAAATGCAACCTGGGGAAAAACTCTACAGAGAATCAAATGCTTAAAAGAGTAGTCAAATGTTGGTCCACTGAGCACCAAAAAGAATAAAGATTCAAACTCAAGTCAACCAACTCTAACACATTATGTCTTAGAGCAAGCTCATCTTCTTCTTCCTCCTGCTCCCTACAGTGCTTTCTACCAGTCTTCATGAAATTCGTCACATCCATCCCATCCACTCTGCTCCACTCTCAGATTCATAGAACTAAAGTAGTAATGAAATGAGAATGAGCAGGAAATCCTCACATAAAAAATATACTGTGAGTAGTTGTGTCTTCCCACAGTTCCTTATACACAACTCTTCCTTAAGTTATTCTTTATTGCAATTACTGTCCCTACCTGGTCTCCAGCCTCACATGCCCCATTAGACACCCTCTGCTTCAGCCGAATTGACTCACATGCTTTACCACATCCTTCATTTTCCAACCTCCATGCCTTTGCCAACGGCTGGTCTCCCTTCAGTCCTCCATGGCTTCAAGGGGTCTGCCTCTGTCATGAAGGCTTCCAGAATCCCACGAGTTCTCTAAATTCTCAAAGGTTAGGATCTGTACAATTTAGGGAGTTACCATAGGGTATATATTTGTCATGTAGGACTTTGAGTGGAGGAAAGGGCTTTACCACTCTTTATACTACAGGGCTTCATGAAGTAGGTGGTCATGGGGCCTTGTGGAATGGTAAGAGAGGGGGTGAGGGGGAAGGAAGGAAGGAAGGAAGGAAGGAAGGGTTCCTGATCACCCCGCCTCTGGCCATTAGCCTGCATATTTGAAGTGTCTGAGAACAGAATGACTAAGCTTTTATTTTTGTGTGCATATTCATAGAAGATTTCAGAGATAATTCTGCCAGAGCATTAAATTAAATTTGTTTCCTGAAACAACTTCTTTGTCATCAAGATTCCAAGTCTGTATTAAGGCCTATCCATGGACAAAGTATAATTAGATGGACAAACGCTGATCTCACAACTAGTGTCCTCCAGGGGGTGACTCTTGCATAAAAATCACCTGGAGTACTTGCCAAAAAGCAGATTTTTCCAGGCCCAAGCTGGACTAGAGCATCAAGAGCCTGTAGTGAACAAGGCCAAGGAACCTGAAATGCTGAACTCCACCTGTATCTCTTGTGCCCAGAAAAGTCTGAAAACCACCACTCCACCCAGGGCTTTCACCTCAGCCTTGCCAAGTCTGTCAGGAAGCTTTTCTGGGAAAAATCATTAGATTTGGACATCTGCTGCTGTTCCAACAGTTCTGCTATACACTAGAACTGTGGGGTTGTTTCTTCCTCCACAAAACAGGGCTAAAACAGAGTGATTGTTAAGATTAGCTGCAAATGTACAAAGCCCAGGGTAGGGCACCGCTTTTCTTAAATGGACCAGAACATATAATGTAGGAGGTCTGTGAAGTTGGTTGAAAAATATGTCACATATTTTTTCCTGCTCTTTAGCTGAAATTTAACATTTCATTTAATTATGAATGTAGGCAACAAACCATAGCAATATTAGCAATATCTGTATCTTGGCACCAGTAGAAATTACAGCTATCTTGCCACATTACAGTTATTGCAGATATCTCAAAATACATTTTAAGCTCATCACTACCTTGAAAGAAGGGTAGTTTTTAGATCTGCTGCTTTAACACTTTAATAAAGAAGCACATGTATCTCCATAAGAATTTTTAAATATTCTGATTATTGTATTTCAATATATAATTGGTTACTTGTAAACTTTTATTGTATATATTCGAAAACAAGCTGATGGATGGATAGATGGGAAACTATGTGATAAGGTGAGCCTAATATAAAATGCTAATGGAAGAAACTAGACGGTGGTTAGACAGGTGTTCACAACTGCAAAATTCAACTCTTCATAATATGATGTTGGGAAAAAAAATCTGAAAAAGGGTCCATAGGTTTCACCAGACCACCAAAGGAGTCTATGGCACAGAAAAAAGTTAGAAACCCCTGACCCAGAGATATTAGTGTCCTTCACTAGCTAGCTGATCCACAGGGTGAGTTCATCACTGGGCAAAGTACCCCAAGTCCCAGTATAGAATGCCAGGAGTTAGGCTGGTAGCCTTTTCCTAGACTATGAAATCTCAAAGGTTTGCAGAATCAAAGCGATTCAGCGGCGTTTTCTCCCACCCCAGCACTCCAGCCTTAATCTCTGACCTCACAGCTCTAAAGAGTAAAAAGATTACCCTATAGTAGGACACTAGTCAAACCCCAGAAACCAAGGCCAAGAGCCCGAGAATATCTGCCAGCACTCCAGGCAGGGTGAGTCCAGACCCCTTTCCCAGACCCTGGACAGGAGAGGAGACATTCCCAGAGACCACATCTTCAATAACCTCCCTCCCAACTCTGTCCTGAGGACTTCGACTGGCTATAGGGTCCCCAAATCCTCTTTTCAGGGTGGAGGGAGAGGGAGAAGCAGAGCCTCCAGCGAGCTCTCCTGGAGGTTGGCACCATGGTCTTGGCCTCTTTGTAGTACTTAGGAAGAGTTTCTCTTTTAGACAGACCACCAGTAAGGACTACTGCTTCCTAATGCCCACTAGCAAAGGTGTATGGGTCAGTTCCCCCATTCTGGAAGTCACACTGTTCCATTTCTGAGTCAAATCACCCTCACTTGCCCAGAGGCTCCTGAGTTCAGAGGGAGAAATACTTCTTTTACTTCTATCCCAGATGATGGTGCTGTTCAGAAGAGCTAATGAGAAACTACCAGGGCCACATTTTAACTAGACAAAAAAGAAAAAGTAAAGCACAGAGGGGAAAAAAAAGTCACCTTACTTCATGGGAAAATACATGGTATCGCCAGCGAAGAAAGTAAACTAAAGCTACGATTATGCACCCATCAGCCAAAGAAGTAAAAAGAAAAACAAAAAAACATGTTCATGCTGCTAACTATGTAACATAGCTCAGTCCTTCTGGAAAGCTCTTTGGCACTGTATAGCAACTACAAAAATGTCTTTAATTGCACTTTTGGAAGAAGCTGAAAAGGCCTCTTTATAAGCTGTAAAGAGCTATGCAATTTAAGTTATTAATTCCCCAAAGACACATTAACCTAAGGTGTCACCTCTTCCTAGCCACTCCACCCACATTTGACAGCAGCATTTTTTCTGACACTGGTTCCTTGAAAATGGTCACCAATTCTCACAAATGGAAGAATATATGATTCTATTTATGTAAAAGAAAACAAAACCCCCAAACTATATACTATTTATATATACATATTTATTGTATTTATTGAATATTTATAAATGCATAGAATTAAGCCTAGAAGGATATATGCTAAACCAGTTCACCTCAGCTTCTAAGGAGGGGCTTGGATGGGGCAGAGTGTGACAAAGGCAATTTTTCACTTTTTTTTTTTTTAAGATTTATCTAT
The DNA here is from genome assembly GCA_028533885.1 of Nasua narica. Taxonomy (NCBI): domain Eukaryota; kingdom Metazoa; phylum Chordata; class Mammalia; order Carnivora; family Procyonidae; genus Nasua; species Nasua narica. The sequence continues at coordinate 41,219,484 of CM052804.1, forward strand.
TTGAGAAAGAGAAAGCATGCACAGGAGGAGCAGAGGGAGAGGGAGAGAAAATTTCCAGCAGACTCCACTCTGAGAGCAGAGTCTGAGGTGGGGCTTTACCTCACAACCCTGAGATCATGACCTGAGGTGAAACCACGAGTCTGTTGCTTAACAGACTATGCCACCCAGGCACGCGAATTTTTCACTTTTTATTATGATCTTACTATGATAGTCTTATTATTTGTGTACTTTTCAAAATATCCTTCTATTATTCAGTCAAATGAGTTAACTGAAGTTGGGAATTGTCTATTAAGGTGCATCCAGCTACTTCCTGAACTCTGATATTGGAACTACTCTTCCTAAAGTGATTCAATGTTTCCCTTGATTCCATTTACTAAATCTGTTCTTAAAGTAATGACAGCGCTGGCTGGCTCAGTTGGTGGATCATGCAACTCTTGATCTCAGCGTTGTGGGTTTGGGCCCCATGCTGGGTATAGAGATTACTTAAAAATAAAATCTTAAAAAAAAAAGTAATGGTAGAATTCTGGCACAAGATTTACCATTACTAACTAACTATAGCTAGGAGACCTAAAAATACCTAGATACCAAAATACCAAAAATACCAAACCCCAGGGTGGCTTGGGCTCAGGGTTGAGTGAGTGGGGAGGTTTGGAGGGTCTCCTGGCTCCCACCCAGGCCTTCCCGACGGGGTGGGCCCCCAGTGGCCCATTGCGGAGCAGACCTTGCTCGCTCCTTGCTCGGTTTGACCACTGTAAGTGCCTGCGCTCTGTAGCCTATTAATAAACTAAAATAAAGGGAAGAAGCTTCTGGTGAAAAAAAAATTTTTTTTATCATAAGTAAATATCCCTGTTTGTAGGGGAATAGATATACACAGAGTATACAATATTTGTGGATAATGTGAGGTTGCTGGGCTTGGCCATATGAAGCATCCCTTTCTCAGAACTTAATTAGGCCTAAAAAGTTTGACAGATTTAGGTTTTCATATCTGCTTGATGTCATCCCTTCAACAACCAAATCCAAAGTTCTGATGTTATCACAAAAGAAAAAGGTTATTTGAATCTGTACTCATTAGACTGTAATAGGGGAAATGAAAACAGAGAAATTACAAGGGGCATTTTCCCCATGCTGATTTCATTTCATGGTGTCAAGCTGATTTCATGTCAGTCCTTATGTGATCAGGACAGTGGCCATGACCCACTGTCCTTAGATCTATACAAGTTTTGGCACTTCCTGTTCCCAGGCAGAGGAGGGTGAATAGGAAATGGAAAATGCCTGGCACTAGAAAGGCATCTTTTAGAATAAAGACAAGGCTTTGGCCCTAGCTAGAGTACATGAATCTATAAAATCTAATCATGTCTCCTTATAAGTCTTTCCCTTCTCAGACTGGTCTCTTATGTAGTCTCTTAACTACAGTTGCATTGGCTTAACTCCAATCAGATCAGCACAGCTGTCAGTCACCAGATCATAGGTATGCAATATAAGGCTTGACTGTTACAATGAGAGTAGGGTCTTATTTGTAATGAAAAAGTATAAAAGCAAGGCTCTAAGCCACCTATAACACTGAAAATTTGGATATAACTCCTGAGCCCAACAACAGAGAATTATCAAAGCAAACTTACCCCTTTCTTTGCTTTCAAAGGCAAAACCTCTGAAATAACTCAAGAAATATAAAGAAGGATGAGCTGTAGCATCAGAAACAGAGAATGATACAATAAAGGCACTAAAAATATGATGGAATTCCTGAAAGAAGTGAAGCAGATGGAATCAGACCAACAGAAAAGTTGATCATGCCAAAGAGCCTGGTGATTTAACATAGGTAAAATAAGTGGCTCCATGAGAAGTGGATGGGTTTTCCAACCAAGCCCCAGAGATTGCCCAAAGGCAGGATGGCAGAGAGTGGGACCATGGGCAGGCTGTGAGGTAGGCAGCGGAGGGTACACAGAGCAATCCCATTAACTTCTCAGAGCTCTACAAGTTCTAGTCAAAGAAATAAGGGTGAAAAGTGTATCAATATGAAAAAGACTCCAAATCACCATTATTTCCAGATAAGATCTTCTCCTTTGAAAATCCAAGAGAATCAACTAAAAAGCTATTAAAAAACAAACTTCAGGGGATGTCCAGGTGGCTCACTGGGTTAAGCACTTGCCTTTGACTCAGGTTATGATCCCAGGGTCCTGGGATGGAGTTCCCCATCAGGCTCCCTGCTTAATGAGGAGACTGCATCTCCTTCTGCCTGCCATTCCCCCTGCTTGTGCTCTGACAAATAAATCTTTTAAAAATATATTTTATTGATTTATTTGAGAGGGACAGAGAGAGTGAGAGCTTGTGCATGAGCAGGAGGGAGAGGGAGAGGGAGAAGCAGACTCCCCATTGAGCAGGAAGACCAATGCGGGACTTGATCTCAGGACCCTGTGATCATGACCTGAGCTGAAGGCGGATGCTTAACCAACTGAGCCACCCAGGCATGCTGACAAATAAATCTTAAAAAAACAACAAAAAAAGAAATCTCAGCAAGTGGAGAAATGTCGTATTTCTGAGTAGGTAAACAATACTGTAAAGAAAGCAATTCTTCCCAATCTAATCTGTACATTTAAATTAAAATCCCGGGCGCCTGGGTGGCGCAGTTGGTTAAGCAACTGCCTTCGGCTCAGGTCATGATCCCGGAGTCCCGGGATGGAGTCCCACATCGGGCTCCCAGCTCCATGGGGAGTCCGCTTCTCACTCTGACCTTCTCCCTTCTCATGCTCTCTCTCACTCTCTCTCTTTCCTAATAAATAAATAAATAAAATCTTTAAAAAAAAATAAATTAAAATCCCAAAGGCTTTCTTTTGTGAATTTGAAACACAGATACTAAGAATTATCTGAAAAAATATAATCAGCAATTTTTCTTAAGAATGAAAATGTCCTATCAGGTATCAAAATTTACTGCAAAGTTATAAGGATGAAAACTGGTATCAAAAAAAGGATACTGGGGCACCTGGGTGGCTCAGTGGGTTAAAGCCTCTGCTCAGGTCATGATCTCAAGGTGCTGGGATAGAGCCCTGCATCAGGCTCTCTGCTCAGCAGGGGGCCTGCCTCCCCCGCCCCCCACCCCCGCCTGCCTCTACCTACTTGTGATCTCTTTGTCAAATAAGTAAATAAAATCTTTAAAAAAAAAAAAAAGATACCATTTTTCACAATGATCAGGTTAGCAAAATAGTTAAAAGTTTGATGGTGCCCAGTGGTGGCAAGGTACACAGTGGCACTTCATATACTCTAAGTGCAGGTATAAATTGGTAAAATTTTTTTGGAAGTTGCCATCATCTATCAAAAAAATTTAATTGAAAACAATGTTACATTAGTTTAAGGTACACAACATGGTGATTCAACAATTCTACATGTTGTCCTCTGCTCACCCCCAAGTGTAGCTACCATCTATCACCATATGATGCTATTACAATACCACTGACTATAATCCCCATTCTGTGCCTTTCATTCCTGTGACTTATTTCATCTATCAAAATTTCAAATGCACATAATCTCTGAGCCAATAATTGTGCCAGGAACTTACCCATCAATAACTTGAAAAGCATAGTACACCAGATACATGTTTAGAGAAATTCATACCTTTTCTTTGTAATAAAAAAAAAGGAAATAGAAACAACCTAAATATCTACTTTGTTAAGTTTTTTAAATTTTTTTAATTTAAGTTTAATTTTTTAAGTTTTTTAATTGTTAAGTAAATACAATATAGTGTATTATGGAACTGTTAAAAAGATTGGGGTATGTCTGCAGATATTGCTGTTGAAAGATACCTAGAATCTACTAGATGAAAAAGCAGGCGGTGGCACACTACATACAATGTAATTCCATTTATATAGAGATTTATATTTATAAACATATATATATATATATCTAGAGATATATATAGCTACAAATATATATGTATATAGATATATATGTGTATATATATTTATTTGTATCTATATATATCTCTAGATATATAGATATATCCAGAGAGAGAAAGAAAGCTTATATTGGTATATTCATAGGAATATTTTTAAAAGAATAGCTAAAAATTTATTAACAGTGGTTGCATTTGGAAAGAGATTGGGGGTGGAAAGGATAGGAAGACTTACTTTTACTTTTTTAGATACCTTTGTGATGTTTTGAGTTTATCATTTGCATAATGCTAGAAAATGTTCCTTCAATTGTGGCACTGGTACAAGAACAAACAGATCAGTGAAACAAAATTAAATTTCCAAAATTTATATGTATATATATGAATCTCACAAGGTGTAATAGCAGAATTTCAAATTATTTTTTTTAAAGATTTTATTTATTTATTTGAGAGACAGAGAAAGTGAGAGAGAGCACTAGAGGAGCGAAGGGTAGAGGAAGAAGCAGACTCCCTGTGGAGCTGGGAGCCCGATGTAGGACTCAATCCCAGAACTCAAGGATCATGACCTGAGCCGAAGGCAGTCACTCAACCAACTGAGCCACCCAGGCACCCCCAGAATTTCAAATTATTAATGAGCATTTCAATAAAGGACATGGGGACAACTATTACTCATTGGAAATAGGATAATTAGATGCAAGGTCAACAAGAAAACAGAAACCACTCTATAGATATTTCAAACAAAAAGGGATTTAATAAAGAGAGTTATGTTTCAAGTTTGTCAGGAGGGCTGGAAAATAAAATCAGGAGAATTGGTATCACCCAGAGGTCAGGAGTTGCAGGAAGCTGCCACCACTGCTGGAGGCCACAGCCAAAAGAAAAGACTTCTATCTTTCCACCTTCTAGTCTTATGCAACTGCCTCTCACTGCCAAAACCTAAACTAGAAACCCACCCACAAGGGGTTCTGGGAAATGTTTAAAACCTTTCAGCCCCTGCAATACAGGAAAGTGTGGATAAGCAAAGGAGGTGGAAAGTTAGTTATGCTTCTGGGAGAAAACAAACAAACAAAACAAAAAATGAAAAAACAAAACCCAGTCCCTAATTCATACCTTATACACATATACATTTCAGACAAAAATAAAATTTAAAAGAAATATTGAACACATCTCAATTAAAGATAAGGATCACTTTCTACATTATATGCTAATACACCATTTAATTTTTATGCAATAACTTTTATGATCCATGAAAACAAAGATTGCTCCACTGCAGGGTTAAGAGTAGGGAGACGGGTCAAGTTTTAACATGGGGCATAAAGATAAAATAAGATACTCAGAACAAAGTCAGCCTGTAACTAGGGCCTAATCTCTGTGCTCCCAGCTCCCAGGCCAGGTTCTATCTCCTCCTGCAGAAGAGTGCTCTCTCCTAGTGGCAGTATTTACTGAGGAACAAAAGTCTCCTGAGCAATTCACTAAGCAGGAAGCTGGGTAAGGATTAGCACAGTGCATTATTTAAATAAATATATGCATACATACAACAGAAATGAAACTACAAAACAAAGTCTTGGCTTTCTCTTTGCCTCCCTAGTTCCTGTTTTGGTGACTTTAGTTCTTCCACTTTTTACATTTGTCATAGATGGTGCTTTTTAGTGCCCTGATTTGAAATAATAGGCAACATCTTAGGATCTTGAAAATGCCCCAAGATGTACTTTGTAGAAGACCACATTGGGAGACATTAATAGAAATGCCAAGAAAAAGCATTCTTAGGCAAGTAAGGTTAGAAATTGCTGTACCTCCTTTTGGGGAAAAAACTATCACAAAGTATATTATATTTCTGTATTAAAGGCACTTCTGTAAAGAAAACAGTTTAATTTTATTTAATATCAGATGTTTCCCAAGTTTATTTTCTGCACAACACACAGACACTTTTGGGACAATGTATGGTTAAAAAACAATATTCCTCAAACAATTTGTTAGATTCTACTCTGATCATCTTTAAAAAAAAGGGAATGACACCAGGACTGGTTGATATTCTCTCCCCAAAGATGAAGAAGCTGATCCTAATTGTCTTCTGTGAGCAGATTCTCTGATTTCAGCTGGGTCTTCCTTGTGCTGTCCAGGTTCAGGTTTTGGTATTTTCTTTTAAAAAAGCCACACTAAAACGAAGGAAGGGAAGTCCCATTACATCCACTTGTTTTAGAAAACCATTATCTAGTTGTTGCCAAAATAGCTCCTATACTCCTCTGCTTTTCCTGCCTCCTCTGAATCTCTCCCTGATAATCTGATCCTTTAAGATCTGTTTTTTTTTTTAATCAGGAACTATTTATTTTTAATTTTTTTTAATTTAAATTCAGTTAACCAATGTATAGTACATCATTAGTTTTTGATGTAGTGTTCAATGATTCATTAGGTGCATATAATACCCAGGGCTCATCACAGCAAATGCCCTCCTTAATGCCCATCCCCCAGCTACCCCATCCCCCCATCCCTTCCCTTCTGCAACCTTCAGCTTGTTTCCTGGAGTCAAGAGTCTCTCATCATTTGTCTCCTTCTTTGATTTCGTCCCATTCAGTTTTCCCTCCCTTTCCCTATGGTCCTCTGCACTATTTCTTATGTTCCACATATGAGTGCAACCATACAATAATTGCGTTTCTCTGATTGACTTATTTCACTTAGCATGACACTCTTCAGTTCCGTCCATGTTGATGCAGATGGTAGGTATTCATCCTTTCTGATGGCTAAGTAATATTCCATTATATATATGGACCACATCCTCTTTATCTATTCATCTGTTGAAGGACATCTTGGCTCCTTCCACAGTCTAACTATTGTAGACCTTGCTGCTATGAACATTGGGGTGCATGTGGCCTTTATTTTCATTACATCTGTACAAGACCCGCCTTAAATGCTGCTTTTCCACAAGCTTTTCTGGTGCTCATTCTCCAGTCAAAAGTGAAAAATCACCTTCCTCTTAAGTCCCCAAACTCCTTAACCTTTTTAACTTAACTAATTCTGCAAAGTATTATAGTTTCAGCTGTAAGGCATCTTATATATGTAAAAATATGCAGCCTACTATGGATAGTATGGCTTCTATGTCAAAAAACTCACAATCTAGGAACACCTGGCTGGCTTAGTGACTCTTGATCTCAGGGCTGTAAGTTTGAGCCCAATACTGGGTGTAAAGATTGCTGAAAAATAAAAATGTTTTTTAAAAAAGAAACTCACAATCTAGTATGAACAAAAATAATTACAATACAGTGTGATGACTGCCACTTGGAAGGGTTTCCAGAAAATAGCCTGTTCACAGGAAAAGCGTATAATTTAGCTTAGAGGACTGAGGAATCTCTGGGCTGAGATTTAAGGGAGGTGTGTGAACACGGTGAAAAAGTGAGAAAAGGCATTGGCGTGCGGGGATGGCAGTATAGATAGCAAGCACAGAAACACAAATTTATTTAGTTACATGTGTTTAGAGGAAAAAGCAAGACTTAAGGGTGGAGAGGGGCAGAGGCCACAGAGTGAAGGTCTTGAAATCAGCAAAGAAGTTTGAACATTAAAACAGGGGAAGGAAAGTAAAGGATTTAAATAGGGTAATGATCATCATATTTATTTTAGGAAAATCTCTCTGTACTCTTATATTTCACAAGAGTAGAACTGACCTGGAATAGGATGATTATAATCAGAGTCAAAGCCAGAAGGCCACAACCGCTGCTTATAATAATGATAATGAAGACAGGCAAATAATACTCCTCTTTCAGGAAGATGACAGTGATCTAGAACAAGAAAAGGAGATCATATAATAAGTCTGCTAAAGGAGATGAGAAAAAAATTCTACATATTATTTTAAGGAACAAAATATGAGAACTTGGCAACATTCTGTATATTGACCGAGGCTGAGTGTAAAACCAAAAGCTAAACATTTCTTGATGCATCATCTAAAATTATCTAATGAGACTTCCAGTTTCTGGTCCCACATGTAGAGTACATGGTAGGCACCACTCTGTACTAACAAGCACAAAGCTGACTGAAAGCTGACTGAAATCTCTTGAGTTCCTAAGAGAGGGAGGACACTTGGCAAACTGCCGCCCCCAAAATTGGTGAGGGAGAGAGACAAATATAGGGAGTAGAGGCTTCCTAATGCTGGGGTAAGAAAACCCCATCTGTAATTGGTAAATTATGAGAAGCTCAGTATTGACGACTCTCAGAGCTAAAAACCCAAGGGAACCCAGTCATTTTGGAGCCCCAACACTATAAGGTTTTCCTTCAGGAGCTTTACCAAGTTCCTAGAGTAAATACTGGAGAAAAATCTATGCTTCTGGCAAGGGGAGAGGAAAAGGAACCATTTTGAAACAGGCCAGAGCACTCTGGCCTCCCCAGGGAGACTAGTTAATTGGAGTCTAACCTGCTAAGGTATTACCAGGGCCTAACTGACCTGGGGTAAGGGAAATACCCAGCTCAAGCCCATTCTAGATATCCTATCCCACCTCAGGGAGTTGAAAAAAAAATGAGAAATACTTGTGAAGTTTACAGCCTAGAGGCATAGGCTCACTAAAAAACTGAAACCTAATCATAGGATAGTAGAGCACTTCCCCTCCCCACACCTCCCCACACCAGTAAAAACCTATTTACAGCAGTTCCTTTTACCTGGTACATCACGTCCAGTTATCAAGAAAAAATTATTGGGAAGGGGAGGGGAGGGGAGGGGAGGGGAAGGAAGGGAAAAGAAAAGAAAAGAAAAAGGAAAAGAAAAAGAAAAGAAATTATAAAACATACCAAAAGGCAAAAAACACAATTTGAAGACACAGAGCAAGCATCAGAACCAGACAGAGAAAGGATGTTTGAATTATCAGACCTGAAATTTAAAACAACTATGATTAATATGATAAGGGCTCTAATGGATAAAGTAGACCGCATGCAAGAACAAAGACAAAGAACAAATAGGTAATTAAGCAGAGAGATGGAAACCCCAGGAAAGAACCAGAAAGAGAGAGAGAGAAAGGGAGGGAGGGAGGAAGGAAGAAAGAAAGAAAGGAAAAAAGAAAGAACCAAAAGAGACCACTGAAAGACAGAAAATCAGTTCTACATACAGCTATGCCACTTTGTGTCCTTGAACCCCAAGCTCCTCTTCAAAATGATGACCGATTTCAAATCATCTCTAAGTCCTTTTTAACTCTGTTCTGACAGCTCTTTGACCTTGCAGAAATCCCACATGAAATATATGACAAAGATACTGGTCTGCTCTTCACCAAACTAAAGTGTACGTTACCTCAAAGACATGATAATAAATGCAAAATAGCGTACACTACAGTTGACCCTTCGACAACACAGGTTTGAACTGCACATGTTCACTTACATGCAGATTTTTTTGGATAAACACAGTACTGTAAATGTATCTTTTATGATTTTCTTAACATTTTCTTTTCTCTAGCTTACTTTATCATAAGAATACAATATGTAATATAATTAGGCTTCTGGTTCACAGTACCCAATTTACTAATAGGGTACTATTACCCTATTAGTAACTACTATTTACTAATAGGGTACTAATAGGGTACTATTTTAACTCCCCCCAAAGTTTTGGGGGGAGTTAAAAGTTATACATGGGTTTTCAACTATGAGGGGAGTTGGCACCACTAACCCTCATGTTGTTCAAAAGTCAGATGTACTTACAGAGTTCTTCTATCAGAAGCCATGCCCAGCATTATTGTCTAAAGGCTGTCTCAATTTTAGGAGTCTAAGCCCTCTTCTCACTAACAGGACTCAGCTGGAAAGCTCAAGGGACACTGCTTCCCAAGTAAGACCCAGTTATGGCCTTCCCATGGCTAGAGCTGCCTAGGACTTAAATGGGGCCAGAGAGCCACCAAGGCTTCTCTGCCTGCCCAAAAACTGAGTTCCTTTCCTGCACATATTTAGGCACCAAGGTCAGGGGGCCTTTGGAGATAATTTCTGTATGGGTTGGAAAGGTGGACAAATTTACCTTTAAGATTTTTTTATTTCTGTGCGTGCTCACATATGCACTTGTTTGTGCAAGCAGGGAAGGCAGAGGAAGAGGGAAAAAATCTTTAGTGGACTCTGTGCTAAGCACAGAGACTGATGAGGGCCTCCATCCCTCGACCCTGAGATCATGACCTGAGCTGAAACCAAGAGCTGAATGCTCAACTGACCGAGCCACCCAGGAGCCCCTGAACAAATTCACCTTTAAAGTCTCTTCCAATTAAAAATGCTAGTTACTTCCTACAGTTAACCCTCCAGGCAACTATTTAATTCACAGGTAGCTGAGCTTAATAGGAGTAAGTTCTGGGGCCTGAGAATAGGGAGGGAGCAAAGCAACAGAGAGGTAGGAAGAACAAGAAGAGAGCTGGTTTTTCTTTTATGGAAGAGTGAAGTGGAGGGCAGCGGGGAAGGACTTGAGAATCTGGGTTTAGGAAAGTAAAGAAAGGAAGTCCCAAGGTCATAGTTATGTAACAGGACAGATTTCAGTAGAAGAAATGCTCCTCTTTCTCAAAGTCTCTTCCTCTTTTCCTCTTCTAAATTCACAGGTTCCAAATTTGACCTAAAGCTACCCTGGTAAAGATGAAAAGAGAAGCAGGACACAGGACACTAGTGCTTGTAGTCAAACACTGATGGTGGCCTACCCAACAACCATTCTCTCCTTTTAATCTTCATTCAGAAATCACGACTGGTCTAAGATAATCATGACAAAGCTGTTCCCCTTTGCCAGTGATTGACATGATATCCGGTTCTCACTGAAAAGATGTAAGGAGGTAGCTGCTGGGAGTTTTTAGGAAAATTTCCCTCCCTAAAAAGGGAAGACACACTTAGAAAAAATCCTTTTGCATCTCCTGATTTCTTGCTTCCTATTTTATATCCTGCCACATGAAGAAACAGCACTGGGAGTGGGGGCATCTTTGTGCTGGCTACAAGGGAAGGCAGCTCCAACACAGATTGGAGGGTACAAGATCCAAAGGAGCTAGGCCATTGACCAGACAAACAACAGATGCCTTTATGGTACATTAGTGGGAGTCTTCCATTACTTGCAGATGAAATGCACTTGGATACATGGCTATTTATACTCATAGGTTCATTCTACTTTAGTTGCTTATTGTCAGGAACAACTTAATATTTTGCTTAGGGTGTTGAATTTAAAGGAAGGAAAATAATTATGGGGAATCTATGTGCAGAAATAAATACAACAGTAAGAGAGGGAAATAAATAATTTACAAATATGTGCATATACAAAACTGTTAACCATAACCCTCTTTGGGAAGGAGTTGGGGACATGAGAAGGGGGGGAATGAGGAACCATGATTTTTCATTTGATATTTTTTTGTAAGGCTTGGATTTTCTTGCTCTTCTTTTTCTTTTTTTTTTTTTTTAAATCTGGGCAGTGGGATAATTTCCTCCATATAATTTTCTGTATTAGAAATACTTAAAAATAAAAAGGAAATGTTATTTCTGACATATCTGGAGAACGGTTCCTTCACCTTCCTCCAGGAAGGAAATCAGAGGATCTAATATTTAGAAATTCAGTCTCACTCTCTTGACATTCCCTCCAGTAATGATCATGCCTGACCAAAGAGCCCAAAGATGGATTATCTCTCATGCCAGCTGTTGCTGCCAGCTGACACTTAACCACATCTAGTTTAGGTGTCGACAAGATCATTTAGCCCATAGATCACAGACATCAGTTTGACTTGTGGTCACACTCTTGCAAAAGAAATCCCAAGAGTCCTACTATTTAGTTTAAAATTTATAAAAGGATTACACATTCCTGAGTAACTGATTAATACCATAAACACTGACACTACACACTAGGAAGACAGTCAATGCATATAAGAAAAATAATTTCTCATTTGGCAAAAAAAATTTTTTTAAATACATTTTTCAAATCAAAGTATACATAGCTGTTGATTTCAGCCTAGTTATTTCAGCTTAGTCCTCTTATTCAATTGCCATTTCAAAGATGGAAAAACTGAGGAAGAAGTTGACTAATTCAAGGTCACAGAGGCAGCTGATGGTAGAGTCAAGTTCAGAGATGGCAAGACTGAAAACAGGAAGAGCTGCCTGTACAGAGGCTCTAAGGCAAGGCACGGTTTTCCCCAGAACACTGCTCAGAAAACCAGAAAATAGTCAGGGATTACCTTAGTTCTGTGGTTTTCTACATTCAGCCCCTCATATAGAGATTTGTTGAAAGATATTTCACCAAGGATCTGCAGTTCATTTACACCTCTTGGTAACTGTAAGATGGAGGGTAGATAAAACATATTTTAGACATAGACCTACTGCTTCAGACAGTATCTTTTCCTTTAAACGTGTTCCTTCTTCTGTATTCCTCTGTCTAGCTAGGGTCTTGGCAACCACAAAGTTACCAAAGCAAGGAACCTGCAATCATTCCCCAATTTCTTTTCCTTTACACTTTATCTCATGTCACAGCCCCACTCGCCAGCCCCAAATCAGTTCTTGACAATTCTTTTTTTTTTCCCCCTCACATCTGTCCCTTTTCTCCGTCCCTTATCACTACTCCTTCAGTTCAGATCTCATCATTCTCACGTGGATCACTGTGAGGAGTTAAACTTTATCCTAGTGCCCACTTTAGAATGAATGATCAAAGAATGCCTCTCTAAGAAGGTAACATCGGGGGAAGATAGACTAGTGTTGTGCAGAAGGGAGAGCAGGTGCAAAGATCCTGTAGCCAGAATAATATTAGAGAAACAGAAAGGACAGAATAGCTGGAGTGTAAGAAGTGGGAAAGGGCAGAGTACTAGGAGATAAAGTTGAAGCAGCAGACACTAGATCATGCAGTGCCTTGCGGGCCATTGAAAAAGTATGTTTTACTCTAGGTGTATTCAAATTTCACTTTTTTCTTTTCAGAACCCTGGCACAATGTACTTTAAAATAGCTGTTATGTGAAGAAAGATTTGTAGAGGGCATAGCAAGAGCAGAGACAGGAGGAAAAGACAGCTTACTGCAACAGCCTGAACGAGGACAGTAGCAGTGGAGGTGGAGAGAAATGAATGGATTTAGAACATACTTTGGAGGTAGAATGACAGAGCTTGAGGCTGTAATAGATATGGGGATGTAGGAAAAGAAGGAGTCACAAGTATCTCCTAAGGTAAGTAACTACAGTAAGTTACCCTAGTAAATAACCCCAAGTAATTGTGTAAAGAACAGACTGGGGCAAAAGGTGAATCAAGACACCTGTTTTGGACATGTTACATTTGAGATGCTGTTAACTTTTCTCGGAAAGAGAGCCGATGCACGTGAGCAGCAGGACAATCAAATCTGAGCATGCACCATCTCAAGTACCTGCTGAGATTGATTCAAGGAGAGCTCCGCAGCCACCGTTACATTTTCTTTATTTGAAGTAATGGTACAGGTCACTGAATACCATTTGTCCACATACTGAAAAGGAAACTCTGATTACAGTTAGCACAATCCCTGTTTGAGTGAAAAAGCAGAAAGCTTTTTAACAGTACACGGAGCACGTGAAAGTTCCCGAATAGAGGATGAGAACAGTTTCAGCGTCCACCTTGGCTCAAGCAAAGCCGCAACCACGGCTAACGTGACCCAGAGAAGAGGCTAAGGAGAGCCTGGAGGCCACCCTGCATTCGCTTTCAGCAGTGAACATCAGCAGAAGTAGCCCCGCGCCGCTCAAGTCACCCGCTTCAAGCCCTCCTCCCTCCCTCAACCTCTCGGAAAGGCCGCGCTCACCTGAACGGGGTCGTTCCCACATTCTTTCTCCTCACTAGAGTTGCACTTAGTGTGGGCCTGAAACGACAGCCATGACAGCAGGGATAAGAGGACGCCGAACTGCCAGTCACCCTCCGTCTCCCACCTCCCTCGTGACCCATTGTGATGCGCAAGCTCGCGGCCGGACGCTAGGACCCAGCAGTCGGGCTGGCCCCCGCGTCTGTCTTAAGGAAGTCTCGCGGTGTTTGCATTTGAACCTCCGGCGGGCGCCGACGATGGCGGCGTCACGCCAGCGACCCGGGAATCGGCTCTTCCGAACGTACGGGGCTGTGGGCGGCGGGAGGCCGCGGCGGCGGCCGGACCGGGCAGTCGCGCAGTGGTTCCCGCCGCAAGACCGGAAGCGTTTTTTCAGCAGCAGCAGTAGTAGTAGCGACGCCAGCAGCGGCGGCCCCTCGCGGTCTATCGCTTCAGACGATCCCGACGACCCCGACTTCCTCGGCGTTCCGGTCGGTCAGCGGCGGAGGCGTTCTGGCGGTCGAGCCTCCAAGGACCAGCCGAGTGTGATCGTGACTCCACGACGCCTGAGGCTGCGAGCTCGGCCTCCGCAAAAGTGCAGCACCCCCTGCGGCCCTCTTGGACCGCCGCCCTTCCTTAACAGCAACCCAGGCCGCCTCAGCCCGGACCTCAGTACGTGCAGCCAGCCCGCGGACGGCGGCGAGCTGGGCACCAGTGCCTCCTTGTTCAGCAGCCTGGCCTCTCCCGGCCCCGGCCCCTCCGCCTCTCTGGATGTGGCCTCTGAAGTTCCGAGCGGCTTCCACCTCCCAGCAGCCTCCCCGGACCCAGCACCCCTCCATGGCTTCCAGGAGGCAGCAACAGGAGGAAGCAGGTTCACCAGATTGGCCCACCAAGCCCATGCCAGCCTCAGGTCAGCTCTCTTTAGACTTATGGACTCTGGAAACCCTAAGGATTCTGAGTTTGGGGCAGATGGGAGGAATATGAGGGAGTCTTGCAGTGAAAAGGAACGGGCTGGGAAGAGGCTGGAAAGGCCAGGTTTATCAAGCATCGGTAAGAAGAGGGCCACAGACCAGGACTCCTGTGAAGAGATTGGGTCTCAAGGGGCTGCCCAGATGGACTATGAGGAAGCAGATGGTTGCAAGGGCTGTATTGTACCTGGGGAAATTAACAGGCTTGGGAGAAGTGGGCCTAGGCGAAAAAGGAAACTTCAGGAAACAGTAGAAACCTCCCTTCTCCATTACCACCAGTTTAAGAAGAGCCAAAAGATGGAAAAAGACTCATTCCTCACGCAGGACCTGACTCATTTACAGAATGCCCGCTCTTGGACCAAAGCCAGGGCTTCCTTCAGTTTCCACAAGAAGAAGATGGTGACTGCTGTGTCAGAAGTATGCAGCAGCCACACCATTGCCAGTTCTCTGTCTGAGTCCCTCATATCCGAATATTCAAACCCTCCTGTTATGAACAGAACAAATAGTGCTCTGTCTCCTTGGCACTGCTCTTCCATGTATTTGCTAACCCCCTTAAAGACACTACATGTCACAGACAAAAAGGCATCTGACGCTGAAAAGGTTTATGGGGAATGCAATCAGGAAGGTCCTGTCCCCTTTAGCTATTGCCTTTCCACAGAAAAACTGGAGTGCTGTCAGAAGATTGGGGAAGGGGTGTTTGGAGAAGTGTTTCAAACAGTTGCTAATCACACACCTGTTGCCCTAAAAATCATTGCTATTGAAGGACCAGATTTAGTCAATGGAGCCCATCAAAAAACTTTTGAGGAAATTCTGCCGGAGATAATCATCTCCAAAGAGTTGAGCCTCTTGTCTGATGAGGTATGCAACCGTACAGAAGGCTTTATTGGTTTGAACTCAGTGCACTGTGTTCAAGGATCTTACCCTCCCTTGCTTCTCAGAGCCTGGGACCATTATAACGCAACTAAAGGGTCTGCAAATGACCGGCCTGACTTTTTTGAGGAAGACCAGCTCTTCATTGTACTGGAATTTGAGTTTGGAGGGACTGACTTAGAGCAAATGAGAACGAAGTTGTCCTCCATGGCTACTGCAAAGAGCATCCTACACCAGATCACAGCATCCCTCGCGGTGGCAGAGGCATCACTGCACTTTGAGCACCGAGATTTACACTGGGGGAACGTGCTCTTAAAGAAAACCAGCTTAAAAGAGCTCCACTACACCCTCAATGGGAAGACAAGCACTATCCCCACCCGTGGGGTGCAAGTCAATATCATTGACTACACACTGTCACGGCTGGAGCGGGATGGGATTGTGGTGTTCTGTGACATTTCCATGGATGAGGACCTATTTACAGGTGAAGGTGATTACCAGTTTGAGATCTACAGGCTAATGAGGAAGGAGAATAACAACTGCTGGGGTGAATATCACCCTTATAATAATGTGCTCTGGCTCCATTACCTCACAGATAAGATTCTGAAACAGATGACCTTCAAGGTTAAATGTAACACCCCTGCCATGAAACAAATGAAGAGAAAGATCCAGCATTTCTATAGGACAATGCTGAACTTCAGTTCTGCCACTGACTTGCTTTGCCAACACAGTCTATTTAAATAAGCCAGAGGTGCCTTACTGACCCAAACTGAGAGGACACTGGTCTTAAAGCCCCTGATGCTATTTTTCAGTCTCCATCCCCAGAGCAAGGTGGAATTCCCATTCTAAATGTTTCTAGAAATTAACAAATGTTCTTTAAAAATAAACTATACATGGGAACAAATGATTACAATTTATAAGCCCTCTTTCTGTCAACAGACTCCTTTCTGTAAATGCCTTTCCACATACTCATTTTTGAACCTGGACATTTCATGAACCCTGAGCAAAAAAAATTCAGGAAAGCCAAAGGCCTCAACTTTCATACTAATCAGAGCCTATGGCTGTAGGTATCATAAGGGAAGTCAACTGAGAGCAAAGGGGCTGTAGCAAAGCAGAGACAGGGAGAGACTGGACGGAAGACAGAAGATGGTAAATTAATAGGGAGAAGGGCAAAAAATACTTCATGTTTATCAAGCTTATTTGCCAATTACAAAGAAGCAGAATTTATCAGTTTTTCAAAGGGAAAAATAAATGTCTCCATGGGTATTAAAAAGGTTTGAATTTTTGCTTATTTTTCATCAAGGGAAGGAAAACTGAAATGTTGCTTTAAGAACCAAATGGTTGATATTTCTTATGAATATGACTGGCAGTTTACTCTTAATGTGTTCCTTCATTAACTAAACTTGTTTTTACTCCTTTCCTAGAATTCTAGTTTTTATACCTTTGAGAATCCACAGTCACTCTGGAAAGATATGTGATTGTAATTAAAAACAACAACACCTCTAAGTACCTGAATCTTCGTCAGGTTTTTCACTCTTATAAATTGGAGATCTTGAAATTTGATTGGAACACAAATTTGCAGCTGGAATACAGCTCCAAAGAGATTTTCCCCATGTATCTACAAAATAAAATCAGAGAGTGGGAAATCAAAACTGGTGGTGTTTTGCCACCTATAACTTTGCTATAATAAGCATTAAGCACTCACATTGAAGAGGAATTCTTTGTAGACAGAAAGCCCCTGGCTTGTGTTCATGTACACCACTGAAGGTCTGCAAATAAAAGGATATTTGTTAGGCTTCAAGGCCTCTTTCTTTCAAATGAGCCTGAATGCTACCAACTGGATACACTAGGACAGAGAGTGCCATAACCTTAAGAAGAATCAAAACTGAATATCAAATGTAAAGTGGTAGTAGGGCAGTTCAGGTAGAAATATTTGAATTCTGTATATTTGGGCTGGTTCTGTGTCTAATTGTTAATCCTCGGTGGCCTTACTTTACACCTTCCTTCTTCCTAATCCCACAGCTCCTCTCTTCCCTCCTTAGCATTATGTCAATAACCTTTAGTATTAAGACCAGTTGGTACTGCTCCTCCTTTGATTACCACCATGGGGTTTCTAGAACCAAACTGTTCATGCCCTAGCAGTCAGTGGGAGCCTGGGTTTTAAGCAGCCTCCTGTCAGTCATGGGGAATGCCCACACCCACCCTGACCACCTGAAGCTGCAGGTGTTGGCCCCCTGGAAGTACTTACTTTGGAAGAACTGCAATGAAGGCATGCTTGAATTGAAGGCTGTGGCTCTGTTTGACTGAAGAATTTCTATCATTGAAACTAGGAAATAAGAGTGTCAGTTCACAGCACACCCACTTTGTATACAGCAGCTTATATACCTTGGCTTCTTAGGGTCAGGGCGGGTCAGATAAGAAAAGATGCTTGAAGATAAGTAATTAGGTTGCAGAAGACTTGCTAGAAGACCATACTTGCAAAAACACTGATTTAAAAAGGGGTTCTCAACCTTGACAATAATGACATTTGGGGCCAAATAATTTTTTGTGAGAGGCCATCTTGTATGCTGTATGATGTTTAGCAGCATCCCTGGCCTCTATCCACTAGTTACCAGAAGCATTCCCTCACCCCACAAGTTGTGGCAACCAAAAATTTTTCAGGCATTGCCCCTGAGGGACAGAATCATCCCCATTTGAGAACCCTTCCCTAACACTATACCCATACCCTACCCCCAAAACAAGTTTCACAGATGACAGAGCTTCTCCAAGTGAAATGAACCAGGAATAGAACTTATGTCTAAGGCTCATTTACTAGATGATACCATAGCTTTGCTTTGTGTGTCAATAAAAGGACATTATTTAAATAACTCTGATAAGAAGAAGGGAAAGCCAAGTCACTGCAGCAGCACAGATTCCTTCTGTGGGTTCATTGAGGCTCTTCTTCCAGGGCAGTGACAGAGCCATAGCTCTTACGCATGCACACGGGAGGGAGACTTTTTCCAGGACCACAGCCTGGGCCTGCAGGGACATAGGCCCTACTTACTTGGTGACTGTTACAGTGATATTGGCTGTCCTGTTTGGAAAGGCATTCTCCTCTAGCTGCCAAACTACTGAAAAGTTTGCCTATTAAAAAAAAAAAGAGAAAAGAAAAAGAAAAGGTCACTTGATTCCTCTCTACCACTCACAATTCAAACTGCTTCCTACTAACTAAACGGACCTGGGAAACAATTCACATTTTTTAGTACAGCATGCTTCCACATCCATTATTCCACATAAGCCTCACAGTGTCAATGTGGAGTAAGCAGGGCAGACAGCATTATTACCCTTTTACAGTTGAGGAAACCACTTCAGAGTTTTCCCACAGCACAGAGATCATCAGTGGCCAATGAGGGACTCACAACTAATAACTACTCCCAACTTCACTCTGCTGTATGGGGGTGAGTCAACAGTTTGTGGCTATATACCCCACCCCACCACTCCCTACTTTAAGAGCAAACTTGGCAGCTCTAAGCTCTGCTATGGGTTGATTGCAGTAAAGGGAAATGTGGAGACCACAACTAAAATTCAAATAAGACTGGGATGTAGGAGACACCACTCCAAGTAATTGAGAAGAGTCAGCCAACCCAAACACTCACAGATGACCTCTTGAGTATAGGATGACCAATCTTGCAGTTCATGACAAGCTCAGAAGCATTCGGCTTAGGGTCATCACACTGAATGTCTGGAGAAGGAGGCTGTTAACACAGAGAAGACACTGTTCTTAAAGAGCAAGAAAGGAAGCAGTTTCCTGATACCAATTCAATAAACATTCACTGATTTTCTACATGCCAGATATCTGCCAGGAGCCTTGGGACACTAATCAGACTTGGTTTCTGTCTTCCTCCCAAGCTGGGCAGAAGGGATTAATAGTAGGTCATTGAGGAATTTAAATACAAGGCCTAAGTGGTTCTGTGAAAGGTACAAGGAAAACATGGAAAGAAGTGAAATCCAACTATGAGGAATCTGTAAAGTCTTCAGGGGGAAGGAGACATTTGAACTGGGCAAACTTATCATACTGGGAAGGCTAGCATGAGCCCCAGCACTGCCACACAGCCTTGCTCAACCAGAGCTCTTCACCTGGACCACTGAATATGGAAGGTGATTTCAGTGACAATTTTCTTAATTCTCCCAAGGATGGTGCAGCACTGATTCCACTCTAGAAGCTTATGAGATACTTTCATTATTTTCATATAAAATGGATGCTGTCCTAGCCCAAACAGCCCAAGACCCCAGGGACAAACCTGTAGCCTGACAAAGCCAGGTTTACTGACTCCTTACAATGAGGAAAACTGCACTGTGGTGTCTCACCAAACAAAAGCCAAGACAGTTATTAAAGGATGCTAGGGAAGAAGGGAGTTCAAGTGATATAGAAGTAAACCAGAGTTTTGGTGGGCTCTAGGTAAAGCAGGATTGTGTATAAAAGGGTCCATCAACATTAGGTCTGGACCCAGGAACCCATTCCCTTGGAAACTCTTAGGGAGTTGTAAAGTGGTATCCAGAAATGCTTTATCTGAAGATCTTCACCACACATGGAAAATGAGACTGCTTCTCTTCAAAGTGACTTATATTCTCTAGTCAAGTGAAATGGTTTCATAATTACAGATAGAACATCGAGCAGCAAAGTTTTCTGATTGCCTATGATTTTCGAAAACATTTCTCAATGTTACAGTACTTTACAGCTGCAGGATGTCCTTGGGAGAAACACTGTTTCCTGTTATCTTGCCCCAGCTTCCAGCCTGTGACCCCAGGCTCATGAGTGAAGGGGCAGACTCTTACTTTCTCAGTGCAGGCTCATGTGTTAAGAGAGTTTTTCCCTCTCAGAATTCTGGTTAAGAAAGGCTGCAGGCAAGAAAGTGACTGCAGAACAGCTGCACTGAAGTTTCTGTAAGCAGAGAACAGCATGATTGGACTCACAGCACAGCATGTAGTTGGATTAGAGGGGATTCATCTCATTAATAATCATGTATTGGATGGAATCAGGATGAGACTGGAGGCAGGGAGACCAGTTAGGAGGTTTGCCATAAAGAAGCAGGTATACAGGGAGGGAAAGCCATGTGCGGCATATTTCATTGTTACCTTTTGTATCCTCTTAAACTGGAGGTTTCCGGGGTAATTCAAATTCATGGTTGTCATGTAGGAATCTTCCCCAGAGTTAGTGAGGTTAATGTTCATAGTTAGCTCCTTTGTGAGACCAACCACCAATTCCTGCCTGCATAATGTAGGCAAATAGATATGTGTTACCAGTTTATTTAATCTGTAAGAATCTCAATGCAGTACAATAGCACATTCTTAACTAATTCCTTAAATTGCCTAAAGGATACACTTAGCCTAGATTTTCTTCCCCTCAATATAGGCAAATGCCTGGACGGCCACACCCACCTCAGTTGCTGTGTGAGATGATAATGGCTACCATGTTGCTTACTATAGGGCAGGGACTGTGCTAAATGCTTCGCATCCTGAATTAATCCTTATGATAACCCTATAAAATATGGTTACCCTCCATTTCATAGAAAAGGACAGAAGTCAAGAGAGTCTTAACTAATTTGCCTCAGGCCTAGAATTCTCAAAAAAGAGTTGGGAAAATTATATTTAAATCCTCTTTCTAATACCAATTTGCTGCAACCCTAGGGAAGATACTTCATTCTTTCAAGTTCATACATTTCACATATATTTATGGAGTACTTTCTCTGTGCCAGACACTCTGCTCAATACTGGAGATTAGCGGTGTATGAGACGGATACTGTCCCATCTCTCTCTTGGCCTCAGCTTTCCCATCCACAAAATCATTCAGGCACTTTCAATTTAAACACTGGCTTAAACAGTCTATTCAGACTAGAGAAGACTGGGGGATTTGTGAGAGCTTCCTTCAGTCCTCTGAGGTGCTGTGGGGCCCCAGAGTATAAAAGGCCACCAGGGGGGCCTAGGTGGCTCAGTGGGTTAAAGCCTCTGCCTTCCGCTCAGGTCATGATCTCAGGGTCCTGGGATCAAGCCCCCATCGGGCTCTCTGCTCAGCAGAGAGCAGGGGGAGCCTGCTTCCCCCTCTCTCTGTCTGCCTGCCTCTCTGCCTACTTGTAATCTCTCTCTGTGTGTCAAATAAATAAAATCTTAAAAAAAACAATACTATCGAGTATTAATATAATTATATTAATTATAATTTATAATATAATTATAATATAGTTATAAATATAAATTATATTGTATTAATATAATTAATATAATACAGTCGAGATCTACAGAAAAACAATACAATATTAACAATACAAAGAAAATCTCCAAACCATTTGAAATGTTCAAAAACAGGGTAGGAACTTCTGGGAAGCAATGTGACATGTGCTGTTGTTATATTGTTTTTGTTTTATCACAACTAAGAAGAGAGTAGATTGATCAGTGGGAGAGAGGGGGCAGAGATAGCTAGAACTTGCTGTGTGTGGAAATCCATTTGAGAGATGGCAAATGCCTATGTCATACAGTAGTAGTGGGGATAGAGACAAGGATTGAAGCCTGATACGGTAAGGCCACACTTGCAACCAGAGCAACAGAGAGAGGGATCAAGGATGTGTCCTGAATTTTCACCTTGGGTGACCAAGTGGTGTTCTTCTTGAGGGGGAGAACACGGGAGGAAGACCAGAGGGTGGCAGTTGACCAGATGAGTTCAGTCAGAGATATGAGAGGTGCCTATGGCATAACGAGGTAGAGATGTTGAAACATCATTTGTATATACTGTTTTAGAGCCCAGGAGAGAGATCTGGGAGCCACTGGAATATTTCACAAGGGTTCTTAACCTGAGGACCAGGGACAGTTTCAGAGGGCCCCAAATGCAAACATGTGCATTTGCACATGTGATCTTCTAGAGAGGAGGGTCTGTAGTTTTCCTTAGGTTCTTGAGGGGACCTATATCCACAAAAAGGTGGAAAACACTGAAATATTTGGATGATAAGGATTAGACTCAGTAATGCTTTTAAAAAAAGAGACTGATTACTGTTTACACTAGGGGGCGATGTGGGGCCAGTTGTGTGTGCTACATACCACAAAGAGTTGGCTGGGTGGGAAGTTCTCGGCTGTAATTAATTCCTGTTGGAAACAGCTGCATCTGTTTATTAGGCTGGGTTCCAAAGCACTCAAAAGTCTTCAGCTGTATCCTCGGTAATTGAGATGGGCTAAGCCATCCACAAGTCCTACAGAGGTCTATGAAAGGCTCACCAGGACTCAAGCAACAGTGTTCTTCCCCACAGATGTCTACTCTGGCCAGCAGGCCATCAGTACCATGTCCCATATACAGCACCGGTAGCCAGGAAGGGTATTTTAAGACCATCACATGTCCAAAGCCAAACTCCTTATCTCTTCCTCTCCACCCTGCCTTCAAAATCATTCTTCTAAAGGCTTCCTACTCCAATACAGTTCTTGGCATTGCCATTATTCTGGAGTTCAGTGTGATCCAACAGAACTTTTGCAGGAATGGAAATAGTCTTATCTGTGCTTGCTCCTGAAGATCACCAGCCATATGTGGATGTTGGGCCCTTGAAATGTACCTAGTTCAACTGAGGAACTAAAACTTTAATTATACTTAATTTTAATTAAATAGCCAAATGTGACTAGTAGTCACTGGACTGGATTGGAAATTTCAAGATGCTCAGGATGAAATGAAGGAAGCTGCCTTAGACCCTTCTCTTTCTCTCACTCCCCACATCTAATCCGTCATCAAATCCTGTGGGCTAACTTCAAAATATAATCACCTTCAACTGCTACAGCTGTGGATAAGTCACCATCTCTTCTTCGCACCTGAATTCTAATAGATCCTTACTATCTCCTTGCTTACGTCTTTGCTCCTGTAGTCTACAACACAGCAGCAAGAATGAGCCTGTTAAAATGCAAGATCCGGTCATTCCTCTGGCCTACCAGTCCACAGTAAAAGCCCTTATGCAGGGCCTCAGAAGTCCTGAATAACCATTCTCCCTGCCCTGATATTACCCCTCCCTTCCTCATTCTACTTTAACCACACCGGTGTCCTAGCCATTCCTCCCCGCTCCAGCCATGCTCCCATCTCAGGGTATTTGCAGTTTACTCTTCCTGCAGACACTGACCTAGTTCCTCCTTCAACCTCCTCCTGTGTGTACCAAAACATCACCTCAGTGAGCCCTTTCCCAACCATTCTAAAACTGCAACCCACCCCTACCCAGCACTTACTCCCACCTCCCCTGCCTTTTCTTCATAGTACATCTCATCAATATAAGATTTACCTAATAGCTTCTCCACCTAAAACACCAGGAGGGCAAGAATTTTTGTCTATGTTGTTTGCTGATGTATCTTCAGCATGTAGAATGCTTGGCACAGAGGAGATGCTCCATAAATATTTAATGAATTAATTAAGTAATTTGGTTAAGAGGTGAACCAAGGAAGAGGTTTCCTCTAACTGAGGTAGGCCTAGGAGCAAGAAACACTGGGTTACAAAAATAGCATTATCCATTGTGTCAAGAGACTTGGGTTCAAGTCCACCAAATGACCACTGTGACCCCACGCAGTCCTTCAACTACTGAGTCTGTTCCCTAATCAGGGATACAAATCTCTTGCCTCCCTCATGGTGTAGCTGAGGACCTAGTGAGATAATAAATGCAAAGCCCTTTGTGGGCCATGAGGTTGGGTCAATTTTGATGAGGGCTTTTCCCAGGTAAGCCTTCAGAAGGAAGTTAATTGCATCA
The DNA here is from genome assembly GCA_028533885.1 of Nasua narica. NCBI lineage: Eukaryota > Metazoa > Chordata > Mammalia > Carnivora > Procyonidae > Nasua > Nasua narica. Next base: position 41,243,633 of record CM052804.1, read on the forward strand.
ACTATGATGACTGGATTCAACTCACTGAGAGATAGTGGTAGCCATCTGTAACTCAGCAACACAAAACAACTTATTCTTGCAGTTCTTCTCATAGGGCAGCTGTAACCAAACAGAGAGAAGTGGGGGTCAGTCCAGGGACACCACCATCCCTAGTAGCTTTGCTTCATGATCTTCTCCTTAGGACACACTTATCCTTCCTTAGACTCTAAGAAGTATAGGTACAAGGAAGTAAAGGCTGATAGGCTGGGGTTGTGCCCATGTGGCTGAGAGAGCTGTGACTGACATTCCTTGGCCTCTCATGGGTAGGGAGTGTGCTTGGTCTTACAACACAGGTACACCACGATCCAGGCCTCTGGTCAAGGTAAAAAATGTGACCTTCATGGAATGGGGGGGATGCCTGTCACATTTATATCATGTGAATTTAGCAGCAGTGTTCACAACTCACTAATTTGAACACTTAGGGGAATAAAACCTAAGAGAATAGAAGCTTCCTTAGTCCTTTTAAAAGTAGAGACAGGAACAGCAGGGGCAGGAATGGGGTATACCTAATCACATATCAGGTCTAGTCCTGTGAGGTTCTTGTCCCCCACGGCAAATCTTCCCTGTAGGTAAAATATTCCCCTTATAATCTTGCCTACACTAAAACAAACTAATTTGGAAGTTTACATAGGGTCCAAAAGGCCCAGTCAAGGTTGAACAGCCCTAGGTAAGTTGAAAGATAGAATTTTCCTCTGTTAAATTATTATTATGTTTAATTAGCCAACATATAGTACATCATTAGTTTTCGATGTAGTGTTCAGCAATTCATTAGTTGCGTATAACACCCAGTGCTCATCACCACATGTGCCCTCCTTAATACCCATCACCTGGTTACCCCATACCCCCCACCCCCTCCCTTCTGTAACCCTCAGTTTGTTTCCCAGAGTCCAGAGTCTCTCATGGTTTGTCTCCCTCTCTGATTTTTTCCCACTCAGTTTTCCCTCCCTTCCCCTAGGGTCTCCCCTGCACTATTTCTTATATTCCACATATGAGTGAAACCATGTAATAATCTTTCTCTGCTTGACTTATTTCAGAAAGATCAAATTTTCTAAAGGAGCTGCATCTAATTTTTTATCGTGAAGGAAACACAGGCAGATCCTTAATAGGAGAATCTCTGTATTTATGTCCCCAGCAGCCAGTGATCACCTCAGCAGCTTTCTGCAAAGACTGTTACCATGGCCTGGAGCTAGAAAGTACACCTACTTCCTGGAGAAGGGAGATGAAGTCTGCAGAAGTCAGATCTTGGAGTTCTATCTGCCTAGGTCAACAGTTTGAGGCAGGTTTTTTAGTTTTTCTTTTAATATAGTGAAGTAGCTTGTTTTTCACTCAACCCCAGTGGAAGAGAGCAGGATTGAACCATGCTTCCAGCCAGAACTCATTCTTTGGAAACATCTATGTGCCTAACCCAACACCAAAAATCTCTCCACACCCATTTTATTGGTGGAATAAATATTTTTAAAAATCTCTTTGCTGGACCATCAAATAACTGATTAAGGTAAGAATCATGAATGGATTTTTATATAAGATATAAACACAGTCTTGGGTGCCTGGGTGGCTCAGTTGGTTAAGCAACTGCCTTTGGCTTGGGTCATGATCCCGGAGTCCTGGGATCGAGTCCCACATCAGGCTCCCAGCTCCATAGGAAGTCTGCTTCTCCCTCTGACCTTCTCCCCTCTCATGTTCTCTCTCACTGTCTCTATCTCAAATAAATAAATAAAATCTTAAAAAAAAAAGGTATAAACACAGTCTCAAAGCATCTCCTTATAAGATACTTATTAATTACATGATGTGCCTCCTGATGCATAGGCACTTAGAAGGACACAACTTCACTTCTGTGATATTCCTGCCAAAAATGCACAACATGAATCTAATCATGAGGAAACATATTCTACAAAGTAAGTGGCCTATTATTGGACTCTTAAAAAATGGTAAGGTCATTAAAAACAAAGACAGACCAAAATACCATTGCAGATTAAAGGAGTCTAAAAATAAGTCCTGAAAAAATGTAATGAATGATCCTGGGCCAGGAAAAAAAAATTGTTCTCTTTTGCTATACAGGACATTAATATCCGGTGATATCTGAGTAAAGTTTGTACATTAGATAATGGCATTGTATCACTGTTAATTTCTTGATTTTGATCCTTGTACTGTGGTTTTGTAAGAGAATGTTCTTGTTTTTTAGGAAATATATACTAAAGTATTGGGGGTGAAGAGGTATCATATCTGTGATTTAGTCTCAAATGGCTGCAAAATATAAATGTGTGATATGCATATATATACACATATGTGTGTATATATATATGTTGGAGGGAGAGAATGATAAAGCAAATATGATAAAATGTCAAAATGGTAACTTAGAGGAATCTGAATAAAAGATGCATGGGAATTCTTTGGACTATTCTTTAATTTTTTAGCGGGCCAAATATTTCAAAATATAAAGGTTCTAAAAAAAACCAGAGTAGATATAATTAATGATCATCTACTTATTGATGAAATTTTGTGACATTAGTTCTCCTAATCTTTTCTAAATCATCTAACTTGCTGTCAATACCAAATTTTAAAAATTCCTTACAAAATAAATACACTACTATAAATTTAAAATAACATTTCTTGCCTAAAATAATCAAGATGACAATCTTCACTCATAGAGAGTCTGATTTTCCCTCTTCCTGGGGAGATGAGCAATGGAAACAGTTACCCTGATTATGTTACTCTTTTATTTCTATTCACTATTTGTGACTGATTCATTGGATATTGGCCAAAATCTGAGCCAAAGAATTCTATGATTTAATTTATATAGAGCATTGTTGTAGAAATATTATGCAGTCATGAGTATCCTATGGTTACCTGAAAATATACTTATGCTACCTGAAGCTCTTCTGTGTCAGTATGAGCTGCTTTTGGGCTCTTCTTTTTCTTTTTGGAGATGCAATTCATTCCAGCTGACTGTAATTATTACTTTAAATGCTCATGTTGTCACTTTGATCTTGCTGAGTTTTCTATATGCCATAAGACCCTCTAAATGAAGACTGACAGACTACCCTGGGAGCCAGGGCCTAGGTGGGAACCAAATCACCTTAGATATCAAAGAATCAGGAAATCTGACTGTTTATTTCACCCTTTGACTTCCCTTAGTTATGAGAGAAGTTTGTTGTGACATTACCTGCCTGTTAGGGTACAAGTATGGTAGCCCACATATTCAGCCTGAAGGTCATGGTCAGGACCTGGGTCAGCAGGTGCACTAAATGGCATCCTGTCTACAGCACAGAGCAGGTTAGCTCTAGTCCAGGCCTCATGCAAGACCCCCATATCACACCAGGAACTCCACCACACCTCATCAGAGGCTCTTGCCAAGTTGGACAAAATATTCCTATGCATCATTAAATATGTAGCAAGCACATTTTCTGTGAACATGAAGGAACTAACCTTGCATGTGGTTTGGAGACTTGTGTTACCCACCAGTAAGGCCCTGGGCAAATTAACACCATCTTAGGAACTCATTTTCCCCATTTAAACAGCAAGGGCCCAAACACTGTCTGAGGGCCCTCCTAACTTTAACAGTCTTTGAAGTTAGAGGAACAGGTGCTTGTTGGGTTTGGCTCTTAGGAGATTCTCGCATAGCTGAGTCACCTGGAAGATGGTGAAGGGCTTAGTGTAGAAGTCCAAAACAGGGTGGGGATGGTCTCTCTGGCTCTCCGAGGTCTGGAGTTGGTAGCTGACGCTGACACTGATGTTGGAGAAGCAGTCCTCCTCGCAGAGCTACAGAGTCACCAAGTAATGCAGGGTCAGAGTGGCATGTGGGGGACAAGATGACAAGGAGAATACTTTTAATTTTAATGTGTCATAATAAGAAATAAACAATGAAAGTGGTGAGTCAGAAGTTGTAAGCCTCTTCCAAAGAGCTTCCTTAAGCCAAGCTGAAAGGAAACTTCTTTCAACCAAGCTGCCTAGAGCTGTGGGAAAAAATCTCACTTAAACGGCTATGCCCTCAGGCCTGATAACTCCTGTTGGTTCCCATCCCAAACACAAAGGGATTCTGGCCATCAGGAGTTAAAAAAACAATATGAATTTTTTTGGAGGGCAAATGGATGCCACAGAAGGGAAGACTCATGGTCACATCTGTGTTTATAAAGATCTTTCTCACAGCAGCCTGGAGGAACATATGAGAAAGATAAAAGCTGAAGATAAAGGAGATTACATAGGGTGCCACTGGCCATTCTCCTTAAGTGAACTTTCAGCCATAGTGGGAGCTTTGAACACCCGAGAGTAGGTGAGCATGATTCCTGCGTGGAAAATGTAGTTTTTATTTAAGGAAGGCATAGACTTGCTAGAAACTGTTTCCTAATCCAAATAACACTCTGAACAGACATAGGAACACGTGTAGGCAGAAGCACAATTTAAAAGTTTACTGGAGGGGCGCCTGGGTGGCTCAGTTGGTTGGGCGACTGCCTTTGGCTCTGGTCATGATCTCAGGGTCCTGGGATTGAGCCCCGCACCGAGCTCTCTGCTCAGTGGGGAGCCTGCTTCCCCCTCTCTCTCTGCCTGCCTCTCTGCCTACTTGTGATCTCTCTCTTTCTCTCAAATAAATAAATAAAATCTTAAAAAATTTAAAATAAATAAATAAAATAAAATGGAAGTTTACTGGAATAAATGATCCTTATAGGTCCTTCTAGGCCCTGTCAGGCTCTGAATGCTGACAAATACATTTCTTTTATGTCTCTAGGCACCTTTGTAAATGATTTTGTCTTTATTTCTACTTTCTCGTTCAATTTTTCTGATGTTCATTCACATAAAGCATATTCCAATGCTAGTACCAGGTGAGGTGAGATGACATGAGGTGGGGGGGGAACCCCTGCTATTCCTGATTTGTTACCAAGAAAAATGTCAGCCATTAGAGCATTTCCCTTTGTGTTGAGCTTCTAGGAAGCTCAGAGGTATAGTTAATGTTCCATTTCAGCAGATTTCTTTACTCTGGAGTTCCAGTACAATTAACTCCATCTCTCATGCCATTATGTGGTTCTTGATTTATTAGGATTATTTTAATTGCCTAGTTTGTTTTGGGTATATATCCTTCATTGCATGCACCTCAAATCTTTTCTCAACACACACCCCTCTGGACTTTCTTCTAAACCCCTCCACTTACCTGTCCCTCTGTGGGAATGAGCACAAGGGACTCACAAAGCCGGGACACACTGCCGTCCCACTCCCTACTGTGGCTCTGACAATTACTCTTGTCTGAACACTGCAGCCTTTTCCTCTGCTTCACCACATCCACATCCACTGTGAAGTTCAGAAATGTCTCTCTGAAGCCTGGGAATGAAGACCAGACCTTCATGATGAGGCTGGAGTGGGTAAGCCCTAGACAAAGGGCCCCTTGCCTGCCTGCAGTTCCTTATGAACACCTCCCGAGTGGTATCCCTACTCAGTCCCTTGTGCTGGATTCCTGAGTTTCTTCATTTCAAAAGTACTTTTCTCATGGTCTTCTGGCACCTGGCTAGTGTCGTCAGTGCCCCAGCCCCAAACACATTCTTAGGACTGAGTCAGTCTTCCCTTAGGGGAAGGAGGGCTCAGAGAAGAGGCTATGATTGAAGGAGAAAATGAGGAGGAAGAATAATTCAGAAAATGGAGAGAGAAACCATAAAGTAAAACCTGAGGATAGCAGAGCTGGAAGCACCTTATAGATTACCTGAGCTAACTCCCTTACTGTACAGAGTAGAAGAGATGGGAGAGGGAGACACGGCTGCTTTTTTCTGAGTGTTCTTTTAGGAACTCAATCCTTCAACCTTGGGAAAGGGATCCAGAGCCCCTCTTCCCAGCAAGGGTGAGATAAATCCCTTCATAGTATGGATTTAATAGCAGACCACCCTTTTCTGTGGCACTTCCCATTAAATAGAACCTAATGTCAGGGGAACTAAGCTCTAATAGAGGAATTTCAGGGTCCAGGACTTCATAACACTCTCTGTACCCCTCCCCTGGCAAGCCTCTTTTCCTGTCCCCTACTGAAGCCAACAAGAATGACCACAACACTTGGCAGGCAGTGGGAGGGTGGGGTAGAGGGAAGGTCAGCTAGGCCGTCTGTTACCTGAGTTAGCAACTGTGGTCATAGGGTTGATTTCAAAACACAAACATGCATTCATACTGCTGTTGAAGCCAATGGGCAGTGCCTCAGGGGTGAAGGTCATGGACACCTTCAGGTAAACCACGGGTCTTGAGCTAAACGAGACAGCAAAGAGAACTATGAGAAGTGACCACAAGACTTCAGTGCTTGGCTCATTCATTCAATGAATATTGAACATCTCCAATATACCAAGCACTGTTCTGCATCTTCAGGATAGAGTAGGGAAAGAGACAAGTTTTGCCTTCTCTAGTGGCAAAACAGACATTAAACAAGCAAGAAGAAACTATGTACAGGTAATGCTATGATAATAAAATAGGATAAGGTAACAGAGATTGGGACTACTTAGGTTGGGTGATCAGGGATGGCTTCACTGATGAGACATTTGAGATCTGTTAACAAGAGCTGAAGATAAGGGGGACCTCACTCCAAGCAGAAAGTACAGCTAGTGCAAAAGGGTGTGTGGCAGCAGTGAGCTTGATTTGTTTGAGGAACACAAAGGTCAGCAGAACTGGAGCATAATTAGTGAGACAGAGGGTAGTGAGAAGAGATGGGGGTGGAGGGATGGGCAAGGCCAGGCCATGGAGAGGGTGGGCCACTGGAAGGAATTTCAATTTTACTCTCTTAGTGGGAGCTGTTGAGGGATTTTAAGCAGCAGAATAAAGGGATTACTCTGGCCACTGTATAGAGAATGGAGCACAGAGAGAGAAGGCGCAAGAAAGAATGCCATGGCATTTAGGTTCAGGTGAGAGATGACAGCCTCTTGTATGGGGAGGTATTTTGGGGGCAGAGCCAACAAAATCTTATTAATGGGATGGCAGAAGAAGGAAAGAGGAAACAGGGATGACTCCTGGGTTTTTGTCCTGAACAAATGGTGCCCTTTATTGAGCTAGGGAGTGTGGGGAAGTGCAGGTTGGGAGAATGAGGATTGGGTGAGAATATGAGGCCTATTTTTACACTTTGAGATGCCTGACAGTAACAGCCAAAGAGGGGTGTTGAATAGATGGCCAAGTCTGGAGCTCAGTGGAGGGCACAGAGCAGATAGGTGCTTTGCCAGAGTATTTACAGCCATGGGATTTGATACTTCACTTAGGATGGAGCACATCAGCTCTGAAATTCGTATCAGCATCAAAATAATAGCCTTCACTGAGCACTGTACCAAATACTTTACAAAGAGTCTCTCAATCTTCATAACTCTGTGAGGTAGAGGCTAGTGTTATTCACATTCACAGAGGAGAAAATTAGGACTCAGAATACAATAACCTGCCCAAGGGCACATGGTTAATTGAGAGCTGAGGTTCAAAGCCAGATGAGCAGATTCCAGAGCTGATGCCCTTAACAGACACATTTACTCTTTCCCATCAGTTCATGGTGTCTTCATGGAGTCAATGAAGGCAGGGCAACTAGGTGATTTTGGGACTTGGGACCACAGAAGGCAGAGTGAACTCCTACCAGAGCACAGTTGCCCGGCCCAGGGTGCCCACGGTGATGTCAGCCAGGCGGTCACCAGTCAAATCTAAGCCACCAGCCACTGACATGCCGAAGTAGTGGAGTCCTGAGGCCACCGCTGAGGCTTTGATCCGCTGTGGAGGGAGAAACATGAAGGCATGGAGGAGGAGAAGGAGAGTCCTTTTGGGTTTTATTCAAATCAGCATGATCAGCTTTGGTCTGTATCCCAGGGAGCCCTCAGCTGAAGAACTGAAAAAAGAGGAGCAATGTTTCCCAGGGGAAGTGGTATTTGAATGGAGCCCTGAAGGGCAGGTAGGACTTGACATGGAGAGAGTGAGGGAAGCAGGGTGTGGGGAAGAGCAGGGCCATCTGAGGACCTAACTAGGGACCACGCCAGTGGGGACAGAAGGAGATTTGGGTACAAGGAGGCTTGATGACAGGCTGAGCAGTGAGGTGGTCCCGTCTAATCAGACACAGGGTAGAAGATGGGGCGTAGAAGGAGCCAGGCCAGGGGTGGGGACGGAGAGAGACAGAAGCCAGGCCAGGGACTGGATATGGGAGACAGAATCATTAGGACATGTATGGGGGATGAATGGAAGACATCCAGAGGAGGAGCAGAGCTGGGGAAGAGGATGCTTTGGGTTAGACAGCATGAGACTGAGATGCCTGGGGGGCCATCCAGTGAGGTGCTCAGGAGGCAGATAGACATATAGGACTGGAGTTAGGAGAGAAACTGGGGTCTGGGGTGAGTAAAAGTGCCCACAAAATATGTAACATGAGAGGCTGGCAGTGGAGTCCTAGGAGATGAGAGTTAAGGCATGGAGGAGTTGGGTGGGAGACAGGAGCCAGAGAAGGGACAGAAAGAGAGGAAGGAGATTCTGAGGTAGGTCCATGGTCAGGAATGCCAAAAAAGGGAGATACAGGTCAGAATATAGATGTTGCCACAACTTCTTACCCACTGGAAGTGTCTGGGGTGAGGCCCTGGCCTGGAACCTCCAAGCGACTTCTGTGCTTCACTGGGCACTCCTGACCTCTTAGGACCTGCCTGATACTTAGAACTGGAGCTGGCTTGGGGCTCAGGCCATTCCCTCTAGGGGAGGTCAGAATCCCAGAGCAGAGGCTGAAGAGAGACCTGTAGGTTACCTGAGAGGGGCTGGCAGAAAGGCCATCCTGGCGTCCATTGTAGATGTACACACTGCCGAAGCTGTTGCCATCAGCTGCCTCAAAACCCTCCAGGGGGGCCCCAATGGCCACATCTGTGAGGTTATCCTGACTGATATCCCCTATTGTTGCCATGGCAAAGCCAAATCGGACATTAGTGAATCCAGGGTGCCCACTCAGAGTGTATGCCAAGGAGAAGGAACCATTCTGTAAAGCAAAGACGTAGCTCAGCTCTCAAGAGAGGGATGCAGGCTGCACACCCATGCCACCCCAGGACGCATGCCTACTGGACTTGTTTCTGATTTTCTAGAAGGGAAGCTGAGGCTCAGAAAAGGCAAAGGATAACCCCAAGGTTATGTGGTGAGTGAGTGGTAATGCCTGGATCCTCCTGCCTCGAAGTTCAGGACCCAGAGCCTGGCCCCTCTGTTCCCACAGTTAGAGGCACTGGACTGGCAATTGGGAGGCCTGGGTTCTAGTCTTGGATCTACCACACAATTGCTATGTAAACTTGAGCAAGTCTCAACATCATTGAGCCTCATCTTCCTCATCTGTAGAATGGGAGTGACACAGTTACTGTGAGAAACAAGCGAGGTCATAAACAAAACATGCTTTGTCAACTATGCAGCTATGTGGGATATTATCATCATCAACATGAGATGATGGGGTGGGGAAGGTGAGAAAGCAGAGTATGGGAGGAAAGGTGATGTTGCCCTACTTGGCCACCATCCACCCTGAGCACCTCCCCATCACTGTCCTTCAGTGTGAGGCAGGCCCAGGGTGCTCCCAGCCTCCGTCACATCGGCACCAGGCTGAGCAGCCACAGCCTCAGCAAGCTTGCAAAGAGACGGAGACTCCTACCTGCTCATTCAGATGGTATACATACACTCTGCCTTCCTCTCCATGAATGTGGTAAAATGGAGCAGCTACCAGCAAGATGTCCGTGGTCCCATCCATGTCAATGTCCACAGGGCACAACTCAGAGCCAAAATAGGATCCCATCTATAGCCCAGGAGGAACTCAGCTCACAAGGGTGCTGGGGAGGCCTCCTCTGATACCCCTCAGCAAGGCTAGATTCCTGTTACTGCTCTTTCTGGACTACCAGTCTGGGCCATTCCAGATCAAGTTGTTCACCAGAGTAACAAAGAAGCCTGGGTGAGCAGCTATATCCCCAACAATGGGGGAACCCAGTTGCCAACTAGACATGCAGAGCTGGGGCAATGGCACTGCATTCTGCCCGAGTTCTGTCCAGGCTGAGTTGATAACCCGCTGCATGCCTTGAAGCCTGTCCCATTCCCTCCAGGGCCTCTAGATCCTCCATCTATATTAACAGGGGCATCCTTCTCCAGCAGGTACCTGCTCTCCCTCCAGCAATGGCATGAAGTTGGTCTCTCTGCCCTCCTTCTGGAGCTCAAACACGGCCCCCCGCTGCTTGTACCGTGGAGCCCCTGCCACATAGGAGAGGCCACAGGCCTTGTGCAGTAGGGCCACTGCATAACCTGGGAGAGGGGGTGGTGGTGGTTGTGATTGGGAGCTCCCACTGGGCCACTCCTTTGACTCCCCCCACCCCACCATTTTCCCAACCAGTCCTTCAAAGTAGCCTGGGCAGGGGGGCAGATCTGAAGAAACTATCTTTCTCATCCTTTTAAAAACTAGCATCAGAGAGTGCTCCCACTTATCCACTGTGGCTTGTCACACACGTGTGCCCCACCACACAAAAGTGATATGCACCCATTATCATATATACAGCTTCATTCAAAACACACTCCTTCATACACATTCACCACCCATGTTCATCACACACACCGTATATGAGGACCAAGGACGGGTGAAGGGTCACTCATCACTACTGTTAATGGTAAGGCCCAGCCTCCTCAGGTAGCCGCCCAGGGCCACTCTGAGCTTCCGTCCTGAGGAAGCCCTCTCCTCATTCAGAAGGCCCTAATTCTCAGCCTCAGGGTCCCTAACCAAGGCCTATCGCTTAGTCCCTGTGACTGACCAGAGCCTGCCCTAACTGGGAAGACTAATACAGCCAGATGCCCAGCCTCCACGTCGCTCTTTAGGGCCCCACTCCTGCTCAAGTAGCCTCCAGGCCCCGGCTCACCTAGATAGCTGTACTGCGTATTCTCGGTATCCGCCGCAGTGTGGTTCAGGAAGCGACCCCGCCGGCTGTGCATGTCATAGAGCAGCGCACCCCCCGACCAGTTAAAGGCCCCCACAGCACCGAGCAGCACCTGCCCCTACAGGAGAGGAAGGTTGGAGAGGGAGGGACCTGGGCCAGCTGAGGCAGGGGTGGGGGAGGGGTGCGGTGTGCAGAGGTGGGGCTGGAGGGTACATTCACTTTCAGTGATCACTGATCTCCTGGCTAGAAATGCTGGAGGAAGGCAAGATGACAAGTACTCGGTTCCTGCCTTGTACCCATGACCCTATCAGGAAAACCGTCCCTCCAGTACCCGTCACCCCCAGGACAGAAATCTGACCCAGGCCCCAGATGTTGAGCATGAAAACAAAGTATGATTGAACAAGACAGAGTTCATCTCCTGTGCAGGTTGCCTGGCACACAAGGCCCACCTGTGTGGAGCAATTTGCCGACCATAATTCCACCTCCGTGCAAGGCTGGTATCCTCACCACACCTGCATTTTTCCCGTGGTGAGGAACAGTGAGGACAAGTATGAAACTTGGTAGGCAAGTGACCCAAGCCAAAGCCAGTGTTAGTAGTGCATATACCTGACCACACAGAACAAAACGACCTCCTGTAATAAATACAGGATTCTTTCATCTACCTTAAAGGTCCAGATTAGAGCAAGCAAGTACAAGTGTTTTCCTTTATCCTAAAAGGGCTCGTTCAAAGGCATCATTACAGGAGGGCAGAGCTCTGCCCTGTGAGCCAGGGGTCCCTGAGTCCCTGGGGGTCACTGGGGCCCCTCCTCTATGGTAAGCCTGCTTGGTACTGAGTTTGCCACATACCTCATCCAGGATCTGGGCACTGAATCCGATCTGTGCCAGCTGGTAGTGGAGGGCCTCTCCAACCGTGCCTAGAAGCCAAGAAGCCCAGTGAGACACCTCTGTGGGCTGAGGTGAACGGAGAGACTAAGTCAGGTAAGGGCCTGGTTTGACCTCATACCCAGAGGGAACCATGTTCAGAATAATGGGACATACACAAGGCTGAGACTGGAAACCTGGTCCTGCTTTAGTAGCTACTGGAAGAGTAAGCTTGGGTAGCTCATTCCCTCTTTCTGGGCCTCAGTTTCCTCATTTGTGAGCTTTTGAGAATGGGGCCTTCCCCAGAATTCCCCAACATCTGGGGCCTGGGTCAGATTTCTGTCCTGGGGGTGACGGGTACTGGAGGGACGGTTTTCCTGATAGGGTCATGGGTACAAGGCAGGAACCGAGTACTTCTCATCAGAGCTTCAGGGAATTCTGGGGGAAGTGAGGAGGGCTGGGGATACTGTTGCCTTTTCAGAGATGGAACAGCTGAGGCTCAGAGAAGTGATGGGATGCCCAGAGAGCCATATAGAGGGAGGACAGGAGTGGAGCTGGAGCACAGGGCTTGGCCTCCTGCCAGATGCTAAGGGGGGCTGCCCCACAGAGTCCTCACCTTCCATCTGAATGATATTCTGCTGCAATTTACTCAGCAGTCCATCCAGTGCTGTGTAGTTGGTCACCTTGAAGGCATATCTGTCATCGGGGTCTGAGGCGATCAGCTTCAGTTCACTGTAGGTCCTATTCATCTCAAATGCCTTTCCTACCTGTACAGGGGCCATGGATCAGTGGATCAGGATCATGAAAGGAGGCTGGATCCCAAGCCCCAAGAGCTCTCCAGGCCCAGGGAGAGGGCTGAACCCCTCTGCCTGCCTTCAGGGCCCTCTACCACCTGCCTCCGTTCCCTGCTCGCTGTTGTCCTGCACACACTCCTTCCTTCTCACACCAGGCTCATTCTCACATGCTGTACCCTTTGCCTTCAGAGGCCTTCCCACTTCCCCCACATCCTAGGCCATCTACTCCTATTTGTCCTCCAAGACGGCTCAGCACCATCTCCTCCAGGGACCTTCCCTGATGTCCTTCCTTTGGGGTCTCTGAGTGTCCACTGCTCTCCCCATCCCCGATGGACAAGTGAGCTGTGACTACCACAGGGAAATAGGCTCTCCACGGGAAGACTCAGCATGGAATGGGGAAAGTTCAGGACATAGGGACTGATAGTAGTTGCTGGGTGTCTGTGAATAGAGCCAGGCTTGAGTAAGCCGTTTACAGAAGCCCCTATCAGGAACCCTCACTCCTCCCCACCCCAGGCTGCACAGGGCCAGGAGCCACCCCCCCCCCCATTCTTGGCTCTTACCCCAATAGCAAAGCGCTCAACACCTTGCATCTTTGGGGAATTGATGACAGTAGTGAGGTTGAGTGGGTCCTCAAATATGTCCCCATCGGTGAGTACCACCATGACTTTGGATGCATTTTTTCTGGAGCCGTGGCTTGGTGTGAAGATGTTGTCTCTAAGTAGGGGACAGTAAATGAAGAGGAGAACCTCTCCAGAGGGATAATGAGCTCTGGGGAAATTTTATTCACTGACCTATTTTAGAATTGGATAGGATTAAGGAGCCCTCCAAAATGGGAACAAAAACCCAAAGAGCCCCCCTTTAGCATACAGCAGGGCCAGGTGGAAGGGAGGCTGTGACACACCTTCCCCTCACCTCCTCCCACAGAAAGGTTCTGGACCACACTTCAATCTACTCTCGTGAATAATAATGATATTAGTAATAGTGGCTAATATTTACATAGTACTTATGTGCCGGGCACTATTGTAAGCACCATACATATTTTAACCCACTTAATCCTCACAAAATCCTGTAAGATAAGTACTACTATTATTTTCATTTTATTTAATTAATTTATTTATTATTTATTTTGAGAGTGAGAGAGAAAGAGAGAGTGTGTGCTCAGGGGTAGGGACAGAGGGAGAGAGAATCTGAAGTAGACTCCATGCTGAGCACAGAGCCTGACACAGGGCTTGATCTCAGGACCACGAGTCAGTCACTCAATCAACTGAGCCACCTAGGTGTCCCTACTTATTCTCATTTTAAAAGTGAGGCATCTGGGGCACCTGGGGGGTTCAGCTCATTAAGCATTTTGGCTCAGGTCATGATCTCAGGGTCATGAGATCAAGCTCCACATTGTGCTCTGCTTAAGTGGGCATGGAGCCTACTTAAGATTCTCTTTCTTCCTAGGGCTCTGCCCCTCCTCCACCCTCCCACCACTGCTTTCCCAGGTGAGCTCATTCTTTCTCTCTCAAAAAAGAGAAAAAGTGAGGCAACTGAAGCACAGACAGGTTAGGCAACTTACCCAAGGTCTCCGAAGTACAAACTGGAGCTGAGATTGAACCCAGGTAGCCAAGAAGCCCATACCTGTAAGCACTGTGCTCTACTGCTGCTCACAAAAGGAGACTTTGAAAGAATTTTGGGAGGATGTCTTGGGATGTCATCCATCAACCAGGGCTGGATTGAAAGGCCTCGAATTCCCCTCAGTTAAGGAAGAACTAGAACCTGATCCTTTCTTCTTCCCAGCTCTATCCAGCCTCTTGTCCAGGCATGACACCTCGGATCCTCTGGGCAGGGCTGTGAGCCAGCATGTAGTAGGTGCTCAGGGAGTTCCCACTACCCTCATACTTACAGGACATGCTGTATGGCAGAAGCAGTCTTGGTGACATTTCCCACTTGAGTGATGTTCTGGACTCTGGCGAGGGAGGCCGTCACATCCTGGCTGTCCCGAAGATCAAACTCGGTCTGGATCACTGCCCCATATTGCACCAGGGCAAAGTTGCACTAGAAAGGAGGAACCGAGGTGGGGAGGAGGTTGGCAGAGTTGCCATGCCCAAAACACTCCCTGCCCTTTAGATGGCTCTCCCTGGAAGTAGTAAAAGAATCCATTCATTTCTCCTTGCCTCCAGGCAGGAAGAGATGCTAAAGCAGAGGGAAATCTCTAAGCAAGTAGAGATGGAGGAAGCTATGACAGTAACGGCTTTCAGTGAATCATAGACTTGTCCCTGAAACCATGTCTCTGTGTAGTCTCACTCCCACATACTGACTATGGGATTGGTCATGTGACTAGCTTTGGCCAATGAGACATTGGCAAATGTGATACAATGAGAACCTTGAAAAGTGCACACGTGCATTGTGTTGCAACACTGTAGCCATGAAAAAGTTGGGCTGGCCTGCTGGAGGCACATGGTTCAGACAAATAAGGCCATCCAGTCAAGCAACAGGATGTCTGCAGCTGCAGGACCAACTCCAGGCAAGGCCAGCAGAAGTACCACCCAGCTGAGCCCTGACCACATAACTGACCCACAGAACTGTGAGCAAATAAGTGGTTGTTGTTTTAAGGTGATCTGTTCACAGCAGATCAGAGAACTGATAGACCACATGAGTCTACCTCTTAGGGAAGCCCACCTCAAGGCACTTCTCGTAGAAGTTCTTCATCATGTTGTAGATGAAGTCTTTGGCTCTCTGGAAGTCTGGGGGTTCAATGCTTCCTGAGCCATCCAGGATGATGGCGATCTCAGTGCCTGGTCAGGAGTGAGCATAGAATTTGTGGCAGCAGTGAGGGTAGTGTGTACTGCCCTGCAGGGTACCCACCCCATTCAAGCTCTGGGGGCTCAGTTCAGGGAGGAAATTGGTAAAGTTCCCAAGATTGAAGATTTTGTATGAAAGGCAGAGAGAGCTAGAGCCTGCTCACTCTTACTTGTTGAGTGAGTCACTCCCATCACTCCTGCTCTTTAGGCCTTTTTTCCCATCTATAATATGGAGGGGAGCAGAGCTGGGACTGGCCAGGTCTATAGAATCCGGCCACTGCTCCCCATCTTCCAGACCTGGGCACACCTCACTCCACAGGTCACCAGCCTAGGAATCCACTCTGACAGCCTCTGGGAGCAACCCAGATCTGACTCATCTCACCGGCTGCCTCCTCCTCGTCCTCCTCTATCTTCAGAGCCCGGCGCCACCTGGCTGGCTTCTCTGTATTGCCTTTCTTGTGCCTGTAGCAGTCTTTGTCATCCACAGGTGCATTGGGATCCAGATTTTCTTTAAAAATGAAACACATAGAAGAACTCAGGGTCAGACAGCCTCCTTATTTACCTCCAGGCAGGCCCATACTTAGCTCTGCCCTGATTCCCTTCACAGGGACCTAGGCTTGCCTTGCCCTCTGTGCCTCTGTGTCCCTGCCATGCCTCTTCTTAGAAACCAAGGAGACCTCTTCAGAGCTGTCCAAGGTCAGTGAGTGTCCAATTACCAAGGTTGGAGAAGTGGACCTGGGTGTGGTTTTGGAAGTTGTTGGATAGTAGGCTGCAGGTCCCTGTGAGTTCTGAGCTGAGGCTGTGGGGCTGCCGGGTCCGCACTTGGATGCAGATCTAGGGGAAAGGAGGAGAAAGGGAGGGAAAAGCCTAGGTCACCTCCAGCACAGTCTCCCTAATCACAGCTACAATATCACTCCTATGCCAGAATCAAGTTCATCAACCAGGCAGAGGATGTAGGAGTAGTTTGTTCACCCCTCAGCAGGGATGGGAATCATGCTGGGGCCAAAGCTGTGGTTAAGCTCCTGGGTCAATGTGCTGCATCACATGGTATACCCTGGTCAGAGTCTTGGTCAGCCCTGTGGTTGGTACCAAGGAGATAGCTGGGCTCATCCCTGAGACTATACCAGTCAGACTGGTATCAACACCGGTCAGCCACAGGGTTAGTGCCACCCTCCCTGAAATCCTCCATTGTCCCGCCTCATGCACACTCACCAAAACACTGTGGTGGTTCCGAACAACTGTTACTCCTCGGTACCTCCCTTTTGGGATGGGGACAGTCTCTGAAACAGTTAAGGCCAGGTAAGGAGAGAGGTATTCTGGGAGGCAACCCTTCAGCCAAAGTCAGATGTCACGGGGCCTAATAACGAACTGTTGGCCAGAGAAGCCTCTGGAAGCTGGCTGAGGGGCCTTCAAGCACAGGCCTAGACATGCTCAGGGCAAAGTGCCTATTCCCCAGACTTATTCACTGACTCATTCAACACATGCCCTGCAATGTCTGCTCTGTACCTGGCCTCATGCCAGGTGGTGATAGAGATTTAAAAATAACTGAGAACTGGTGATTTTCTTATAGGGACTCCCAGTCTGGAGTGGCAGGAGGGTAGAAAAGCACTAGCTGGTGGGTGTGTGTAGCACCAGGGAGGTGTGCAAGATACTAAAGGACTGGCTATGTGGACTGATGATCTTCTCACTCTCAAATTTCTGTCTTTGGAGAATCTTACTGCCCCTTACTTACTTACTAAGTAAGTAATCTTACTTACTACAAGAAAGTGTAGCTCACTCCTTTCCCTCTACACTGTGGACCTCAGGAGATGATTTTTGAGCCATAGGATCACCCAGTTACACTGCCAGCCTGCATCCCTTTCTGAAGCATAAAGTGAGGTTTTTCAACATCGTATCTCTCACAGAGATAAGGACTCTACCATACACAGTTGAATGGTCATCAGCAAATGTAGGGCTTGAGTGGGACTGGGTGGGATGTGTAGAGTTGGTTAATGAGTGAACTATTTCCATTCATTTGTTCATTCATTCATTCTTTCAAACAACATTTATTGAGTGCCTAATATATGCCAGTCCACATGCTAGATGCTAAGATGGCCACAGGTTGGGAGTGGTAGGGTTGGACTCCATTGAGGTGTGATGAGTTAGGACAGGTCGGGTTTTAGAATCAGATAAAGTTGGGTTTGCCAGCCGTTGCTGCCAATGCTAGACCTCAATCATACTGGTAATCAAAGGACTTCTCTGAACTATAGCTTCCTCTTTTATAAAATGGTGTTATTTTGAGGATTTAAAGTGAACAAAGCACTTAGCAGAGTACCAGGCACATGGTGAGCACTCAATATATTTTAAGTATCATTTCTGTTTGGACTGGGTCTGGAAAGGTGGACTGGGGATGAGGATTGGGTTGGGATGGGATTGGACATTGGGATAGAAAATTTGCTGTGGGTAGTGGTGGAATCTAGGGTGGAGGGACTGGACTAGGTTCAAATGGTTTGGGCCAGATAAATGGGATTCCTTAGAAGGAGGTCCTGGGAGCATTCCCCGGAGCTGAGGTAGACTTACCTACTTGTTCGCAAGAGATCTTATCCTGGATGAGGGAGCAACAATGCAGGAGGCCTGCTTCCCCCTTGGTTTGAGGGCCGGTGACCAGGAGCCTGATTTGGAAAGGTAGACAGCAAAGTTGAGCTGGTTCCCTTCTCCTTTTTGCCTGCCCAGGCATAATCTTCCCACTTCAGGTCCATAGGCTCACAGACTCCCTGTCTGGAAAACTAATGGAGGAGGTCCAGACCTGGGTCAGGCAGGCAGACTCCCAGCCCAGAATGGCAGATTCTGCATTATGTGGAAGGCATTTGCTCAGCATTTACCTGTATACAGCTCCAGGCAGGAAATGGTTAAATGCATCTGCTCTCTGCCTGCTGACTCCTCCTGACAGAGATGGGAGTGGTATTGATGGTAAATAAAGACTCTCTACTCTTTGGGACAAGGGGAGGAGGTAGGTACCAGGAAGTCATCAGCAGGACAGCTGGTTCTGTTGGGGTTCTGGCTTCCTGGTGGCTGCCAGGGGAACTTCCCCACCTGACCTCAGTGATAGTATTTCCTGAGAAGAGCGTGTTGGTGTTCCTATCCTCTGGGTCAGTCAGAAATAGAGGTTTGAGGGGGGTGCGCCTTAGCCATATTTAGACAGCCTCCAGAGATAATGATTCCCAATGGCAAACTTTGCCCCTCATCCCAAGCCCAGGGAGACAGCAGAGTCCAGTGTCAGCCTAAGCATTCTCATTATCCACACTGCCCAGGGAGAACTGGTCTGCCTCAAGACAGGGAGTGAGCTCCCCATCTTAGGGGTTGGGTTATGAGTGGGGGGGTATTGAGGAAGGGGCTCCGAGGCTGGGCTTGGTAACAGTGAACCAGTTCCAAGATCGTTGTGCTGTAGGAAGCCATGGAGGACTTTATAATGGGAAACATTAGTCTGTACTTTCAAAAAGGTCATGATGCAGCTATGGTGGGTTGGGTGGCAGGAATGAGGTACCATCTCCACTTCCTCACTTCCTATCACTCTATTATAATTATGAAATAGATCATTTACTTATCTCCATGGGTTAAGAATAATAATAAAATCTACACCTGTGTACATGCCCCACCCCCAGCTTAACCTACCCACCCTAAACTGATTCCACTTTCTTATATGGCTATTGTCAAGGTCAGCTGTGGTCCCCACACTGCCAAATCTAATGGACACCTCTCGGTTCTCGTCTTCTTCAACCTCTCAGCAGCCCTGGACATGTGACCATCCCTCCTTGAAATACTTTCTTCTTGATTTCCCCCTACCTGTCTCAGTACTCCTTCTCAGACTCCTTTGTTGGCTTCTTCACTGTCTAACTTCTAAATGTTGTTGGAGCTTTGGGGGTTGGTCCTTGTTTTCCTTGCCAGCACATTCTCCCTAGTGATCCCCTCTAACCCCACGGCTTCAATACACCTGCAAATGCTGAAGTTTTGCAGCCCTAGGATCCCTCCACCAGAAGTCAGACCAGCATAGCTGTAGGAAATAGGAAATAGCTGTAGGAAATGCAACCCCCCACCCCCCCGCCAAGATGTTCATGTCCTAATTCCCAGAACCTGTGAATTTGCCACTTTTTGTGGCCAAATGGATTTTGTAGATTTGATTAAGTTATGGATCTTGGAATAAGGGAAATTATCCTGGATTATCTAGGTGGACCCAATGTAATCACAAAGTTCCTTATAAGAGGAAGGCAAAAGGATGAGAGTGAGAGAAAGATTTAAAGATGCTACATTGCTGATTTTAAAGATGGAAGAAGAGGCCAAAAGCCAAGGAATGTGGTTAGCCTCTAGAAACTGAAAAAGGTGAGGAAACATATTCTCCCCTTGAGCCACCAGAAGAAACACAGCCCTGCCAACACACCTTGGTTTTAGCCTATTAAGACCCATTTTGGACTTCTGATTTCAAGAACTGTGAGATAATAAATTTGTGTTTTTTAAGCCTCTAATTTTGTGGTTGTTACAGCAGCAATAGGAAACAAATACAATGGCTAACTGCCCCCTAATTGGCATCTTAAACTTTAGATCGTCTAAACAGAACTTGGGAGTCTTGTCCTCCCAAGTCTGTGCTTTTCTTTCTTTCTTTTTTTTTTTTTAAGATTTTATTTATTTATTTGACAGAGAGAGAGGGAACACAGGGAGGGGAGTGGGAGAGGGAGAAGCAGGTGTTCTGCTGAGCAGGGAGCCCAATGCAGGGCTGGATCCCAGTATCCTGGGATCATGACCCTAGCCAAAGGCAGATACGTAACAACTAAGCCACCCAGGTGCCTCAAGCCTGTACTTTTCCATTTTCCCCAAGGCAATAGATGGAAGCACCAACCACTACATTATAAAGCCTGAAGGCTGGGTGCATCTTTGTTTGCTTCATCTTTTCACTCATCCCTGCATCAAGTCCATCAGTAAACCCCATGGATTTTTCCTCCAAATTCTATCTACAGAGCATCTCTTCTCTCCATTTCCCCATCACCATCCTGGCCACCAGCATCTTGTCTGCTCTATGATAATAGCCTCCTAACTGATAGTGTTTGTTTTTTAAATTTACCCCTACAGTTTATACCATGTCACTCCCCTGCTTCAGTAGCCTCCCATACACTTAGAAAAACAGTCCATACTCCTGATGTACTCTACAGGGCCCTGATGGTCTAACCCCTCCCTGACTCTGAGCCCTCCTCTCACCATTTCTCTTTTTTCTTTTTTTCTTTCTTCTTTCTTTCTTTCTTTCTTTCTTTCTTTCTTTCTTTCTTTCTTTCTTTCTTTGAGAGAGAGTGTGAGTGAGAGCATGAGTGGAGAGAGGGTCAAAGGGAGAAGCAGACTCCCTGCTGAGCATGGAGCCTGATGTGGAACTCCATACCGGGACTCTAGGATCATGACCTGAGCCAAAAGCAGCCACTTAACCAACTGGGCCACCCAGGCACCCTCCTCTTCCCATTTCTTTGCTCTCTAAGCTCCAGGTCCACACTGGCTGGCTTCTGTTCCAGCCCCTTCTTTTGACAGCCCCAGTTCTTGCCTGCCTCAAGCCTTCTTCTGCCTTGCTGTGCCCTTTGCCTGGAAGCCCTGCCTTTCGCTCCCCAAGGCTGACTCATTTTCATCTCCTGGCCTTGCTTAACTGTCACCTTCTCATAAATGCTTTCTCTAGCCAGCCCCACCTCACAACACAGCTACTCTGCATCTTATCTCCCTGTTTTATTTCCTTTTCAGAACTTGGTATGTCTGATAGTATCCTCTTTACTTGCTTATGTGCTTATTATCTGTCTCCCCGACTAGACCGTAAGTTCCTCAAGGATCACATCTAATATTGTTTACTGCGTTATTTCCAGAGCATGGAAGAATGGCATAGAGCTGGAGCTCAGTAAATATGGTTAAATATTGACTGAATGACAGCTCAGGTGGCAGGTAAGGAGGCTAATGTAGGGCAGGCCTGAAGAGCAGAAGGGCAGCTCTGTGGGTTCTGCAACTGAGCTCCCAAAATAGGTCGCCTGCTCAGCAACACCGCCTCAGCTCCAGACTCCTCCCCAGCCTGAGCCTCAGCCCTTAGTCTAGCACCTCATTCTCTCTCCCCCATAAAGGTGGGGGCAGGACTAGCCTCCACTTCAGATTATGTTTTGGTGGGGTAGGTCCAGGCCTGGAATAGCCTCAGCTCTCTTTCCTCCTTCATTGCCCAAGCTATTTCCTTCCCACCTCCTTTTCCTGCCAACAGTCATCCTAAACCCCAGCTTCTCAGGAAATCTTCCCAAAAGGAGCAACTTGATCCCCTCCAAGCCCTCCCTGACTACTCACCTAGACTGTGAGTTCTTAAGAGACTACCATGTACAGCTGTCCAGGCTGTGAACTGCAGAACCTAAGGTTGCCATTCATATCAAATCATGCAGTGCTGTGGCCTGGGGCTCAGTCTGAGCTGCCTCTGTTGCCCACCCATTCTACCCCCCATGATGGGTAGTCTCTTGATCTCTTGAGGTTTATTGACTGAATGACTAATAACAACCAAACCCAGTATCAGCTGAGAGCCCCAGGGACCCTACTGTACCCTGGGCTAGAAACAATCTCCTGCCTTCACCCACCTCTAACCCGGGTCCATTCTGAGTCTAATCCAATATCTCCCAGGAGAAGTCCTTCTTTTTCCTCCAAGTTTTTTTTTTTTTTAAGATTTTTATTTGTTTATTTGACAGAGAGAGAGAGAGAACACAGGCAGGGGAGCAGCAGGGAGAGAGAGAGGGAGAAGCCGACTCCCCACGGAGCAAGGAGCCCAACACGGAGCTTCATCCCAGGTCCCTGGGATCATGACCTGAGCCGAAGGCAGACGCTTAACCGACTGAGCCACCTGGGCACCTCCCCCAAGTTTTATCATGGTTTGTTTATTTATTTATTTATTATGGTTTCATTTGCATTTTTATTGATGTATAATTAACATACAATGTTACATTAGTTTCAGGTGTGGAAGGCCTTCTTTATGTTTCACTTACTTCACCTGAAGCAACCACAGCCATGACGATGCCAGCCATGGCTTTTCTATTTTAGGGAGAAACAGCACAAGGGAGTGAGAGACACACAATTACCCTTTCACAGGGAGCCCAGCCTCCTCCGCTTTCTGTGGCCCTGGGGTGGCCAGCAGTGCATTTCCTGCTCAGCACAGCAGCCCGTGGTCTTGGGCTTCAGCATTTGTGGCAGGAACCCAGAAGTTTTTTCCACCACATCCTCCCATGAGCCCCCTCTGCTTTGGCAGGTGTTCAGGGAGGTTCTCCTGAGCCCAGCTGGGCTCTTCTTCCACCCAGAGCCTTCTGCTTTAAACTCCTTTCATCCACCATATCCTTTCACCTTGGCTTAGAGGCGGGGGGCCTGGAGCTGGAGACGGTGCTGCTGGTGTACTGGTGGGAAGGGACTGGGCAAGAGATGGTCACAAATAACTAGGATTGACACCGGGCTTTCACGAGCATGGGGAGAATCAGAACACTCATGCACTGAAAGTTTGGGAAACTAAATGTTGGCCCTACGCATAAGTCACAATCCAGCAATTCCACTGCTGGGCACAAGCCTGATAAAAGGAAGGGTACCTGCCCATCGAAAGCAGTATAGTTTGTCCAAGGAAACTGCCCAAATGCCCATTGTCAGCACTGTTCACACAATGGAAGACTTAGAACAATGAGAGTAAGTATCACTGTCTCAGTCAATACCACTTTCAAAATTCACAGACTACACTGAGGGAGAGGAGCCTGACATAACAGACCACATAATGGCAAGCATTATTTATAAGTTCAAGAACAGGCAGAACTAATCCAGGGAGATGGAGGTCAAAGCATTGGTTAACTCTAGGCAGGGGATGTGCCTGGAAGGGAGCACCAGGCTAGAAGAGGTTTAGGTGAGGCTGGTAACGTACTTTTTTCTTTTTTTTTTTGAAGATTTAATTTATTTATTTGTCAGAGAGAGAGGGAGAGAGCAGGAGCAGGGGGAGCTGCAGGCAGAGAGAGAAGTAGACTTCCCACTGAGCAAGGGGAGCTGCAGACAGAAGTAGACTTCCCACTGAGCAAGGAGCTGGATGTGGGGCTTGATCCCAGGATGCTGAGTTCATGACCTGAGCTGAAGGCAGATGCTTAACTGACTGAGCCACCCAGGCGCCCTGAGGCTGGTAATATTCTGCTCCTTTGTTTGGATGCTGCTTACATAGGTGGTTCACTTTGCGAAATTCACTGACCTACAGGCTTATGGGTGTTTTCTGTGTAACAAATGTCTATAAAAATTTTACCAAAACAACAAAAAAACCCACACCGACCTTTAATTCTTCCTCCTGCAGCCAAAAACTGGCTAACAACCTTCTCACCACCCCTTCCTGCTTCAAACCTTTCTGGCTCCTCAAACCCCCGGGGACCTTGGTAATAATAGGCACCACCTACCTCTCCCAACCTAGTGCTCATTACACTCAACTTTGACCCCCTGACATTTTCTGTTCCTTGACTTTGCTCATACTGGCTTCTAGGCTCCTGACCACACTGCTCTCGGCTGGGTTTCCCCCTCCCTGCCTTCTCACACTAATTCCTACTCATCTCCTCAGTCCCAGGGTGCTGTACGCCCTGTGGCTGAGGGATACACCTGCCTCTATGTCTCCAGAACACCCTAGACATCCCCACCTGAGCAGCCACTGCTCCTCTTGTCATTGCCTGCCTTGCTGTCTCCTTCATGAGCAGGGGCATTCCATGAGGGCAGGGACTGTGCCTCTTTCACTGTCTTATCCCCACACTTGGCCTGTGATTGAGTTGATGCTCCATAAATAGTTGCCGAATGTATGGATGAATGAACCATCTGACCCTGCCCTCCCCATTTACATGGTCACCAGCCTCTTTATTGTACAGTGAGGAAACCACAGTCTAGCAAGGGGTCCAAGCATGCTTGGCAGGTAGGGTCATGACCCAAGTCCCAGAGCTGTAAGGCTGCCTCAGGAGCTGTTACTGCCCACCCATCCTCCACAAAACAGAGTTTCTGCTATGCTCAACTTGGGAAGATGGAGAGCTCCACTCAGCCAGAAATGAGCTCCTCATCTGGCTCTGCCCCCAAAGCCTGCCTGGATGCTGGGCTCATGGGTCAAGTGTGCTGGGTGAGAAGGAAACCCTTGGCCACTGACCAGAAGCAAAGCAGCAGGGATGGAGGGGGACTGGCCCGGGGCAGGGCATGAGCTGGGGTGGGTCACAGGGCAAGCACAGAGAAAGCCTTTTGGCCACTATGAACAAAAAGGAAAGGAAGAATTGCCCTAGATTAAAAGAGAATAAAGAGACAAAACAATATGCGATGCAGGAACCTTGACTGGATCCTAGCTTCAAAACAAAGCATAAAAGTCATTTTGGTAACAATAAGGGACAAAACTAAAGACATGTTTTTACATTAGTATATCTCCACTATCACCATCTGATATAATACATATTTTGCTTGCTTGCTCACTGTCTATCTCCCCTGAGCATAAGAATTTATGCTCTATATAAATATTTGTTGAGTAAATGACCAGGGTATATATAATTCTACAACCACCGATGTTACCTTACATTTCAGGAGTGATTCAAGTTAACAACCACTGTGCTCATTTCATTCATTTGACCTGCTTCTAATATTGCATCATATATGATTCAAAGCTTATTTCTTCCATTTTCCTAATGAGGACTATTTCCAGTCTCTCGCTATTCTAAGAAATGTTACAATAAACACCTTTACTTGTGCCTGGCAGTATCTCTAAGGTTGGCCAGATCTGGGAGTGGAATGGCTGGTCAAAGGCATCTTCGACATTACCAGATATGGTAAAACTATTCTCTGAGTTGGCTATACCAATTTATAGTCCCATAAGTTCCCACATCCTCACCAGCAGAATTTTGCCACATTTAAAATTTGTGGCTTATCTAATGGGTGAGTACAGATGAGATTTTTTTTTTAAGATTTTATTTATTTGTTTGAAAGAGAGAGAATGAACAGTGGGGAAGGACAGAGAGAGATAGAAGCAGACTCCTCACTGAGCAGGGAACCCAATTTGGAGCTCAATCCCAAGACCTAGAGATCATGAACTGAGCCAAAGGCAGACACTTAACCAACTGAGCCACCTAGATGCCTCCTGATGAGATTTTAAAAACACAAATGCAATGTTTAGTGACCTTGAATTTGGCCAGAAACTGTAATAAATCCTTTATGTGCATTAACTCAAATAGTCTTATGCAACAACCCCGTGATGTAGGGATATCTCCACCTCTTCTATGGAGATAAGAAAGAGGCTGTGGGTTAAGCACTTTGCTGCAAGTACAGAGTAAAGCTGTCACTGACCCATGGCTACCAGATCTACAACCTGCCTCTTAACCACATTCCCTGCTGCCTCATAGTTTCCATTTTTTCTTTGATATTTTTTTCATTGCCCCACATCTCTTTACTGAGCATGTGTTACTTTTATAAGAGACAAAACAGCCTTAATAAACTTTATTTTAAAATAGTTTTGAGGTCATATCCTGCCCTCTGCTCCCCGGCAGTAAAGAGGGCCAGGATTGGCCTGGTGCTCATAGCCTCTCTCTTGCACACCCTTATGAAAGTGAAGGGAGGTTGTCCCCAGACTGGGGGGTGGGGTGCCAAGGCCTTCTCTGGGGCTTGTTCAGATTCTCCAGAGACATCCTCAGTTATGCCTCCCATGTGCTGGGTGTCACTTACCAGGTCTTGTTGGTGCTGGAGTCTTGGTGCAGAAGGGAACTGAGCACATAGGGTGTGTCTCCCTCAGGAGTCACCCAGACCCGGGCCTCGTCCACATTGAAGGCCACCAGAGGACCAAGGCCTGTGGAGAAAAGAGGAACGTTTAACAAAAGAGGGACCTGTTGAGGCCATGGCTGGGTCTTTGACTCCCATCATTTAGCCACATCTTGTGGTGTCATAACCCCTATTTTATAGATGAGAAAAGTGAGACTCCCAGGATCTTTTTCCTGTGGGAATAGGACAGGAAGATAGGCATGTCTGACCCAGACCCCTTGCACCCCCAATCCTCCTACTAAACTGGGTCAGCACCAAGGCCTCCTCCTCTAGGAAGCCTTGCCTTGTTCTCCCCTAGAAGTACTTCCCACCTTCTCACACCTCCCACTACACACTTTCTGTACATGTCAGATAGCACATACTCATGACAGGGTCTTGTACCAAAGTTAAAATAGACTATGAGCCCCATGGAGAGGATATACATACATTCTATCTATGACCCTCCATTCAACTGACCCAAGAGAAAATGTGTCTTCAAACATGTACAAGAAAGTTTACAGAAGCTTTATTTATAATAGTTCCCAACTGGAAACAACCCAAATGTCCATCAACTGGGGAAAGGATAAACTGTGGAGCTGTCATACAATGGAATACTACTCAGGAGTAAAAAGGAATGAGCAATTGACACATACAGCAAGATAGGTAAATCACAAAAATCATTATGCTGAGTGAAAGAAGCTTTACATAAAAGAATACCTACTGTATAATTCCATTTACATAATATTCTAGAACCAGCAAAACTGATCTATAGTAAAAAATATTTCCTAGAGGTACAGGGGTGAGGCTTAACTGGGAAGGAACAGGAAGAAATTTTGTAGTCTGATGGAAATATCCTAGATCTTGATAGGAATTTGGGTGACAAAGGTGTGTGCATTTGTCAAAAACACACTGAAAGGTCAACTTAAAATTTATGCCTTTCACCGAAGGTAAATTTTCCCTCAAAAACAACATAAACAGACATTGAACTCTAGTTGATATGTATGCTGAAATATTTAGAAATAATGTATACCAATGTCTTCAGTTTACTTTGAAATGCATCAAAATGCAAGATGGCTTGATGGATGTATAGATGGACATATGAAGATGGATATGTAGATACATGTTTATATATATATTTACGATAATACAAATATAACAAAATATTGATAGCTGTAAAATCTAAGTGTGGTATATACTTTTCCACTGCACAATTATTTCAACCTTTCTGTATATTTGAAGTTTTTCATTAAAAAGTTTTGAGGAAAAAAAAAAGTTTTGGGGCACCTGGGTGGCTCAGTGGGTTAAAGCCTCTGCCTTCAGCTCGGGTCATGATCTCAGGGTCCTGGGATAGAGCCCCGCATCAGGCTCTCTGCTCAGCGGGGAGCCTGCTTCCCCCTCTCTCTCTGCCTGCCTCTCTGCTTGTGATCTCTCTTTGTCAAATAAATAAATAAAATCTTTAAAAAAATTAAAAAAAAAGTTTTGAGGAGATATTGATATTGACAGATTGCCCCCCCCCCCCCCCAGAGGCTATGCCAATTCATACCAACGACAACAGAATAGGAGAAGGCCTGTTTCCCCACAGCACAGCTTGGGCTGTGTGCAGACCTTTTCATCCTTGTTTTGAAAGAGTATCTTGTCATTTTGTTCCAAAATATATTTTTAAATTATGAGTGAGGTCAAGCCTCTTATTTTAAGTTGTTTCCCGCCTATTCATATACATTATCCATTTGTATGAAGTATTTATTTCTTTCTTATTAATTTGTAAGAGATTTTCGAATCCAAAAGAAATTATCAATGTGATAAAAATATTGTTTCTCACTTAGCTATTTATTTGACTTGCATGCTATCTTTCCCCACATCTATAGTTTGAATGTAGTAATTTTTCATTTGTGACTCTTGAGTTTTATGTTATGCTTCCCCATTCAATGATTATTTTTTTAAGTTCACTCATGTTTTCCTCTATATTTTGAAGGTTTTTTCACTTCTTACATTTGAATCTTTGATCCATCTGTACTTTATTTTTGTATGTGGAATAAAATATAGATCCAGGTTTTACTTTTCCTCCCCACAAATGAAATTGTCTCAACATTATTTCTTGAATAGCTCAAGTCTATGGGGATAGACTTGCAGTACCACTTTTATCATCCTCAGAATTCCCATATGCATCTGAGCCTCTGTTGGGACTTGGTTCTGCCCTAGAACCTGCCCTAGAACCTGACCTCATTGTCTCCTGCTTGGATACATTCATTAGTCTCCCAACCTTTCCCTTCCAAGTCTTGTCCCTCTGAATACATCCTCTCCATACCAAATGCCAGAAAGAATTCTTTTTTTTTTTTAAAGATTTTATTTATTTATTTTAACAGAGAGAGAACACAAGCAGGCAGAGAGGCAGGCAGAGGCAGAGAGAGGAGCAGGCTCCCCGCCGAGCAAGGAGCCCGATGTGGGACTCGATCCCAGGACGCCGGGATCATAACCTGAGCCGAAGGCAGCTGCTTAACCAACTGAGCCACCCAGGCGTCCCGCCAGAAAGAATTCTTAAAAGTATGGTCTGACCACGCCACTCCACTGTAAAAACTCTAATGTATATATAACATAATTCATATATATATGTGTATATATGCATATATATATATATATATATATATATATATATATATGGCAAATAGAAAAAGGGCAAGGTGAAATTCAGTAAACAGAACTCATCTGTTCAACTACTATTCAATGAACAACTTTTTGCAGTAGCTCTTGAAAAGCTATACTACTTTTTGGAAAACACTTTTTTCTTTTTTTTATGATGGTATAATGATTTTTTCATCCCTGAATACACCACATAAACATGCTATAAGGATTAATGTTCTGACATCATACTTTCAGGCAAAAACATACTAATTTTAATAAAACTGTTCCTAGCCCAACAATATCATAGGAAACAAATGTACAAGGCTTGCCTTGTTTGGTAAACCCAAAATGCTTTGTTTTTGCATATACACGCTGATTGAAAGGGCTGAAGAGGTAGTAGCTTTTGTGACTCAGCAGTCTGTTAAATGCATAAGCTATTCCATGTATTTTGAAGTACTTTCAGGTTTAGTATTTATTTTACCTTCAATGTATTTTTCTATGCTATATCTTTATTTTTAAAGGTAGTTTGAATATAAGATAACCATGAATACCCAAAAGACTGAAGAAACAGTGAAGAAATGGTGCAGAGGAAAAAATGTACCTTTCTCAATAATGACTCCCTCACAACTATCTTCTACTACTCATCATTAAGTCCTCATTTCCTCTTTTAATGAGGACAATAAACGTTTATTGCAATAAGTTGTATATGTAAATTGTTTTTTATATTCAAATTTTTTTAGTATAAACTTGTTTTACTGACTAATTAATAAATTTTTCCATCAGTAAAAACTGGGTATTGGGCTGGATATTAGGAACAGTTTTCCATTGAAATTGATGGAAATATTTTTTCCAATTAATGGCTTTTCCTTTAGCAGTAGAGATTTTAAAAACAAAATAAAATCATTGGGCAAAAAAAAAATCATTGGGCAAAGGAAAAGTTTACAGACTTTTGTATAAGGAAGAGAAAGAAATACATACATACAAATATGTTGTTCTTCATTTACCAAGAAGATATAAATTTAAAATCTGTATGTATCCAATAACAACACTTCAAAATATATAAAAATATTAATTGAATTAAAAGGAAAAATACAAAAATTCACAACCAAAATGGGAAATTTTAATGCTTTAACAATCTTTCATATAAGCTATGAAAAGATCAGTAAGGATATAGAAGATCTAAACAACACAGTTAACAAAATTTACCTGATTAATAGAGCACTGTACCCAATAATGATAAAATAAGTATTTTCAAATGCACATGAAACATTTGCCAAAACTGAACATATGCTACATAAATATTTTTGAACTAAATGAGAATTAAGATACAACAAATCAAAACTTGTGGGAAATAGTTAAGGCAGTGCTTAGAGGAAATGTACAGTCTTAAGTGCATATGTTAAAAAAAAAGAGTAAAAATCAATTATCTAAGATTCCATCTCAAAAAGGTAAAAGAATAGCAAATCAAACCCAAAGAAAGTACAGGAAGGAGTAAAGATATGAGCATATATCCATGAAACAGAAAACTAACTTATAGTAGAGAAAATCAACAAAGCTAATGTTTGTTTTTAAAAAAGGTTAATAAAACTGATAAACCCCTAGCAGCACTGATCAAGGAAAAAAAAGGAAAAAAAGAGAGACCACACAAATTACCAATATGAATGAAAAAGAGGACATCAGAATAGATCCTAAGACATTTAAGAAATAAGAGGATAGTATATACAATTTTATGCCACTATGCTTCACAATTTTGTTGAAATAGGCAAATTCCTTGAAATAAAGATTTACCAAAACTGATGGAAAAAGTGCAAGCTGAATAATCTTTATCAAAGAAATTAAATTGATTATTAAAACCTTAGGAAGAATTCCGAGCACAGATGGCTTCACTGCAAACTCTTTCAAACATTTAAAGAAGAAATATTAATCTTACACAAACTGTTTCAGAGAACAGAATTGAGAGTACACTTGCCAATCATCTTATGGAGCCAGAATAACATTGATATTAAAACCTGACAAGAGCAAAGATTTAAAAAAAAACAAACAAAAATCAGAAAAAAACCTGACAGAGCAATACAATGAAGGAACAAATGATCTCTTTCTTGGACATAGATGTAGAAATCCTAAGCAAAATATTATCAAAACAAATCTGGTGACATATAAAAAGCATAATATATTACAACAAAGTTGAGTTTCTTTCAGGAATGGAAGGGCGGTTTGACATTTTATTATAATTGATTTATTTATCACATTAACAGGAAAAAATCGTATGACCATTATGATAGATGCAGGCAAAAGGCATTTGATAAAATCTCATACTGGTCTGTGATAAAAAAAAAAAAAGTCACAGTAAACCAGAATAGAAGGAATTTCCTTAATCTGATCAAAATATCCATCAAAAACATTCAGTACACATCATTCTTATGGGTGAGCTGCTGAAAGCTTTCCCTAAAATCAGGAATGAGACAAGGATGACCACTCTCACCACTTTTACTCAACATTTTACCAGAGGACTGAGAGCAATAAAAAAAAAAAAAATACAGAACATAAAGATTAAAAAGGAAAGAATAAAACTGCCGTGATTTAGTTTTAAAGATGCCTAGCAAAGGACAGAAAAATCAAATGCTTAAAAATAAGTCTAACTTTAGTTAGACATGCAAAACCTCTATGCTGAAAACTATAAAAGATTAGGAGAAATTAAAGATCTAAATAGATGGAGGAATAGATCATGTTCATGAATGGAAGACTCAATAATGTTGTCAGTTATCACTATATTGATCTACTGATCTATAGCTTCAATAGAATCCTAATAAAAATCCCAGCAAATTATTGGGGAGGGGTGAGGTATGTTAACAAGCCAATTAAAAAATTTATATGAAATTGCATAGGGCAAGAATAGTCAGGCACTCTTAAAGAAGAATGACAAACTTGTAGGACTTGATAACACACTATTATCTATCAAGATATTACATAGTTATAGTTAAGACAGAATTATATTAGCATAGGGCAGACAGATAGACCAATTGAACAGAGAATCCAAACACATATGATCACCTACTTTAGGACAAGGTGACAGCGAAGACCAGTGAGGAAAGAAGGATTTTTTATTTTTATTTTTTATTTTTTTAAAGATTTTATTTATTTATTTGAGAGACACACAGAGAGAGAGAGAGAGAACATGAGTGGAGGGAGAGGCAGAGGGAGAGGGAGAAGTGGACTCCCACTGAGCAGGGAGCCCAGCGTGGAACTTGATCCCAGGACCCCAGGACCATGACCTGAGCTGAAGGCAGACACTTAACTGACTGAGCCACCCAGGTGCCCAAGAATAATTTTTTAAATAAATAGTGCTGTGTCACTTGAATATCAATATTGAAAAAAAATTAATCTTGACTATTCTCATCCAATCTTTCTCTCTCTCTCTCTCTCACACACACACACACACACACATTCCTGATGGGTTGAAATGTGAATTTAGATGGACTGAATGTGAAAAATGAAACAATAACGTTTTTAAGAGAAAACAAAGGACCCTGGGGTAGACAAATATTTTTTACACAGGACACAAAAAGCACTAACCATAAAGGAAAGAATTGATACACTGAACTTCTTTAAACTTAAGAGCTTCTGTTGATCAAAAGACATCATTAAGAGAATAAAGAGTGAGAGAAGATATTTGCAACAAAATATCTGACAAAAGACTTAGAATATGTGCAAAATTCTTAGAGCTCAATAAGAAAAAGGCATGTAAGCTAACAGAAAAAGGACATTTCAGGAGAAATTATCCAAATGGCCAGTAATCAAATAAGAAAGCACTCAATAGACTTTAGAGAAAGGCAAATTAGAACCACCATATAATATCACTACAGAACTACCAGAGTGATGAAAATGAAAAAGGTAATACCACGTGTTAACAATGATTTGGAGCAACTATAACTCTCAAATACTACTGGTAAGAATATAAATCAGTAGAACCTCTTCAGAAAACCATTTGGGAGTATCACCAAGCTGAGCATACACACAACTTATGACCCAGCAATTCTATTTTTAGGTATATCACCAGCAGAAGTGTGTCTATATGTCCACAAAAAGACATGTACAAGAATGTTCTCAGCCTCACTATTCATAACTCTAAATTGGAACAATCCAAATATCCATCAACTGTAGAAAGGATAAACTGTGAATGGTCATCAATGGGATACTCTACAGCAGTGAAAATAACCACCTAACCCATCCAAGGTGGTTGGATTTCATAAACACAACGTTGGGTGAAAGACTAGGAACAAAACAGACCATATTTTATAATTCCCTTTATCCAAAGTTTAAAACAGGCAAAATAATATATGGTATTAGAATTTAGGAGAGTGGTTACCCTTGGGGATAATGTAATGAATGACTAGAGGAAGGAACAAAGGGTACTTCTGGGCTGTTGGTCATATTCTGTTTCTCGAAATGGGTACTGGTGACATGGATTTGATTTAATTTGAAAAGTCACTAATCAGAATTTTATTGTAATTTTATTGTGTAATTCAAAAAAGTTTACATTAAAATATAATTGCAAGTTTCTGAAATATATTGAATATATAAAAATTCTATAAGTTAATAATAATGTTTAAGAGAGAAGAAAAAAACCCTCCAAAACAAATTAAAACACTGCATTGGGGGCACCTGGGTGGCTCAGTTGGTTGAGCGACTGTCTTAGGCTCAGGTCATGATCCTTGAATTCTGGGATCGAGTCCCACATCGGGCTCCCGGCTCCACGGGGAGTCTGTTCTTCCTCTTTCCCTCCTCTCATGCTCTCTCTCACTTTCTCTGTCTCTCAAATGAATAAATAAAATCTTTAAAAAAAAAGAATCTTAAAACACTGCATTGGTTAGCACTGTAAGTAACGAGGGCACATTCCCTTACTCTAAAAATTGTTTATTAAAAAGAAAATACTAAGTAATTTTCTTATATTTCCTGTATAAATTGCACTTCAGGGTCACTAGTTGACAAAGTCCTAGTTGATGTGGGCAGCATAATAGAATCATAAAAACACAATTTTGCAAACCACTGTACAATAATGAATTCAGGCCACAATCAACAACAGATGAAACTACTCGAAGAAAGTTTGATAGAAAACTTTACAATTAGATTGAACCCAAGAGTCAATCTTCACAACCCCAAGAATGAGTCTTCAGACATACGTGCCTTGGAGTGTGATACCATAGGAAGATTACAGGAGTCCCAGACTCTGCATTTTCAACAAGTTCCCAAGTTGTGCCCATGCTGCTGGTAGGCAGGCCACATTTTGAGTAGCAAGTCTTTAAAATACTTTGGCAAAAGAAACAAAAAGGGGGAGTGAGATAAAGGTAGGTAATATGCAAAATCCCCACATTAGTTTAGAGTATACTTTCCAAAAAAAGTTAAATCTGAATTTAAACCCGAAGCACTAACACTCTGGTTTTGGGAAATTCAGGGGATAAAAGGACAAACCACATCAAAAGGAAGCAAATAAATCTTGAATGAAGTTCTTCTACCAGACAAGTGACCAAGCTCTGCGGTAAAGCAAAGACTTGAAAAAGACACACAAACCAAAAAATAGGCAAGGGGCCACTCTAAGAGAGGCATAGCAACCAAATGTAATGTGGATCTTGTTTGGATCTCGACTCGAAAAATCTTACTGTTAAAAAAAGATAAATTGAGATAGGAAGATTTGAATATGGACACCCCAAAATTATTGTTAACTTCGCTAGGTGATAAAAACATTGTGGCTAGGTAAGAAGAAAAATAACTACATACCTCAGAAATGTGTACTGAAGTGTTTAGGGGCAAAACGACACAATGTTTTGGGTTTGCCTTACAATAATGCTAATAATAATGCTTACAATAATAAAGTGCTAACAGATCACCCAAGTCTCTTGTTAAAATATAGATTCCGATTCAGTAGATCAGGAGGTGGGACTGAGAGCTTAGTCTAACAAGCAAGATCCTAGGTGATGCCCTGCTGCTGGTCACCACACCAAATGTTGAGCAGCACATTTAAAGGAAACCAAAAAGGATATGAAATGATGCAGCAAGTACAGCGAGTCTTAATAATGGTGTAATCTGGGTGATGGGTATACTGACTTTGTTACTGTTCTTTGCTTTTGTACATGCTTAAAGTTTTGTTAAAAACACCTTTCAAAGGTTCAAGGAGGGGATGCATTGTGAGAGGGCAGTGTTTGATCTCTCATTTCTCATTTCCCAGGCCCTCTCCCTGAGCCCGGCAAAAAGCAGAGATCTGCACTTTATTTCTTCTCCTTTACACTTTGGTCTTGCCCAGAATGATTTGTGGCAATTCATAAAAATATATAAGATATTAAGTAACACTTATTTTTAAATGATGGAGCAGACCAGGGAAAAAAAAAGGAAGGAAGGAAAATGAAAATTAGGAAAAAGGGGTGAGGTTTTCCTGGGTGGCTCAGTTGGTCCAGCCTCCAGCTCTTTCTGTTCAGGTCATAATCTCAAGGTTGTGAGATGGAGCCCTACTTTGCGCTCTGCGCTCGCAGGGAGTGTGCTTGAGATTCTCTCTCCCCCATCCTTCTTCCCCTTGCCTACTTGTTCTCTCTCTTTCTCTCTCAATAAATAAATCTTAAAAAAAGAAAATGAAAGAGGGATGAACATGAAAGGGCACAATTAAACCAGGAAGGAGGCTAACAGCTGGCTTGTGTGTCAGCAAGTGCTAAAACTTTCTATGGTGGGCCCCCCCTTTGGACTCTGAACACAGTATAGGGTCACAGTGGGTGCCAAATAAAATTTCTTGTTGAATAACTGCATAAATGTATGAACTTCCTTGAAGTCAGTATAAGGATGAAACTGATCAGTTGTATTATTTACAGAGTCCACAAAATTGGGAAAAGAAATATTCTGGTGAAGCAGAAAAACAAACAGAAAACCAGAAAAAAATTTCCCTGAGGATTCTCCTCACAAGAACAATGAATGAATGGGGGCAGAGTAGAATTAAAAACAACAACCACCCCCCCCCCAAAAAAAACCCCAAAACCCCAACAGCAGTGAACGAACAAAACTGCACCCCAAGTTACCTGGAGCTGTTGTTTGTGTCTGCCTGCCCTCACCCAAAGTAGAATACAGAAAACATAATCAGACCATGAGCAATTCCTGTTTGGGGACCATGGATCACTTTGAGAATTGGGTGCAAGCAACAGAGCCCACCCCACCCAAACACTTGTACATTTCCCAAGTCTTATCCTTGCCGTAAGCACTCTGCTCTGAGGTGATCTCCGCCTACCTCCTGATTCTCCCCATTCACCTCCTCCAAGAGGCTTTCCTGACCTCCAGACCCTACGTAAGCACTCTGTACCCTTGCAAGCCTTTTATCACAAACTGACAATTACCTTGCTCATCTCCTTGTTTACTTATTGCCTGTTACTTATTGACTGCTTCCCCTGCCACCAGTGAGCGCCTCTGAGAACAAAGACTGTGAATCAGCCTTGTTCACCATGTCATCCCAGGGTCAGGTATGGTGGCCTACACCTAGTAGGTGATGGATGGGTAAAGGGGGCTCAAAGACATCCCTGTGGCCAACCCTTGGGCCCCCCCAAGGGTTCTAGAGGTGGAGAATGGGGAACACTGTTCTCCATGAATACAGGATTGCACTCAGCCTCCTTGGCTTATTTTATGAGAAGCCCTGTGTTTCTTGATCAGTCAGGTTAGGGTAAACAAACTGATCGGGAAAGAATTAAAAAGTAAGAACTAAGAGTGACGGGCGGTGTACTTGGTTAAGCTTCCAACTCTTGATTTTGGCTCAGGTCATGATCTCAGGGTGTGCGACTGAGACCCACGTGGGGAGTAGAGCTTACTTAAAAATAAAATTAAAAGGGCACCTGTGTGGCTCAGTCAGTTAAGCACCCCATTCTTGGTTTTAGCTCAGGTTGTGATCTCAGGGTCATGAGATGGAGCCCCAGAGTCCCATGTTGGGTGGAGTCTGAGCTCAGGGCAGAGTCTGCCTAAGATTCCCTCTCCCTCTCCCTCTGCTCCTCACTGCTCTGCCCTCTTCTCTCTAAAATAAATAAATACATCTTAAAAAAAAAAAGTAAGAACTAGCAAATTCTTTCAAGGGGTGACTGGGAGGCTTTCTTTCCATGTTTTCCTGTTTAACTGATAGACAAGGTTTGAAACCCCTGAGATAGGTCCAGGATCCTCACTCAGGCATCTGTGGCATCTCCCTGCCTAGCACAATGCCCACGCTGCCAGGCCTGCTCTCCAGCCACTTCAAGCTCCTCTATATCCCACTCCCTGGACACCATCCCCATAGCTCCCACTTCTGGGCCTTTGCCCAAGCAGTTCCCCCTGACCAGCATGCCTTCCTTGCTCTCACGTCTGCCCCATCCTTTGGGGCCCTGCTCAGGCACTTCCTGCTCCCAGGAGCTACTTCAGATTCTCAGCCAGAGTAACTCACTGGTCCCTGAGCTCCCACCACATCCTGCAGTGTGTCTGGCTCTAACTAAATCTTGTCTAGGTCAGAATGATCTGTGATTAAGTCTGTCTCCCCCAAACATGATCTGAGTCATCGATGACACCCTTCCCCCTCAACCACAAAGCCCATTTCAGCATCGGGCCAGTCCCAGAAGTGTCCTGGAAATGTCAGAGTAGGCCAGAAATTCTTGTTCATCACCCCACCCTGTCCCCACTTTTGGCTTTTTCACCTGAGGGATCTTGATACAAGATCCTTGAGAGGTGGGAAGGGAGAGGAGATGAGCAGAGAGACAAGCACAGCTACCCTCCCAGATCACCTGATTTCTTCCAGGCACCATACTGGATGCTGAGGCTCAGAGAAGTTGAGTGATTTGCTTGTGGTTCATCAGCAAATTGAATACTTGTGTCTAGGGCCCAGGTCTGCCTAACTCAAGCCTTTAATGAAAGCTGAAGGCACTGAGGGGTTGGTAAACAGAGGGTTATAAGTGGCCCCAGAAGCTGGGCACAGTTCCTTTTGGGCAGAGCTCTCAGTTGTGCCAGCCCCCTCACTGAGCCTGGGCAGAGCTCTGGGTTAGATAGCTATTTAGGTAGTATTTAGGTCAGCGAGAACCTCCTGTGCAGGCACAGTGGAATGAGAATATGTGTAGAGGGGATTTACCATATTCACTGAGCTTCCCCGGTCACCAACCCCCACCCTGAGAGCTGGCTGGTCCCAGGGATCTGCCAGCCATGGGCCACCTTGCTAGAGTACATTCCCTCAAGGCCCCTGACATTCTACCTTTGCTTGGGCTGTCACCAGATGGGGTAATCCCTTCCTTTCCCACTGAGACTCCAGACGGAGACAGTCCTGTTTTCAAATCCTTGCTTTGCCATGGAGTCACGCTGAAGAACCTTGGGCTTGTCACTTCACCTCAGTTTCCCCATGTGAGATACATGGCTGTGCAAACCAGGGTCTGACGCTGAAGGTTCAGTATGTGGGCGCTGATGTTAGTGTTATAACCACAAGGGAGGGCCTGTCATGTTCTGACAGCCTTTCCCTCCATCTCAAGTCCGTCTTATGTGCTGTCAGACACGTGAGCCCAGCCAAACCAGTGTCTGTCACCACACTACCCACAGAGCTGCCTCTCCCAAGCCACCTAGGCCTGCTGAGTAAGAATAAGACCCTCCCTTCATCCTGTCAGCCAGCACTGCCTCCCCCCTCAAACATTTATCTTCCCCCAACACACTGGGCATTTTAGTTTTTTAAATTTTATTTTATTTAAATTAAATTCATTAGCCTACAGTGTATTATTAGTGTATTATAGTGTCTTATTAGTCCTCGGTTTGTTTCCTACAGTTAAGAGTTTCTTATGGGCATTTTAAGTACACATTCTCACAGGACTATTCTCAGTTTAGCAAACTTAGGCCCAGGGGGAATGGTTTGTCCAAATTTATATAAGGAGCTAGCTGTAGAACTGGGACTAGAGTCAGGTGTCCTGACACCCAGCCCAGAACACCCAGAAAGGCCTTGGGGGAAACTCATGCCTCATAACTGCATGCAAGTTGCCTGTCCCATGGGGCAGCTCACCTTCAAGCCACCCACATCAGTCTTTCACAGAGGAGCCTCATCATCTCCCTTTTCTCCAGGACTCCACCTTCCAACATGTGATTCTCACTGTTGCCACCCTGCTCAAGATCTGCTGTGGCTTCTTATTCCCCTCAGGATGAGGTCCAAGCTCCCTTTGCCTGGTACTCTTGGCCCTCCACATTCCCCACCACCACCCTGGACCTCTCCAGCCTGAATGCACCAAAGCCCCCCATATACACCCTACAAGCCAACCTCCCAGCAAAGGTTGGAAACATCTGGTTCCCACAGAGACCACAGTCCACACCTGGCTTACCCACAAACATTGCACTTCTCAGATGTTTTGCCTCTGCTTGGAACACCCTTTTCCCATCCTCCATGTTTGAGACCCGAAGGCATCCTCAATGGACCCATTGATTCGGGCTAGAGGGTTTCTTGTGTGTGAGTGCAGCCTGCTTTCTCTTCACATAGGAGCCCAGGACAGGAACAGTGCACCCTCACCCCATGGGCCCAGCATGTCCTGGGCAGGGGGTAGTGACAACAGCCTTCTGCTCCCACTCAAGCTTTGACCTGCATCTTCCTAAGCAGACTCCTCACACTTCCCATTTTTATCCATACTAGTTCTAAATAGAAAGCCCCCCTCCATCAGTCTATACTTGCTAAAGACCTCCTCCATCCTCAGGGCCACATTGGACACTTGTTTCTCAACCCTAACAACCAAGGTTTTCCATCATATACTTGCCCACAAGTATTGAGGTGTCCCCTGGGCAGAGCCAGGTCTGACATCTTCTCACTCCCCATGAGGACCCAACAGGGCCACAGGTCTCAGCCTGAAGTTGGTACAACACAGCAGGCCCTAGACTTCTGGCTCCTTCTTCACCATTGCAAGGTGATCCAGGGAGAAGTGAGTCGCTGGGGTCACAGAATGGCTCAAGGGTAAAGACTGAGCTGGGGACAGCAGGCTGTACAGTAGCGGGGCAAGTCAGAGCTAGGAGTGGGGGTAAGGGCAGCTCCAGGGTTATGTCTGTGTATCTGCTCCTGGCTTAAAAACTCTTATTAGGCAATTAATGTTATCTCATCTGCTCTCACAGATGAAAAGTGGACATCACCACAGTGGGTGGCTTGGGTAGGGTAAAAGATCAGGGTCAGGTCAGAATAGTCTGGATTTCCTCCAATGTAGGGAAGCCTGGCCAGGCACAGGATTAAGGGCCCTGGGCCTGGAGTCATAGTCTGATGGGTTCTTCCTACCTTCCCTGAATCTCTATGTCACTTTCTCAGACTCTTCCCAGCCCGTAAGACTCAGCACCAGTCTCACCTCCTCCAGGAAACACTTCAGGATTGGTCCATCCCTCCATTCCACCTCACAGCTTGGAGAACTGTCACAGCTTCATTTCTCCCACTCAGACTGGAGCTGCTGGGGCCTTGCTGTCACACCCTTTCCATAGCTTAGCCAAGCTGTAGTCTAAGTGATCTCATTGCAAGCCTGCTCCACCTTGCTCTCAGCTGTCTATCAGCTTGGGGACTGCCTAGGCCCCAGAAGGGGTTTGAGAAATGTCACTTGGATTGACATTGTTGAAAAGGGCCCTGGGGCAACAGATGGTCATGCCAGAGGCCATGGGACACAGAGACTAGTAGGAGTTCAGAATGATGCCAGGGTCAGCACCCCAGGCCCTAGGGTATTCTAGTGCTGGGAGTCAGGGCAGAGGTCTGAGCTTGAGCACCTTCATACGGGTACTTGGTTGTACCTCTGGACAGTCACTGCACCTCACTGGCCTCCAGTCACCTGCTTTCTGGGAGGGGGTGGACCAGAGTCTAGTCTCTTTTTCACACATACTTGGTGATGGGGGGATCAAAGTCTTAAGCCATAAAAAGTGTGAAACCTTCTCCACCCTCTGTATGTGACTGAAAATAAAGAGAAGTCTAAACTGTAAAATAAGGAAAAGGAAGTTCAACAAAGTTTTGACTTTTTCATAATGATTATTTTGAATAGCAAATATTAAAATGTGTCCAAAAATGTATGCTTTGCTTGGTCCCTACATGTTTGGCCTGCCTCCTGGTGACCTGGCCCCAGGGTGGATGCTAATTCTGAGTTTCCCCCAACAATGGATTTTGCTTTCTCAGACAATCTGGTGCTCACTTGCTGGCCCCTGCTCACCCTTCAGGGAGAATTCAGGCTCCCAAGAGCCTTGAAACATCTGCCTGATGTTTATCTCATTCTTCTACCAAGCTTCTGAGCAATGCAGGAGACCCCCAGGGAAGCTTGTCCAGATTGCTGTGCTGACCCACTGTAGCCCCCAGCTTGAGCTGAGCTGCCTCTAGCGGCTCGCTGACCACGCTCAATCTTATCGTTGAGGCCATTTGGCAGGTGCAGGCTCATGGCTTGGCTTGCCCCAAGTGGTTTCCATGGTAAGTTTAAAGGCCAGAATGGGACCCCCAGGCTGGGGGAAGAGGAAGTGCCCCCCTCCACCCACACACAGGTTCTCATACTAGCCCGAACATCCGAAACAGGAAGCAGGGTCCCCCAGTACCTTTGCCTTCTGCCAGACAGACACCCTCCCCCCGCCCCCCGCCGCCACCAGTCTCTCCTCAATGCTCATGTTCTCTGAGTCCCCCACCCTCATCAGCTGAGCCCCAGTCTGGGATGGAAGGGTGCTCTGCTGGGGAGGG
Source organism: Nasua narica (assembly GCA_028533885.1). NCBI lineage: Eukaryota > Metazoa > Chordata > Mammalia > Carnivora > Procyonidae > Nasua > Nasua narica. The sequence goes on from CM052804.1 coordinate 41,285,043, forward strand.
TGGACATCATCAGCCTCCATACTCTGAGAACAAATTTGTATAGACCCAGGGACCTGCCCAGAACGGGTGCCGTAGGGAGAGGAGAAGGCCCAGGGTGGGGAAGGGAGGCCGGCTGGAGGAGGAACAGGGCGGCAAAGTTCTGGAGTCTGAGGCCACAGGCTGTCAGCACTGTCAACAGCCTCAGAAGCCCTTCTGAGCAAGGCTGGGGATCTAAGCCAGCAAGCAAGAGCACCTCCCTTAGGGATTCCCTACGGTCTCTGACCTCTCACTCTGAGTGAGCCCCATTCAGACAGATAGGCTATGCTGAGGGCACAGCAACCTCTCAGGACAGAGGGGTGAGGCTGACTTACTGGTTATGTAGAGCAGAGTGTGGAAGAGCCACATCCTAGCTGGAGCAGAGGCAGCGGCGTGGACCTTGGCTTATTCAGCTTCTCCTCCTCTGCTTGGTGGCCAGGAGGCGGGGACAGGCACAGACAAAAGCAAGGACCCACAGGCAGACAGGCACTTTCAAGTAGACACGGATGTTCCCACTTGTGCACAGCCGGCTGTAAGGCTTCCTCAGCAGTTGTGGGCTGGGTCCTGGAAGCTCAGAGACACTTATCAGCCCTTCCCCATGACCCATACTTCATGGAACAGTAAGCCAAGGTTTAGCCTAGGAACACAGCTCTAGATGTCTTCAGATGTTCGAGTGCAGGAGTAGTATTAATCCAGACATTGTTTATCATTCATGTGAGTGAGTCCCAGGCTCCTGCCCTGCTCTAGAACCTACCACCAGAAACATCAGCCCAACACCCAGCCCAGGGTCCTTAGTGGTGGTTGCCTCAGCAATGAGAATGAGGTCTGCTTCCCACCCAAAGTACCCCCACAGCTAGAAACTGGGCTCCTGCACCTGGCCCCTGCATTCAAGGCCCTAAGGCTCTGGAGGGCCTGATAAACGTTAAGACCCAATGCACTGGCTGAAATCACCGTCTCAGTGAATTCAGCTTGGCTGATTTTAACACCTAGCTATAGGGGTGCCTGGGTGGCTCAGTCGTTAAGCGTCTGCCTTCGGCTCAGGTCATGATCCCAGGGAAAAAACAAAACACAAAACAAAACAAAACCTAGCTATAGTACCATAACATGGGAAATAACTTAACAGAGCTCTGAGCTACCAGACAGAAAACATAAAATTCCATAAATCTTTCCAGCATACTTCTGATCCATTCCAGCACCCCAAAAGATATACTGTCAACAGTCTGCAGTCCTATTTAAAAGCTAATTTCACAATTTGTCAAATTTTTCCTGTGACCAAGTCTGTCATCTGTCACAGAAGGAAGTGTCCCTTGCTTCCCAGATTGTTATAAGTGTAGAGCAGTGCTGTCCAACAGAACCATGATGATGTTCTAGATCTGCATTGTCCAACACAGTAATTAATCACTAACCACATGTGGCTACTGAGCCCTTGAAATGTTACCAGTGCCACTGAGGAACTGAATTTTAAATTTTCTTTAATTTTAATGAATTCACAGTCAAAAAGGCAGGAGATTCTATGTCTCTCACATGAATGTCTGCATCCCCAGGGAGAGCATGCTGAAGTGTTAATGCAAGTGTTAAAACAAAGCAGACAAGGGTGTTGACTTAATGACAAGATGCAAATCAATTTTATTTTGTTTCTCACATTGAAAGCTTGCTTGGCCAATCTGGTGGAGGTCACTGACACTTAAAACATGTTTTGGTCTGACAAAATACCCACAACTAATGTGACAGTTCCCTGATGCTATATGTTTGCTTGAAAAGAGATTACAATTCACCGTTTCTGACACTGTCCAACAGCTAGAAACAAAGTTCCAGGTCTGATAATCTGCCTGCTATCCAAATTGGCTTAACCGTGTCATAGTCCAGAGTCCTGGCCTGTTTTCCTACCACTCCAGGGCTTGGTGACTTTCCCCCTACCCCACACTTGTTTGTAGGGCCAGGGGCACTTGGCAGAGCCAGGATAGGCTCCTCTCCCCATCACTGGCTCAGAGGGGGAGGAGAATAGCCCCAGGCCACAGAGCAGATCAGCAGTAGGAACATGTTAGAGCCCAGGACTGCTGCTTGCTCAAGATTTCTGAGAGCAGGACTTCATGTCTATAGTATAAACTTCAGGGCACCTCAGGAGGCCAAGCCAAGGTGATAACTGGAGGACGGACAGGGTACATGGCCATTTCTGCATCTTTGGGGTCTTCTAGAATGCAGACTCATCCTGCATTCTTCAAAGATGTGTTTATCCAAGCTTGCTGGTGTCAGCATGGCACAACCCTAATTGTGAGCACACATAGGTCCTTTGAGCCCATCTGAGAGTAACTGCTGTCCCCACAAATCCTAACTTAAGATTCCCAAGGAAAGAGCCTGACTGTGTTCTACAGTGCTTCTGCTCAGAGCCTCATACAGGTTTTAGACAAATGGTAAGGGACCAACTTGAGGGACATTCTACAACATAACTGGGTTGAACTCTTTAAAAACATCAGTATCGGGCGCCTGGGTGGCTCAGCTGGTTAAGTGACTGCCTTTGGCTCAGGTCATGATCCCAGAGTCCGGGGATCGAGTCACAGGATGGAGTCCCAGGATCAAGTCCCACATCAGGCTCCCAGCTCCGCAGGGAGTCTGCTTCTCCCTCTGACCTTCTCCCCTCTCATGCTCTCCCCCCCCAAATAAATAAAATCTTTTAAATAAATAAATACATCAGTATCATAAGACTATGGTTAAGAAATTATTCCAGGTTAAAGGAGACTAAGGGAAGGAAACAATGCAGTGTGATCTTGGACTGAATCCTAGACCGGGGGGTGGGGGTGGGGGTGGGGAAGCTTTAAAAAACATTGGCATAGCTAACAAAAATGAAACATGTATCTAAAGATTAGATACTATTGTACTGATTAGATAAAATTATACAATTTCTGAATTTGATAACTATGTCATTGTCATACGAGAAATTGTCCTTATTTCCTAAGAATTTAGGAAATGTACACTAAAATATTTGAGGGTAAAGGGACAGACGTATGCAAGTCACTCTCAAATAGTTCATGCTTCAGAGCTGGGGATGGGGGAACAGAAGGCAGGAGGGAAAGAATGAGTGATAAAATATGGCAAAAATGTTCTTTGTCCTATCCTTGAAACTTTTCTGTAATTTTGAAATTATTTCAAAATAAAGCCTTAAAAATTACAGGATGGAGAAGACCTGTTCAGCAAGAGGTAAAAGTATTAACTGCTCCCTGTCTTGGAAGTGAGTCAAAAACTCTGACATCTGCACCCATCATCCTGCCTCATCACCTCTAGGCACAGAAGATGTTCTAACTACCCACTAGCCTTCTGAGTCCTAAGAAGCTGGGTAGAGGAAATTTGGAAGAGTGAGGACATACTGAGACAGGGCGGCTGGCAAAGGGCAGCTAGGGAAGTCTGAGGAGCAGTAGGAATCACTGCCATTGACCGAGCACTAAGGAGGGAGTGCCAGAGGCCTTCCATGCAAAGCCCTCACCTGATCCTCACAGCCACCCTACTCGGTTATCCTGATTTCTCAGATGAGGATATTGGACTAGAGAGGTTAAGTAACTTGCCTAAGGCCATATGGCTAATAAGTGGCAGAGTTGGGACTTAAGACAGGTCTGTCTCCTCCAGTACCAGGACTCTGAACTACTACAACCCTACTACCCTCATACCCATGGGTCTAAATTCTTTCCATTTTGTAAGCTTTTAAAAGAGCAGAGACCTCATCTCACATATACTGGGATACTCACATTACTGGGTGTCATGAACACAACTGTGTACCTCCCCACCAAATTCATATGTGGGAGCCATAAACCCCTAATTTGAGTTTATTTGGAGACAGGGTCTAAAAGCCTTAAAGGAGATAATTTAAGGTCATAAACGTATGGCCCTAATCAATAGACTTAGTGGCCTTAGAAAAGGAAGAGAGATCTCTCTCCATGTGCATGTACCAAGGAAAGCCATGTGAGGGCATTATGAGAAGATGGCCATCTGCAAACCAAGAAGAGAGCCCTCAGAACCTGACTATGCTAGCATCCTCATCTTGGACTTCCAGCCTCTAGACTGTGAGAAAATAATTACTGTTGTTTAAGCCACTCAGTCTATGGTATTTTGTTATGGCAGCCCAAACTAATATAATGGACTACCTCCTAAAAAGCCTCCCAAATAAAACATTGGTGTGTGTGTATGTTAGGGAAGGTGGGCTCAGTGGGGAGGAAACAAGGGAGAGGATCCTCTTATTCTTCTGTAACTGAGGGATTGGTTTATGGACTAAGGGTCCAAGGGCTTAGGCCTCTTGCTTGCCCCCTCCTTCCTGTTCAACTTAGGCTCCTAATGGTCTTTGCAAAAGTAGATCAAAGATCCTAGAACTCACATTAGCAACAGAAAGAAACCTAGAGACCATCCAGTTGAGCCCTTTACCTGACAGATAGGGAAACTGAGGTCCAAAGAGGTGAAGGGACTTGTTCAGTCTTTTCCAGTTTGTATGTGAGAAAAAATGAGTCCCCCTAGGGGCGCCTGGGTGGCTCAGTGTGTTAAAGCCTCTGCCTTCGGCTCAGGTCATGATCTCAGAGTCCTGGGATCGAGACCCGCATCGGGCTCTCTGCTCGGCGGGGAGCCTGCTTCCCCACCCCTCTCTGCCTGCCTCTCTGCCTACTTGTGATCTCTCTCTCTCTCTCTGTCAAATAAATAAATAAAAAATCTTTAAAAAAAAAAGAAAGAAAGAAAAAATGAGCCCCCCAAGGCTTCAGGCCCAGTCTGACACTATTTTATTTGACCCTCCTCCAAAGACACTCTGAGCTAAATGTGCAACCACCTGATCATAGGCTTCCTGAGTAATCCTTGCCAATGACAAGAGGGGATGCCCCACATGATTAAACATACAAAAAGCCAGGAAGGGATAGGAAGGTCACGTCTCCTGCCAATGGTGTGGGCCTCTTGCCTTCATTAACCTACATCAGTCAGCGGTGAAGGTGACAGGCAATTTGAGATAACACCAAGTTTCACCTACTAAAGAATCTGGTCATGCAAAGAGGACCTCAAGGAAAAACAGGTAAGAACCCTAGGGCAGGGTATTGACTTTGGCAGGTTAATACCACCCACACTCTAGAGTTTTATTTATAGCACAGGAAAGTCCCACTTCAGTGCCTCACAATCTGAAATAGGCTTTTGAGCCAGCATTTCCCTAATTGCTCCCAGGAACATCAAAATCCTGTGAAATGTTAATAGAATTTCATTTAAAAAAATGCTACCATATTTTTTCTTCTAAGATTTATTTTATAAACATGTAAGAAAAGTTCTAGATTTTTGTTGGTCAGATTATGCAACAATCTGCCTTGAAGCAAGTGTGATATTCTCAAAATTATCAAAAACATTCTGTCCTTTTAGTTCTTAAAGGAAAAAAAATGCTCTAACTTCTCATTTGCTTCCTGTTATATAAAGTTTAAAAGCGAATACTTATACACCAAATTTATTTGTACAGCAATTAATTAATCTGTGAAGCCATGATTTGCTGTTAATGTTAATACAAACAGCCTGTTAGCATTTCAGTGTAACTTTAAGAATGCTCCGAGGGAGAGGTGGACAATTACTGGAGGCCAAAGAGCTGCTGCCTGAACGAATTGTTTCTCTTCGCCTTCTTTGGACTGCCATCACTTTCCTCTGCAATAGGACCCAAAGCTAAGAACTGACTCAGTAATCCCTCTTTGGGGCCTCTCATCCAGCTGCCAGCTTCCCTTCTTGCTCTCCTGGGGCAGATGAATGCTTTCCAAAAAAATGTTCTACATGATTCTCTTGCAAATTCTTTATACAGCAGATAAACTCCAACTCAGATATGGCTAGATCATCAAAATTTGAATTTTATGGAGGTCTAATTAATGAGATTTTTTTCTTATACAAGTACAGTTTATGCACTTCTAAATAATCTTCCTCTTTTTAAGGTAGTGTCAGGTAGAATTCGACTAGCTCGTAGCCAAAGGAGTCAGAGCTGGATTGTTACCATAATTCACTCATTTACCAAATACTTTTTAAGTACTACTTACTCTGGACTGGTATGGTCGGAGGATACAGAGATAACAACATGAAGACACCTGCTCATTAGGAGCTCACAAGCTAAAAGGGAAAATAAAACATGAACATCAAGTATTGTGTGTACAAGGCAGAAAACAAGGACTAGCCTGTAAGAGGACCCAAAGGCCTCAGAGAATGAAGCTCTTCCTGCAGCTGGGGATGTATCCATTCACCGCATGTTTACAGATAACCTGCCAGGTGCTAGGCATGGCTTTAAGACTGGAGAAACCCCCATAAACAAACCAGACATGGTCCCTGCTCTCACAGAGCTTACAATCTAGCAAAAAAGACAAGGTAGGAACAGGAAATTACAATTCAGCGTATAGGCATGCTGGCTTTGGGGGACGGTTACAGAGATTTGGCATCATACACACATTTCACTTAGGCAAACACAATGGTATATTTTCCTTAAAAAGTTAAAAAAAAAAAAAAAGGAAAACAATTTTAAGCCATTTGGGCCATTTCACCTCCATTCACCTAAGGGTAAGCTTGTGTCCTGCCACTCCTGTGGCTTGTTACAGTTCCCAAGAGCCTCATCAAAAGTGAGTTGCTTGCCTGAATTTAACACCTAAAAATAAGTGTTCTTTTTTTTGTTTTTGTTTTTTGCACAATATGGCCCTCATTGTAGGCCAACCACAAAAAAACTATGATCTATTCCCACACAGGCAGGAACCAACTGTGCTGGATCTTGCGATGCTGGTTTTCAATATGGCACCTTCCCCAGGATTTCCAAGAGGAATTTTGATTACGCTGCATTTTTATCTTAGGTGTGACTGTATAGCCCAACCTTGAAATGAGCAGAGTCTCGTTCATGGGAGTACTGTGGGATATATAGCAGGGGCCCATAACCTGGCTCTGGAAGTTGGAGGCAGCCACCTGGAGGAGGGGTCTTTAAGTCCTTGAGGATGAGGGAAAAGAGAAGGCAAGGCTCGAGTAGAAGGGAGAAAAGGCCAGGGGAGTATGTCACTGCTGGAGAAGAAAAGCACTGAGGAGATTTTTGAAAGGCTGGTGAGATCAAGATGGGTCCAAGGAACTAATGGGCATAGGGCAGGGGAGGTGGGGATAAAAGGCCAGAGATACCAGAAGTTAAATTTTGACAAGCCTCATGAGCGATATCTTCCAAGGGCAATAGTGAAGATTTGGAAAGGTTTTACGCAGAAGAGTAACTTAAGAAAGTTCATTCTGAAGCACATGAAAAGATGCCCAACATCATTAGACATCAGGGGAATACAAATCAAAATCACAATGAGATACCAATTCACATTGTGAAATAACAAGTGTTGTCAAGGATTGTGGATGAACTAGAGCCCTCATACACTAATGGGAAAATAATGCAGCCATTTGGGAGAACAGTCTGGCAGTTCTTCAAAAGGTTAAGACAGAGTTACTGTACGACCCAGCAATTCCACCCCTAGCTATATAACCCAAGAGTAATGAAAACATGACCACATGAACACTTGTACATAAATGTTCCATAGCAGCATAATTCACATCAGCCAAAAGTGGAAACAAACCAAATGTCCATCAACTGATGAATGAATAAAATGTATTGTAGTCATACAATGGAATATTATTCACTAATAAAAAGAAGTACTAATAACGGCTACAACACGGACGATCCTCAAATATATGTTTAGTGAAAGAAACCAATCACAAACGCCATATACATGAGTGTTCAGAATAGGCAAATTCACAGAAACCAAAAGTAGAGGTTGCCAGGAGGAAAGAGTGGACTAGGGAATGATTGCTAATGGATACAGGATTTGTTTTTGATGATGAAAATGTTCTAAAATTGACTATGGTGATGGCTGCACAACCCTGTGAATATACTAAAAGCCACTGAAGTGTATACTTAATTTTTTTCCTAAATTTTTTTATTTTTAAGCAATCCCTACACCCAATGCGGGGTTTGAACTCACAACCCCGAGATTAAGAGCTGCATGCTCCTCCAACTGAGACAGCCAGGTGCCCTTGAAGTGTATACTTTAAAGGAGTGAACAGTATGCTATTTAAATAATAGCTCAGTAAAGTTGCAAACAAGTTCATCCCAGCTGCAGTGCACAGAACGGAGATGGAGGGATGAGTATGGGGCAGAGATCAGGGAGGAGGCTGTCACAGGGATAAAGTGGGAAAAGACAGTGATTTGAACTAAGGGGAAAGGTTCATGGGACTAGACAAAGGGGCCAGAGGAGTGCTTGTCACAGGCTCCACAAGTTCTCCTGGGTGGCTGGCGTCTCTCCCAAGCAGGAAAACAGGAAACGGAAATGAGGTAGCTGCAATTACCATCAAGCAGCAAAATGTATTTGCAATCTCATATGCATAAAAACTAAGAGGGATATAGAAAAGTGTGTAGCCCTGCTGCCCACATGCATAAGAAGCACCAAGGCACACTGAGCTGCCACTAGGGGGCCATCCTGACAGTCCACCCTCACTCCCAAACTCCAAAGACAGGGTCCCAGCACGTGTTAAGAGCATGTGTTAAGATGTTGCAAGATCTGAGTGCCTAAGTGTGGGCCAGAGGGTGGGAGAGGAGGTGGCCAACAATAACTTGCAGAAGTAAAATCTTCAAAGATACATTTCTGGGGTCTGTGTGATTTATAAGAATTGGAAGGCTGCTGAAGCAGGCATTTTTCTTGATTAGATCAAAGGCCCAGTTTGACTACACACCACCACCTTTCCAGAATTTGTTCCCTGATCTCTAGCAGGAGACTGGCAAGGGCTATAAGGCCATGGGACAGATGGGCCCAAACCACTGGTGGAAAAGGTCATGACTGGCAAACAAAGAAGGGCTTTTTTTGAACACAGCTGAGACCATATTGGTTAGGACCCTGATCACAAGGACATCTCTGTCCCACCAGAAGACCCATAGACTGTAACGGAAATGGGATGGGGGTGAATCTCTGCCCAAAACCTCATGCATGCCCTTCTTTACCCTCCCCACACCTGCAACAGAAACCAGTGCGCGTTTCTGTTGAAACCACAACCACTGTTCGGGAAGAGTAAAACACCACTGAGATGCACCAACAAAGTCAGAAGCTCTGGTACCAGCCCGTTCATTTGCCAGATAGGAAAACTAGAGGCCCAGGCCCATGGAACAGAAACCAGGGGTTGGCATCCAGGTCTCTTACTCTCAGGTCCTCCTTGTCCTTCTCACTCTACGAAGTTCCCAAACCTTGCCCCTTCTCAAGAATCTGGCTCTCAGCTGCATGCTCCACAGAACCAAAAAAGTGAGGAACCTCAGAAACATTAGGACTCAACCGGCAGAGAACCATCTCTCTCCAAGAATCCGCTCAGGAAGCAGAAACATACCATAGTTATAGCCTCTAATCTTTCTAAAGGGAGTGAAAAGCAGGTTAACCAACAAAACATGGTACAGTACAGTTGTTGCAGCTCTCAAGTCCCACAGCCCTTTCCTTCCTTTATTAGCAGCAATGTTCTGTTTTCAATCACACCATACTGTAATCAACTATCAATGCCACAAGATCCTTGGGATCCAGGGCTGTACCAGGTACTGAAACATTCCAGACAGGTGAGGAGTTGTGACATCACAAAGGGACTAAGGCTTACTATCTCTAATTCTTAAGTTCTAGTGAACTGAAATAAAACACTATTTTTAAGCCTGCAGAGGAATACAAACATTAAATACTTCAAAATAAAGACCAAATAGGAAGACAAAATAATCTACTGCCTTTAATTTGAAAGGAGTTTAGAAGTAAATGAGAAATAAAATTTCTATAACTATTATCTTATTTGCCAGTTTTAAAGATATCTTCAGGTGCCAGAACTTGGAAATAGAAAGAATAAATACTAATGTATCACTTCTGAAGTGATAATAAACAACAGGACCCCATCTCAGATGGATGGATTTTTTTCCTACGGTGGCCAAAAAGCAAGCTGAATACTATATACAACAGACAGACTATACAATTAGAATCATTTAAAAATAATGAGACTCCTCTCTTTGCCTTCTTCCAAAGTATATAATATATATTTAACAGCACACATAAGATACCACTTGAGCTTCCCTTGTAGCCAACGGGAAGTATTTTCACATATAAAAATTAAAAATTTAAACTTTTAAATCATTAATATTTTTAAACATAATACAGACTTAAAAATTGTTCAACATTAACCCATGACCCCACCCCTAGCACAAAAATTCACCCCAAATCCAGAAGTCACAGTTTTTTGTTCCTAAAAATCCCACAGCACTGAACTTGATCTTCACTTCAAGCTGATTGCTAAGAGGCCCCTAACAGAAATCCCCAGGGAGGAACAGAAGCACGATCGATGCTGCATCTCTTATCTACCTGGCCGGCACTGGTGCACCTCTGAGGTCAGGTCCATGAGATTCGGCCCCCACACTAGGGTCCTGGAAGGGTGAGCTGGCAGCTTCCCTCATCTTCCCCCTCGAAGGCTGTCCAATAAGCACCTGGGAATTGACTTTTCTTGGGAAAAGGGTGCTGGTAACAGCTGTCAGGGCCAAGGCAATAGTGAGAAGTTCAGTTCTCTGCTCTTTGGATGAACTGTGTAAAACATTTCTTTAAAAGACACAATGTAAAAATATTAAGAAAAACGTCTACAAAATCTGGAAGGCTGCCTTCTCCTCAAAAGGTAAAGCTTGTGGGGTAGTGGGGAAAGAACTGAGGGCCCAGAACTCTTACTCTGCAGCAAAAGATAGATAGATGCCCTTCAAAACACATCACATTCTTAACATGTCTTGCTGAAGTAGCAAGAGCTGAGGGTGACTGTGTAAGAGCAGGAGGGGTACCAACTCCTGTGGGGGGGGATTCCTACTGTGCACCCCACCCTGCATGAGAATGTCAGATTTCAGGGCAGCTGCCATTAGCCCCAAGGGCATCAGGACTCTGCCTCTGAACCAGAGCTGCTTTCCCGACTAACTTCAATCTGGAGAGATGGTAAGTTATCTAACCGGCTCTTCTTTTGGCGAGACTGTTCTTTCTCCTTTATCAGAGCCCCCCATGCCCTTTGCAGCTCAGAGTCATCTTCCTCAGTGCCTGGCGCCCTGTGATCCACCTTCTTTGTGCTCTTTTCTTTGGTCTTGGGTGCAGATCCTAAGCGCGTCCATAAACTACCTGTTTGGGTGAGAAGACATTTCAGTTTTGGTGGTCAGTGCTGAGAAGCAGGGTAATACTGAGGAAGAAGGGGCATTGCCCTTCTCGGGAGGGGTCTGTGGCTTTTGTAACCCCTGTGCAGCCTTAGGAAGGTAATCTCATTTCCCTGGCTATCATCCCTGCCTGCAAACTGACGGATCTGGACCCAACTGGGGTCTCACAGCTAGGGGATGTGCACCTCCCATGCATATCAGAATCACTTGGGAGGCTGCTTATGCTACACCTGCCCCTCCCTGGTGAGACTCACCATTCTCTGTAGAGCTTCATTCTGCTGGGAATGGGCCATTCCCAGATATAAATTCTGCAAACTGATTGGTCTGCTATACTGTACACTTTCAGAGATTTGGCCCACTATCCGTTAATTTTTAAAATATACTTTATTAATATCTAACAATAGAGAAATATGTGTTTAGAATTTCATAGCACACTATAAGGGCAATTAAACATTTTATTTATAAAGAATTTAACAATGTGAAAAAATGATCACATTAAAATCCTGTATGAACAAAGCAGAATTTGTGTATGGACAAAGACGTGAATAGAGACTTAAGCCTAAAAAGTATTTGCACTAAACAAAGAACCAAGGTTGGTTTTTTTCTATTTTCTAAATTTTCCATATCCTTATTATTACAATTATGATAATGACTATAATAGAAGAGGAAAATGATTTATTTTTGACATATGCTACTTCCTGCCGAATACAACAAAGTATTTCTATGCTATAGTCTGCTCCTACCCAATTCCTATCCCCCTCAGTTTTAAGTGTTACCAACCTGATTTCTTCTCCCGAGTATCAGAGTAGAGGCCTTTAACATCTTGTCTGGGAACACCCAGCCTACTATGTACATCAGAAAAAGGCTCTCTCCGGAAGACTGGGTTACTACTAAAAGCTTTTTCTGGAGAATATGGTCTTTTTCCTAACCGCTGGCGTATATCTAGAAAAAGGAAAAAAAAAAGTATTACTGTGACCAAGTATGTGTGCTTTGCTAACAATACTGTCAACCTGAGATCCCTAGAGGACCTGGTGCCAAATCTCCCCACATGATGACAAAGAGCCTGACAAAATCAAACTTCTAAAATCCTTCTCTCTAAATAATCAGCCTGGATTCCCCTAGGAAAGTTCAGATATAGGGGCTTTCAGTGGAAAAGAACTCTTAGCTGACCGCTCCAGAAAGGAATTTCTGACACAAAATCACCTGTTTTGTTTTTTGTGCATGTGTTTTTTTTAAGTAGAACCAAGGATACCAAAGAATTTACAAACATTTCAGCTAACAAACATTACTATAAATTTCCTGAGGGGAAATCGTTCAACATAAAAGGAATTCTTAATAAACTTACTACATTTAACAGTAAATGTAATGAGATTGACAAAAACCAAAGGATCAAATCAAATCAAATTTGATCCCTCCAGAAAGCTGTCCTCTTGAGTTCCCTCTAACAATAACATCAACAGCATGTTTACTAGCAAGTCACTGTACAGGCGCCTTCATCCATCTTGTTTATTGTCTCAGAGAGCAGCATCCCCAACTTTCTGGTTTCTCAGGCCTGAGCCCTTTGGCTTCTTTCCCTTTGCCCTCTGACTTCCTAGTGCTGAGTCTTCTTCTTTCACAAGGTTTGATGTTCTCATCCATTCTACCTCCACTCTCTGATCTAATTTAGGCCCTTGTTACTTACTTAACTCTCTACCCTACCCCACCCTGCCACAAATTATTTTTCTAAAATAGATATAAGATCAGGTTACTTCCCACCTCAGAAAACCAGGTTTACCAATTGAGATCTCTCTCCCTCCCTCAGCCTTCCTCTAAAGCCACTTTCTTTAAGAAGCCCTCCACAACTCCCCCCATAGACCTACCTCCTCTGTTCTCCCACAGCTCACTGCTTACAGATGTATTAGAGCACTTTTGCAGTGAAATAACCTGAATGTGTGCACTGGTGTTTCTCCATCTAAGTTTTATGATGACTTTGTATCCCCTCCAAAGATTCTAACACTCCCAGCATCTAACCCAGGGCCTGGCTCTACAGCAGGCATGGCCAAGTACCCACTTTGCACATGTATACTATCTAATTCAAATTCTTGACCATTTATACAACAACCCAACTTAATTTCTACCATCCTTATGTATAAAGTGTATCAATGACATACAGAGTAAAATAATTGGGACAAAAACATTGAAAGCTAATACTGCAAAAGTATGATTATTTTTCATGTCCTAAAGTTCCAGTGCCTAACCCAAAATTTAGAAGTGATAAACTAGGACAACTCAATCAGTTCATTGCTGGCAATGTTTTATCCAAAGACCTATCTCTGCCCTGATTTGCTTCCTGGAGCTCAGAAATACAACTGAACAATACCTGACTTAGTATTGCTGACTGGTGGCCGTGGGCGTGTGTGCTGGCGTTTTTCATCTAACAGATGTCGGACATCTACAAATTTCTCAGTTGGTAATTTGTTACCAATTCGGTTTTTGATATTGCTTGTGGATATAGTATCTGCCCTCATGGAGTTCCTTAAAAAAAAAAAAAGTACAATTAACCAACTTCAACTGTGGGATAATGACTGTAATAATCTCATCTACTTTGCAGAAAACAATTTAAGAAGCCCAATTTAATATAGCCAATATTTACTCACACATACCATATACCAATAATTACTTGCTGAATAATTATTATATGATCATAACCATATGATCAGCCTGCTATAAAGAGACCAATCAGGCAAGTAGGTTTCTGAGTTTTCCAGGGTGGTTTCCACAAATGATACCTGTAAACTATCAAAGACTGTGTAATTATGAATCCCAGTCCCCTCCCTTCTGGGACAAACGTTAAGTAAGGCCTGCAAAGGGCTCACAGATCTCTGTTCACCCTGTCTGTGATTTTGCTGTAGTCAAGATACAAGAGTCTACAATCTCTTTTTTTAAAGGTCAGACTTCTCTGTCAAAGACATCTGCTACCATGCTAGAAACCAGCATTATTCTGGCAGCATTCAACACTGGAAAGTTCTCTGAAAACTAAAAATAAGGATATGAACAAAGCCATACGGAAGAATCAGATTGAATTGTTTTTCCCGTCCCCAAATACACTACCAAGAACACTTAGAGAACCCCTAGACCCCAACAGTTTGAGTTCTGCATATGCTATCTGCCTTCAGGAATCTGCTCATACCCACTATTCATCAAAGAAATACACATTAAAATAACTATTTTTTTGGTCCACAAAATTAGCAAAAATTAGAAAGTGGTTAAGACTCGTAAGTATGTAGGTAATGTTATAAAGTGAGTAAAACCTATTTGGAAGGAAATTTAGCAACATCAATTTTTTTTTTAAAGATTTATTTATTTTGGAGAGTGAGAGAGAGCATGTGCATGCAAGAACGGGGGGGTGGGGGGGTGGGGAAGGACAGAGGGAAAGGAGAGTCTTAAGCAGACTCCATGCTGAGCCCAATGCAGGGCTTGATCTGACAACCCTGAGATCATGACCTGAGCTGAAACCAAGAGTCAATCAACTGGCCACTTAGGCACTCCTAGCAACACCACACTTTTAAACATATATGTAGTTTTGTGCAGTAATGGAATTTATGTTATTTGTGCAACAGTAAGAAAATAGAAACCTAAATGTCTATCAGTAAAGGATTGGTTAAATAAATCATGATACTTTCAAACAATGTACTACATCTGGGTGAAAAAAGAGCAGATGTCTGTAATATATTAAACAGAAAAAGCACACTGCAAAACAATATAGATACAACTTCATTTTTGTAGAACTATATAATTTCTCCATGCGTTAGGTATACGCATAAAATTAGCAGGAAAGTTATTAATTCAATTGCTAAGTTGTTATTTTAGGAAAGATAACATTATGGGTGATTTTCACTTTCTATTATTATCTATCATTTTCATTTATTTATTATTATTTTTAAAGATTTTATTTATTGGGCCCCTGGGTGGCGCAGTTGGTTGAGCGACTGCCTTCGGCTCAGGTCATGATCCCGGAGTCCCGGGATCGAGTCCCACATCGGGCTCCCAGCTCCATGGGGAGTCTGCTTCTCACTCTGACCTTCTCTCTCTCACTCTCTCTCTTTCCTAATAAATAAAATCTTTAAAAAAAAAAAAAAAGATTTTATTTATTTATTTGACAGAGAGAGAGAGATCACAAGCAGACAGAGAGGCAGGCAGAGAGAGAGGGGGAAGCAGGCTCCCCACTGGGCAGAGAGCCCGATGTGGGGGTCAATCCCAGGACCCTGAGATCATGACCTGAGCCGAAGGCAGAGGCTTTTAACCCACTGAACCACCCAGGCACCCCTATCATTTTTATAACAAGGATTACTTCTTGTATATTTATAGGAAAAACTGGATGCTTTTATTCAAATTCTTCAATGGACTGAAATTAAAACAGATAAGTGATTATAAAATTAAGGAGTTAAGAGAAAGTTATGAATTAGTATTTAAAATAAAATTAAAAACTAGCATTGCTAAAAAGAAAAAATATTTTTACCTAATATTTTTCAACTGAGATTCCACTTCGTCAGCATACATGGTCATTTTCATGCTTTTCTTTGGTGAAGGAGTGGAAATCATTTTCAGTTCTAGATCATAGTCCATTTCATCGGAGTCTGAACTGCTGGCACTGGACTGCCTAGATGTGCTCCGCTCCCGGGTCTGCTTGAGAGCTGGGAGCTCCTCATGGTACTCCACCACCACCCTGTCATCTGCATCCATGTCCTGGTCCTCCTCTTCCTCCTCTTCTTCTTCCTCTTCAATGGGTTCCTCTGGAACATTTACTAGTCCTAAGAAATTTAACCAAAAAACATTAGGAAAAGCACTAAAACTAACAAATCTGATTTCCTACTCTATGTTGGTGACCTTTTTAAAAGGTGGGGTTCCCATGCCCGAGATCTTACTAGAGCATTACCTACATAAGTGCCAATCTAGTTGCCATTCTGATACCTAAAACAGAAAAATGGCTAAGTAAAGTATGATTAGTAAACTGATAGAATATTATAAAGTAATCTAAAGTACAGTTGATTGTCATTATTCATGAGTTCTACACTTTCAAATCTGCCAAATTTATTTATAACTCCATACCAACACTTATTGTGCTGTTTTCTTGTCATGTTTGGACATGCGCAGAGTGGCAAAAAAATTGAATCATCAGATGTGCATATTCCCAAATGAGGTCAAATGAGGCAACACTCTGCTTTCTTGTTTCAGCTCTCATACTGTAAACAAGTGCTCCTTTTGCAATTTATTAAGTGCCATGCTTTTCATATTTTTGTGGCTTTTGTTGATTTCATTAAAAAATTTTTAAAAATGGCCTCCAAGTGTACTGCTAAGGCTGTCTAGAGTTCCTAAGCCCAGCTGTGATGTGCCTTACAGAATAAACATGTGTTAAATAAGCTTTGTTCAAGCATGAGTTATAGTGCTGTTGGCTGTGAGTCCAATGGTAATGAATCAACAACATGTATTAAATAAGATGTCTTTAAACAGAAACACACATCCAAGGTTACATATCGATCAGTTGCTGAAAATGGTGTGACCAGAGTCTCTGAATGGTTTAGTATTCACTATATCAATGATCACAATGACTTTATAGAACATAACCACTATGAACAATGAAAATCAATTTTAACTTTGAAGTTCATGGAAAAATGCTTGTAAGTGGGAGAAGACTATAAAATATATGTTAACAATTATATTTATTATGAAAAGAGACAAGTAAGAAAAATGTTAAATGAAATCAGTTGTTTATGTTAGAGTACTAGAATTAGGGGAAATTTGGATTTTAACTTCTTTAATACAATATAAAGATTATATGATAAGAATATCTTAGAGTAACTGAAATTGGAAACTTGTAACTGTGTAACAGAAAAGTATGTGCATTTTTAAGATGCAGATTTCAAATATATAACAAAATATACAACTTTGGATATACGTATTAAATAAAAATGATAGACTTCACCTGTCCCTGTTACAATGATAAACATGTATACATGATATCCCATGTTTGTACGATGACTTAGCAGTTCTAAAAGCATGTAGAAAATTCTACAGATTAGATTAAAAATAAAAACAAATCTTTATAAAAACATAATGAAAATGCTTCTTACATAAGCACCAAAACAAGGAAGGACAGAACAAACAAATGAAATGAAACCCAAGTCATGATATTTAAGAGGCATTCATGTGCACAAGCCAATAAGCATAAAACACTAGACACAGCAGCCTATTTTCAACATCAAAGAAATAATAAAATCAAGTCATCTGATAAAATAACAAAAAATTTTCATGCAGCTTTTGATATTAATAGTAGAAAAATTAGATTCCTACAGAAAATTTTCTTTTAATTTTTTCTATGTCACATTTGGCCTTTTTTGTTAGAACAACTTTTACTAAATCATTTGACCTCTTTTGTATGGGCAATTTAAAATTAATCGTGACTTGACTTACTTTCCTATATGTTGGCAGAGGGTGAGGGCAAGGAAGAGAGGATGATAAAGTTTGGAACCTTAAAAGACTGTATTAAGAATAAGAATATGATTTCGGGAGCCAAACATGTGTCTACCCAAGAGCTGAGCAGGCAACTACCGGAATGTCGGTGTTTATAGGACGTCAAGCCAACGTCATCCCCAATCAGGGCTCTCTTCTTGATCACATCCCGCTGAATGCGACGGGAATGATATCTTCGCTTCCTGCAACATTCCAAAATAAGCACACAGTGAAAAACCAACAGGAAGGACCTTGAAATCCACTAATTGAGTTCAACTATACACTGATGAAATGTTAGATGCTGAAAGAGACATCCTATGTGAAACTAAAACTCAGCCTTTCATACCATTAACCCCAGAGTTAAGAATCTTGCATTTTTTCTTCTTATCTTCCTTTGAGTCCACACATGGTATTAACATTCCACTGCAGAATATCAACTGAGGGATTAAGAAGAGCTTAAGTACTATTTAAAAAATTGTATTTTAAAGCTTTAGACTCACCAAGAATTACTAAGAATTCCTTTCATGCCTCCGTAATTTGGATTCCCATATTTCATATAATACTGACTTCTTCTGGCTGCTCCAAGTTCCTTTTTGTCATCTAAAAATTAATTACGACAGTTACCTAGGATTTCCCACTGGTATGAAGACAATGTTGAATGGTTTAAAAAAATGTTTTCCATAGCTGGGATCAGATCAGCACAATCTGCCAACAAAAGGGAAAGATATGCTACAAATATTCACTTTTAGTGACTACAAAAGCAGTGCAGTATAGAGGGGGTGGAGCAAAATAGAGATAAATGAGGTTAAGCTGCTGTTAAGGAGCTGACTGACCTCATAGAGAAAATACTATTAACAACAACAATATCACAACATACAAGGTTCCAAGAAGCTTCAGAGAGCCTTAATCATTATAGCTGTTCAGGAATAAAAAAGGCTTTCCAGAAGAGGTAGCATTGCTCTGCCCCCTTGAAAGATGACATTTGTTTCTGAATGACAACACTCCAATAACAAAGAATCAGTATTAAAGAAACAGATTATACATAATTCCATATATCTGGTAAAACACTTTTTTAATCATGATGTTCCTCAAAATGGCTTAAAGAAAACAGCATTGCACCATTTATCTAGATTGCTTCACTTTTGTCAAGTTAAAATGCCAGTTAATAGAAAGAAAAGGTGGTCACTGATCATACACATTTTTGTTGAGGCACTCACTGACTACAGAAGATGAACACCAATGCGCATGTATCCAGTGCTCTAAGTAAGCAGTGGCACAAGCCAGTGTGTGCACCCTTTAAAAGACATGCCCACCAGCTCCTTGGAGAAATGGCTGATTCCAGATCTGGGACAGGGACAGTAAAAGTTGAGTCTGGAAAAGCAAGATGTTTTACTGAACCATAAAGTAAGAAAGTGCTAAAAGAATCACGCAGGCAAGTCAAAATAATATAGCTTGAAGGGGCTCCACTGGCCAAATCCAAGATTTGCATATCAAAACAATGACATGAATAATCCACTGAAGAAAATAAGACTCATGAATCTAAACTGATAGAATTAAGTAAATAAGTAAATAAATGGGTAAAAAGAAAAAGTTCTTCCTTAAGCAGAATGACAACTAATAAAGAAATGTAAAGTTAAAAAGTCATCCATGGATGCTGAGTGGAAGTATGATAAGCCAAAGTCTATTTACATAACCTCAAAGTACCTCCCACAAATTTTTGTATTACAAATAGAAAAACAGGAGAAACCTGACAATCATTACCTTTTCCAAATGAGAAAAGTTAACATTTCCAGACATGGGACAAGTAAATATCATATATCTCCTGACAAGATACACTGTAAATGACAATAGCACTTCTATGGTCTTCCCGCCTAACACACACAGCCCAGTTTAATCAGGAAGAGATAGTAAACAAACAGAAACTGAGGGGCAGTCTATAAAATAATGAGCCTAGACTCTTCAAACATGTCTCAGTCAAGAAAATAAACCAGAAGAGAATTCCATATTCAAAATTCATATATATTTTAATGCACACCAGAATCACTGTGCATAGAGATCCTAAGAGGCTTTTAACTCCTTAGAGAATTATTTTTTTTTAAAGATTTTATTTATTATTTATTTGACCCAGAGAGAGAGAGAGAGATCACAAGCAGGCAGTGAGGCAGGCAGAGAGAGAGGAGAAAGCAGGCTCCCTGCCGAGCAATGAGCCCGATACAGGGCTCGATCCCAGGACCCTGAGACCATGACCTGAGCCGAAGGTAGAGGCTTCAACCCACTGAGTCACCCAGGCGGCCCCTCCTTAGAGAATTAAAGCTGAATGGCACTATTAGCAATGTCCAGGAGGATATTGCTGTGATGATTAAAAAAGTATAATTTAAAAATGTTTTCATAGTTCAGAAGATAAACTGGCTGAAAAGCACAGAGAGCAAACTAGCTTTAACAGAAAATAACTTACTTTAGTGAGAAATCACAAAAGTATACAATTAGTTAATACTCACCTTCAAAGTCTGAAATTCAATTCAATCATTTCAAAAGCATAGAACATTATAGTTTGAAGGGAGTTTGAGACTACTTGACCTAGCTTCCTCTTTAAAAAAGGATGTCACTCAAAAATACATGACTTAGAATAAAAGAATAAAAATTAATGCCAAACATCACATTTACCTTTTGTAGCAAATCTCATGAATAACCTATTTCCTTTAGCAAGTTTGTTGGCTGGACGAAGATCATTTCTTAGCAGAGACTCTTCTTCTACTTGAGACAACGTGTCCAACTTAAGAAAAAAGAGCATTTTCAATATAAACATTAAAGCTTCTTTCATATTTATTCAGTAGCAAAGTCATCATTGAGAAAGCATTCTTTAATAATTCTTGAAGCATGACAGCCCATGTTCTTCTGAAACATTTCTAAGTCAGAGGTCTTCCCTGAACACCCTGTCTAAAAGAACAGTCTCCATCCAAAAAAAAAAGAGAATAGTCTCCATCATTCTCTATCTGCTTACACTTCTTTACTTTTTTTCCATAGCTCTCCTCACTTTCTGACATTATATATCTGTGTATTGCCTGTCTTCTCCACTAGAATATATGTTCCAAGAGGGAAAGGACATTGGTTTGATGCTATATCCACAGGAACTAGAATTTGGTATATAGTAGGTACTCAATAAATATTTTTTAAATGAATACACTTTAATATTTCCAACAATAGCACATGCCCCATTAGGAAATATTCCGTCACTTATTTTTTCTTAATTTTACTGACTAGGTAACACTTCAAAGTATTTCTCAACAAAACCATTTTCTTTTATACCGAAGTATGAGTACTATTCTAAGATTTTAGGAAAAATCAATCATTATAGCCATATGAACTTAAAGGCCAGGAGGGTCAATGGTGAAAGCCAAAGGAAGAACACAACTTAGTAAGTCCTTAAGCCTTAAATAAAAGAAAGTAAGCAGTTTTTTTACACTAAAACCTTGTTTATATCTTTGCCCTATTACTAACCTCTATATCACTTGAGTTCTCATCTTCGACTTCTCCTTCTTCAGCCTCATCATCATCTGAACTGTCTTCCTGCTTGTCTAAAATACAATATAAGGGACAAGATGAACCTTAACATAACTCCATCTCACGTAACCTAAAAGTCCAATATTTTCTATTTATTGATGATCCAAAGCATCACAGCTTATTTTAGAAATAACTGACAATGAGATACTATATAATGCTCTGCAGAGAAACCTAAACCAATGGTGTAAAGAACAGGATTTTCAACCCTAAAGTTCTTCCTTTGTGTTGTTACCTTTTTTAGTTTTCTCAGATGACCTGTCCTCATTGGCATCCCTGCTTCTTATCTTATCCAGGGCTGGCAGAGAGCTCATATTGATAAGGGCTCGTGTGGCTGTCATTTCATCCAGCCAAACCACATTACCTAAAACAGAATGTAAAATAAAACATTATTAAATAATAAATAAATAAATAAATAAAACATCACATCCAAATGGTAAGTTTTTAAAAAACAGAGACCACAATATATTAATTGCTATGGCCTCATCTAGCTACGATCAGTATCAGTAAATGTACAAACTAATGAAAGTAGTACAGAAAGTGGTAGTAAAACCTCTTTGATAAAATTAGCCTAGAGCTGCATTCCCAAACTAGGTTCCACAAAATAACTGTAAAGTATTCCATGAAAAAGGGTTCTGTATATTAAAACTGCCTGGCTCAGTGAGTATTATATAGTGTTAGCAGTTCTTGTGATGATGATGATGATGATGATGATGATAACAAGAAAACAACTGTCAAATAAATTTGGATTATCCTTTATACTACTGCCCTCTACAGGGAAGCCGTCTGGTGTACCTTGTCATTCAGACAGGCTAAATGATTGTTTCCCACTGTAGAGCATGGGTGATAATGGTATCCATGGGATATATACAATGGAGGCATGACAGCTACTTGGCTTTGTAGCAACTAATTTAACCTACTTCTTTAATCAAGAGAATTTAGCAAGAAAAAGCTGTTGAGAAGTCTTATAGAAAATAAATCTACTTAATTTTGTTTAAAAGAGCATTTCTCAAACTAAAGTTACCTTTACATTCTCAGTTTCAGAAATGAAGATCTATAGATTCTCACTTTTATTACAAACATGTGACGTGGCCTTGGGCAAACAATTTTCCTTCTCTGTTTCTCAGTTCTGATGTTCAACATGAGTTAGTAAAACTGGGTAACTCTAAAGGGTCTCTCTGATTCTAATATCCCTTAGCTACAGTTTTAGTAACGTCGATCAGGAGTTAGCAAATTATAACCGGCAGGCCAAATCCAGCCCACACCTATTCATTTATTTATTTATATTTGTACCAGCTTTATGTAGGTATAATTAATTAAATAATAAACTGTACATAAATAAACTACAAATTAATAAACCACACATAAATAACAAACTACAAATAAATAATAATAAACTACACATCCACCATGTTTTTTATAAAAAAAAAAAATCTGTGGCAAGCAGCCAGGCTCTTTCAGTAACACACTGTCTATGGCTGCTTTCATGCTACAATAGCAGAGCTGAATAGACATAACAAAACAAAGACTGTATGGCCTGCAAAGCCTAAAATATTTATTGTCTAGCCCTTTATAAAAAAAAGTTTGCCAATCCTTGATTTAAATAGTGTAAGTTACGCAAAAGGAAAAATGGAGAAAACTCTTCGACTCAGTCATGTTTCTTCTTTCAATGAAAACACTGAGTCAACAAGTAAAAAAAGCAGCTGGGAAAACCAGGCAGCTATTCAAGGTACAATCTAGCAGGTCAGCAAGCTGGCAGTAAGCAAAGCCAGACTAGAAGTGAATTAAGAAGCCAGCAGAATGGTTACCACAGGTCCTACCAGACTTCGAGTGGGGAGGCAAGTAAAAATTACAGCCAGTTTACAAGTTGGAGAGCTCATAGGTTAGGGCAAGCAGGTGAGGTTTCAAAGCAAGCAGAGATGAGAAATCTCATACACTGCCAGAGGGTTCCAGTTTAGTTCTAGATCAGATACTAAGGCAGACCCAGCCCTGTGAAGAGCTATACGGGAAGGTGCTATGACATCTAAATCCCTAAACACAGAGCCCCAAGTCTATATAGTTGGATCCATCCCTTTCTTGGGAAATTGTGGGAATTAAAGAGGCCTCAGTCATGTACACAAGACTCTTATGCCAACATCAACTCCTAGATTCCTGGTCATCACATCTAAGCTGACTTGGAATACTCACGGAATATGATCTGGCAGATCGGCTAAGGCATTGTGGTTCTCATCAATGGGCAATCTTTCTCCCCTAGGCTAAAGGCAGAGGTTAGGGAACAGACGAGTAGTCTCAACCACAAATATTCAATATTGAGACGACAAAAACAACAAATAACTTGTGTGTACTTACAAGAGGTATCATCCAACCATTCAATGTGAGCAGGAGGATATTCTTTAAAATAGGAAAAGATATCCTGGGTACTCATCTCATCTACTCCACAAATGTAGATTGTCTCCAGTCTCACTTTAGGGATTGCTAAAAAAACAAGGCACAAAAAAGATGATAGAATTTTCCCACCTGCTATTGCACATCGCACCAGCAGCCCTTTGTAACAGTTCAGATAACCTGTGTTTAGAAAAGAAATATGCCAGAAGAGATGACAATTATTTCAAGAAAAATGAGATATGACAGTAAGGTAAGCTACTTAAATTTTTATCACAGAACAACAGCATTAAACAAATGATCTAATTCAGAAAGTCCTGTTAGGCTGAGAAAGATTAAACAAATGGGGTTGGTAAAATACATGATACCTATCCCGAAATTAACCTGTAGTAATTAAAGCAATACCAAATTCAACAGGATTACTTCTTCAACCTGACAAGCTGATTCTATAATTTTAGAATATATGTCAAATAGAGATGTGCAATACCCTATACAATTCTGAAGAGATGCTGCTCCTCAATATAAAGCAAAGTATGAAACTAGAGTAAAGAAATCCTACAAATCAATAATAAAATGATAGCCCAAAATAAAAATGAACATGAGCACACATTTCACACAAAAGGAAGTACCAAAGGCCAAAAACATATGAAAAGACGGTTGATCTCACTAGTAATCAGGAAAATGCACATGGGAAACAAAACACAAGCTTTCAGTGCCCATCTGTTGTTTAGCACAGCCACCTTCATTAATTAGCTAGATCTGGATAGTTTGCTGCAGCTTGTACACGCTTGCTGCTTTACCTTGTGCTTTTTAGGTTACAGAGATGGATGGCTTCTTTCCTTAAACCTCATGACCCAACCTCTACTAGCTTCGAACTTTTCTCCCATAGCTTCCTCACCTCTCCCACCCTTCACAGAATAGAAGAGTCAGGGCCTTGCTCTGGATTAGGCTTTGGCTTAAGGAAATGGACTGGTTTGATCTTCTATGCAGACCACAAAGTTTTCTCCATAACAGCAAAAAGGCTGTTTCACTTCTTATCAGTGTGTTCATCACTGGAGTGGCACTTTTAATTTCTTTGAGGAAAACTTTTCCTTTGCATTCACAACTTGGCTGTTTGGCACAAGAAGCCTAGCTTTTGGCCTATCTCAGCTTTTGAAATATCTTCCTCACTAAAGCTTAATCACCTCTAGCTTTTGATTTAAAGTGAGAGACATGGACCCTCTTTTCACTTGAACACTTATAGGCTGTTGTAGGATTATTAATTGGCCTAATTTCAATATTGTTGTGTCTCAGGGAATGGGGACCCAAGGAGAGGGAGAGAAATGGGAGACTGACCAGTTGGTGGAGCAGTCAGAACAAACACAACATTTGTCGATTAAGCTATCCATCTCAAAAGGGAGTGGTTTGTGGCATCCCAAAATAATTACAATTGTTAACATCAAAGATACTGATCACAAATCACCACACCAAATACAATAACAATGACAAAGTTTGAAATATTGTAATAATTACCAAAATGTGACAGAGATTCGAAGTGAGCAAATGCTGTTGGAAAAATGGTACTAACAGACCTGCTCAACACAGGGTTTCCGCAAACCTTCAATTTTTAAGGAAAAAAAAAAAAGGCACTACCTGCAAAGTACAATAAAGTGCAATAAAATGAGGTATTCCTGTACAATGTCATGACATTAAAAAAATAAAATAGAAACGCCACCATACATTTTCTAGGGTACGTATTTGTGTATACAAATACCTAGAAAAAGGCCTGGTATAAGTCACACTGATAACAGTTGTTACCTCTGGGGAGGAAGAAAGGTTGAAGGCTACAGTCAAAAAGGAACCTAATGAAAGACTGTATTCTGAAACACTAATGAAAGAAATTCAAGACTATGCAAAGAAATGGAGAGACATTCAATGCTCATGGGTTGGAAGAACAAATGTTAAAATGTCTTTATCACCCAAAGCAATCTACAGATTTAATGCAATCCCTATCAAAACACTAACAGCATTTTTCACAGAACTAGAACAAACAAAAGACCTCGAATATCAAAACCAATCTTGAAAAAGAAAAACAAAATGGAGGTATCACAATTCCAGAGTTCAACTTATATTACAAAGCAGTCATAATTGAAACAGTATGGTACTGGCATAAAAAGTGACACAATGACCAATGGAATAGAAGACAAAAACCAGACATAAACTTACAATTATATGGTCAATTAATCTTCAACAAACGAGGAATGAACATACAATGAAAAAAAAAAGACAGTCTCTTCAACAAATGGCATTGGGGAACTGGACAGCCACATGCAAAAGAATGAAATTGGACCACTTTCTTTGACTATACACAAAAATAAACTTAAAATGGATTAAAGACCTAAATGTGAGACCTGAATCCATAAAAGTCCTTGAAGAGAGCAGAGGCAATAGTATCTCTGACATTGACTGTAGCAACATTTTTTTAGATATGTCTCATGAGGCAAGGAAAATAAAAACAAAAATAAACTACTGGAAATACATCAAAGTAAAAAGTTTCTGCAGAGCAAAGGAAACAATCAATAAAACTTAAAGGCAACCTACTGAATGGGAAAAGATATTTGCAAAAGACATATCTGCTAAAGGCTTAGTACCCAAAATATATAAAGAAATTACTACAACTCCACATCCAAAAAATGAATAATCCCATTTAAGAATGGGCAGAAGTGTTTGCTTCAGTTGCACTACACTAAAATTGGAATCATACAGAGAAGATGAGCATGGCCCCTAAGCAAGGATGACATCTAAATTTGTGGAGCCTTCCATATTTTTTAATGCTAAGCGAAATAAGTCAGGTCAGAAAAAGACAAATACCATATGATTTCACTCATATGTGGAATTTTAGAAACAAAACAAAGAAGTAAAGGGAAAAATATGACACAGCAAGACAAATCAAGAAACAGACTCTTAATTACAGAGAACAAACTGATGGTTACAGAGAGGAGAGGGTAGGGTAGATGGCTTAAAGAGGTGAGGGGGATTAAGGAGTGGACACATGATGAGCACAGGGTGATGTATAGAATTGCTGAATTACTAAACTGTACACGTGAAACTAATATAACACTATATGTAGACTAACTGGAATTAAAAAAAATAAAAAGGGCAGAAGACATGAACAGACATTTCTCCAAAGAAGACATCCAGATGGCCAACAGATACATGAAAAGATCCTCAACATTGCTCTTCATCAGGGAAATGCAAATCAAAACTACAATGAAATATCACCTCACACTTGTCGGAATGGCTAAAACAAAAAACGCAAGAAACAGTGAAAGTTGACTAGGATGTGGAGAAAAAGGAACCTTCTCGCACTGTTTGTGGGAATGCAAACTGGTACAGCCACTGTAGAAAACAATACGACGATTCCTCAAGAAGTTAAACATAAAAGTGCCCTACAATCCTATAATCACACTATTGGTATTTGCCCCCAAAAAACAAAAACACAAATCCAAAGGGATATATGCAACATTATTAATAATAGACAAATTAAGGAAGCAGCCCAACTGTCCATTGATAGATGAATGGATAATAAAGATGTGGGGTATACAGGGGTGCCTGGGTGGTGCAGTTGAGCGAGACTTGGTTTCGGCTCAGGTCATGGTCTGTGGGTAGTGGGATTGAGCTGTGTGTCAGGCTCTGGGTGGAGTCTGCTTGGGATTCTCTTTCCTTCTCCCTCTGCCACTCTTGCTCATGCTCTCTCTCCTCTCTCTCTCTCAAATAAATAAATCTTCAAAAAAAAAAAAGTATACACACACACAGGAATATTATTCAGTCATAAAAAAGAATGAAATTTTGCCATTTGCAACAACGTGGATAGAGCTAAAGAGTATAATGCTAAGCAAAATAAGTCAGTTAAAAAAAGACAAACACCACACAATCTCATTCAAATGTGGAATCAAGAAACAAAAGAAACTAGCAAAGAAAAAAAAAAAGAGAACGAGAGAGACAAACCAAGAAACAGACTCTTAATGGTTACCAAAAAGGATGTGGGTGGAAGGACGGGTAAGATAGGTGATAAGAATTAAAGCATACATGTACCATGATGAAAATAAATAAATAAATAAAGGCCAGACCCTCTAAAAAAAGAACCTCAGCCTTACCAGGATTGTGTTATGTTTTTTACTAAATACTTCAGTATATATATCTCACTTAATCTTTGTAGTTGTAAAATATGCAAATATATCAATGAAATTTTTTTTAAATACCTATGTATCCACCACCTAACTTATGCTTAATTTCTTCAAAAGATTTGAGGCAAATAAAACATTACATACAAAACAGGCCTGTGTAATTCCTCCATATCCCTTCTCTCCCTCTTCCCTGAAGTAATTCTGTTATGAATTCAATGTTCATTACTCTCAAGTATGTTTTCATATATCTATCTAAAATGAACCTAGGGGCATCTGGGTAGCTGAGATGGTTAAGCATCCCCAACTAGTGATTTCAGCTCAGGTTAAAAAAACAAAACAAATGAACTTAAAAGTCTTTAAGTACTGCCCTTGGTTCCACTCGCTGGGACCTTCTGGACACCGCCAGTCCCTCTCCCACAGCAAGCCAGCTAGAGGGAGAAGTTTCCCTGAGGAAAGGTGCTATAAAACTGCAAACAATGACCATGTCTTAATACTATAGACATACCCTAGTGGAACTAAGGGGAACCTAACTTACTGAGAATTAAATATCCAGCAGTGGGAAGAAGCCCTACCACGCTGACCATACACTTCATTTTCTTGTAACAGTGGTTTAGGACCATCAATATAAACTTACAATATAGGGAGGGGGGCAAGATGGCGGAGAAGTAGGAGATCCCGTTGCAACCCAAAAGTGAGCTGGATATCTACCAGAACACGCTGAACGCCCATGAAATCAGCCTGAGGAGCAAGATTTTTCACTTTTGGATCTGTTCGGGGGCAGAAGACAGCAGTGGAGAGGTAAAGCAAAGTGGGAACACTTG
Source organism: Nasua narica (assembly GCA_028533885.1). NCBI lineage: Eukaryota > Metazoa > Chordata > Mammalia > Carnivora > Procyonidae > Nasua > Nasua narica. Next base: position 41,313,656 of record CM052804.1, read on the forward strand.
AACCAATATCGGAGGATAAACAAAAGGTGGAGGGAGCCACCAGAAGTGATCCAAGGACAGTAATACCCCAAAGGAAAGTGGCCAGTGGTTGGGGACCAGCATTAATGTACAGTCCAGTTAAAGACACTTAAAAAGAGCAAAAGGTTCCGAAAGCAACTAGTGGAAGGGGGTGGTTGCGGGCACGGGCCTAGGCCCACGCTCCCAGGAAGGACACCACTCGCCTCAAAGAGAGACTGGTGGAGGGGGTCCAGACCGTGGTTTACGAACCTGCAGCTTTCCACTCCCTGCACCATTCTGTGGGCGGGGCACACTCCTGCAAGCGCCTTTAGAGAGTCTGCTGTGGTCCAGGAGCCTGCAGCTTTTCTCTGTGTACCCTGCTCTCTGGACTGAGTGCACCTGCGAACGTGACATTCGCAGCCCTGGAGAGAATGTGGGCAGGCGGCCGAATCTCCCTGGTGAGCAATCTCGGAGTCGCAGAAAGGTGGCTGGGGGCATGCACCACCTCTGACAGGCTGTGCTGTGAGGAGAATTTGGCAGAGAGGAGTGTGTGTTCTGGACCACCCAGAGGGGAACAGACTGAGGCTTCTCTGTGATGCGGAGATCTGGGTACAGGCAGATTCCTTGCTTGGACTCTCCGAAAAGGTGAAAAAGCTACAAAAGGCCAAAAACCTTCAGAGAGAGAAAGACTGAAAAACCGGTTTCCACAAAGTGCAGCCCCTTGATTGGGGGGCAAGGTAACTCAACCCAAGCAAGACTGACTGGAAAACAACGCGGCAGGCCCCTCCCCCAGAAGACAAGTCTAAAAACAAAAGGACAATAACCACAGGGTCCCCATAAAATTTTAAATCTCCAACATCAGGGAAAACCAATATATTAAGCGCCTGTTAATACCCTCAAACCTGTATACTTCATAGCTACAAGTTTTTTTATTTTCTTTCCATTTTTTTAATTCACTCGCTTTCATATTTCTTGTTTTTTTTAATTATAATTTATTTATTTTAAACTACTTAACATTACAACTAGAGACTTAATACAATGATAAACCCAGGGCGACCTGAAAAAACCTTCCTTGCCTGCGAGGAGTTAATAGCAACCCTCCCATCTTATCCTTCTATCAGGGTTTCTACGTATTTGCTTTTGTTCTGGTATTATATAAATCTTATTCTTGGGGATCATTCTGACTAGGTTCTTTTATTTCTTATATGGTCTATATGTTTGTTAGCTGACCAAATTCTGAATGAAAATTTCCCCAATCTGGGGAATGGAACAAGTGTTCGTGTCCTAGAGGCAGAAAGGACACCCGCCAAGATCAACGAGTCTAGAAAATCAGGGAGAGACATCATTGTGAAATTTGCAATATAATTTTGGACAAGAGGTCCTGAGGGCTAAGGGGAAGAGATTCCTTACATACGGAGGAAGACCTATCAGAATAACGTCAGACCTGTCCTCAGAAACCTGGCAAGCCAGAAAGGGCTGGCATGATATATTCAGGGCACTAAATGAGAAGAATATGCAGCCAAGAATATTTTATCCAGCAAAGCTAACATTCAAAATGGATGGAGAGATAGAGCTTCCAAGACCTGCAAGGATTAAAAGAGTATGTGACCACCAAGTCAGCACTCCAGGAAATATTAAAGGGGGTTCTATAAAAGTAGAAAGAATCCACGAGTGACTTAGAACAGAAATTTACCATCCATAGAAACAAGGACTTCACAGGCAACATGATGTCAATAAACACTTATCTTTCAATAATCACTCTCAATGTGAACGGCCTAAATGCTCCCATAAAATGGCATAGGGCTGCAGAATGGATAAAACGAAAGGACCCATCCATATGCTGTCTACAAGAAACACATTTGGAACCAAAAGATACATCCAGACTGAAAGTGAAAGGATGGAGAACCATCTTTCATGCCAATGGGCCTCAAAAGAAAGCTGGGGTAGCGATTCTCATATCAGATAAATTAGATTCTAAGCTGAAGACTGTAGTCAGAGATACAGAAGGACACTACATCATTTTTAAAGGGTCTATCTTCCAAGAAGATCTAACAATTGTAAACATGTATGCCCCCAATAGAGGAGCAGCCAATTGCAAAAGCCAACTGTTAATCAAAATAAAGGGTCATATTGATATGAATACATTAATAGATCTTAACACGCCACTCTCAATAACAGATCATCTCAACAGAAAATCAATAAAGAAACAAGAGCTTTGAAAGATACATTGGACCAGATGGATCTCATAGATATATACAGAACATTCCATCCTAAAACAACAGAATACTCATTCTTCTCACGCACATGGAACTTTCTCCAGAAAAGACCACATACTGGGCCACAAATCAGGACTCAACTGATACCAAAGACTTCGATGATTCCCTGCATTTTCTCAGACCACAATGCTTTAAAACTGGAACTCTACCACAAGAAAAAGTTTGGAAGGAATTCAAACACTTGGAGGCTAAAGACCAACCTGCTCAAGATTGCTGGGATCAACCATGAAATTCATGGAGACCAATGAGAATGAAGACACATCAATCCAAAACCTATGGAACACGGCAAAGGCGGTCCTAAGGGGGAAATACATAGCCATCTAAGCCTCACTCTAAAAAATTGAAAAATCCTGAATACACGAGCTCTCTTTATACCTTAAAGAACTGGAAAATCAACAACGAATTAAGCCAACCCAATGGACAAGAAGGGAAATAATCAAGATTAGAACAAAGATCAACAAGTTGGAAACTAGAGAAACAGTAGAACACCTCAATGAATCCAGAAGTTGGTTTTTTGAAAGAATCAATAAAATCGATAAGCCACTGGCCAAACTAATCCAAAAGAAAAGAGCGAGGACCCTAATTAACAAAATTATGAATGAAAGGGGAGAGATCACGACTAATCCAAAGGAAATAGAAACAATCATCAAAAATTATTATCAACAGCTATATGCTGATAAGTTAAACAACCTAGAAGAAATGGATGCATTCCTGGGAACCTATAAGCTTCCAAGACTGAAACAGGAAGAAATTGACAACCTGAATAGACGAATATCTAGTAACAAGATTAAAGCAGTGATCAAAAACCTCCCAAAAGAGACTTAAAAAAACAAAACAAAACAAAACAAAAAAACCTCCCAAAAAACAGAGTCCAGGACATGATAGATTCCCTGGGGAATTCTACCAAACATTCAAGGAAGAAATAATACGTATTCTCCTGAAACTGTTCCAAATAATAGAAACAGAAGGAAAACTTCCAGACTCTTTCTATGAAGTCAGCATTACCCTGATCCCCAAACCAGGCAAAGACCCCATCGAAAAGGAGAATTTCAGACCAATAACCCTGATGAATATGGATACCAAGATTCTCAACAAGATCCTAGCTAATAGGATCCAACAGCACATTAAAAAGATTATTTATCATGACCAGGTGGGATTTATCCCTGGGATGCAAGGGTGGTTAAACATTCGCAAATCAATCCATGTGACAGAACAAATCAATAAGAGAAGAGAGAAGAACCACATTGTCCTCTCGATGCAGAAAAAGCATTTGACAAAATTCAGCATCTGTTCCTGATTAAATCTCTTCGAAGTATAGGGATAGAAGGAACATTCCTCAACATCATAAAGTCTATCTATGAAAAGCCCACAGCAAATATCATTCTCAATGGGGAAAAGCTGACAGCCTTCCCTTTGAGATCAAGAACACGACAAGGATGCCCACTCTCACCATTCTTATTCAACATAGTGCTAGAAGTCCTACAGACAGCATCAGACAACAGAAAGAAATAAAAGGTATTCAAATCGGCAAAGAAGAAGTCAAACTCTCTCTCTTCGCAGATGACATGATACTTTATATGGAACCTAAAAGACTCCACACCCAAACTACTAGAACTCATATAGCAATTCAGTAATGTGTCAGGATACAAAATCAATGCACAGAAAGCAGTTGCTTTCCTATACACTAACAATGAAAATATGGAAAGGGAAATTAGAGAATCGATTCCATTTACTGTAACACCAAGAACCATAAGATACCTGGGAATAAACCTAACCAAAGAGGTAAAGGATCTGTACTTGAGGAACTACCAAACACTTATGAAGGAAACTGAAGAAGACACAAAAAGGTGGATAAGCATTCCACGCTCATGGATCAGAAGAATCAGCTATGTTAAAATGTCTATACTGCCCAGAGCAATCTATACTTTCAATGCCATCCTGATCAAAATTCCACCATTTTTATTCAAAGGGCTGAAACAAACAATCCTAAAATTTGGATAGAATCAGAAAAGACCCCGAATTGCTAAGGAAATGTTGAAAAAGAAAAACAAAGCTGGGGGTATCACATTGCCTGATTTCAAGCTTAACTACAAAGTGGTGATCACCAAGACAGCATGGTACTTGCACAAAAATAGACACGTAGACCAGTGGAACAGAATAGAGAGCCCAGAGATGGACCCGCAACTCTATGGACAAATCATCTTTGACAAAACAGGAAAAAATATCCAGGAGAAAAACACAGTCTCTTCAATAAATGGTGCTGGGAAAATTGGACAGCTATATGTAGAAGAATGAAACTTGACTATTCTCTTACATCATACATGAAGATAAACTCGAAATGGATAGAAGACCTCAACGTGAGGCAGGAATCTATCAAAACCCTAGAGAGAACATAGGCAGTAACCTCTTCGACATCAGGCACAGCAACTTCTTTCAGGACATGTTTCCAAAAGCAAAGGAAACAAAAGCGAAAATGAACTTTTGGGACTTCATCAAGATAAAAAGCTTCTGCACAGCGAAGGAAACAGTCAACAAAAGAAACAGGCCACCCACAGAATGGGAGAAGATATTCGCAAATGACACTAGAGACAAAGGTCTGATATCTAAGATCCCTAAAGAACTCCTCTAACTCAACACTCAAAAAACAGATAATCACATCAAAAAATGGGCAGAAACCATGAACAGACGCTTCTCCAAAGAAGACATACAAATGGCTAACAGACACATGAAAAAATGTTCATCATCTTTTTTTAGCCATCAGGGAGATTCAAATGAAAACGACAGTGAGATACCACCTTACACCAGTTAGAATGGACAAAATCAACAAGACAGGAAACAACAAATGTTGGAGAGGATGTGGAGAAAGGGGAACCCTCTTCCACTGTTGGTGGGAATGCAAGTTGGTGCAGCTAGTTTGGAAAACAGTGTGGAGATTCCTCAAGAAATTAAAAATAGAGCTACCCTATGACCCTGCAACTGCATTACTAAATATTTACCCCAAAGAAGTACAAAGTACAAAGAAGGGCCACATGTACCCCAATGTTCATAGCAGCAACGGCCACAATCGCCAAACTGTGGAAAGAACCAAAATGCCCTTCAACAGATGAATGGATAAGGAAGATGTGGTACATCTATACAATGGAATATGCCTCCATCAGAAAGGATGAATATCCAACTTTTGTATCAACATGGACGGGACTAGAAGAGATTATGTGGAGTGAAATAAGTCAAGCAGAGAGAGTCAATTATCTTATGGTCTCACTTACGTGTGGAGCATAAGGAAAATCATGGAGGGCATTGTGAGAAGGAAGGGAAGGGTGAATGGGGGGAAAT
>CM052804.1:41319361-41440546 GCA_028533885.1 Nasua narica
TGGACTTTGAGCAACAAACTGAGGGTTTTGGAGGGGAGAGGGTGGGGGGTTGGGCAAGTCTGGTGGTGGGTACTGAGGAGGGCACATATTGCATGAAGCACTGGGTGCGGTGCATGAACAATTAATCTTGTAACACTGAAAAAATAAAATAAACATATTTGGGAAAAAAATAAAAATTAAAAAATAATAAACTTACAATATAAATAATTTGGTTCATATAAGCAGTCAAGTAAGAAAAAAATTCTGGGGGTGCCTGGGTGGCTCAGTGTGTTAAAGCCTGTGCCTTTGGCTCAGGTCATTATCCCAGGGTCCTGGGATCAAGCCCCACATCGGGCTCTCCGCTCAGCGGGGAGCCTGCTTCCTGCTCCCTCTCTGCCTGCCTCTCTGTCAAATATATAAATAAGATCTTTAAAAAAAAAAAAGAAAGAAAAAAATTCTGAACATTGATAAATGCAACTACTAATATATATTCTTCAAATAGATTTTTAAAGGACCTTTTCCTTCTTTTGAAATATTGACTGATCCATATTTGCACTGGCTGCCTTAGAAGTGTTCTATGCTTTTTCAAAATGATTGTGAGCAAGCATAATGAACCTTGGACTCATCCGGTAGCTTTGCTAACATATGTCTGCAGGAGGATTTTTAACATCCTGCTGACTGTGCTGGTCCTGTCAAGCCTCACAGCAGGAAAATTGTCTTTTGCAGCTCAGCTTATGAATATAACCTTTGCATGTTTGAAAATACTTCTTCTGAGGTAGGATTTATACTTACACCTTGCATCCAAGTGTTTATTTTGGTATCAGTGTTAAACAGGAGAAAGAAGAGCTGTGGTTCACCTTGCAATTTTCATTATGTTAAAACTGTTATCCGTGTTTCATTCTCTGTTGCATTTACTACTGTGTATAAGCTCTGGAAATGATGAAGATGTTCCTTATAAATTCATGCCAGATATGCCGACTCTGTATTTTAAGTACTGTAAACATATCTAAGTGGCAGATCTATCATTTTCATTAAAAATGCTTTAAGTCAGGACCATAAAGGTTGTGTTGTTATCCAAACAGGGCAGCTGTTGCTGCCATTGAAGGGAGGTCTAATCTTTTGGGCACTGAGGGGTTATGTATGGTAAATGCACATATTTAATCACAAAGTTTTGCTTGCCTCTACCATAGACTTATTTAATTCATTATTTTACTTAGGGAAATCAAGAGTCAGCTTGTATAGGCATTTAGAATATCCTTTTAAACTAGTTATTTTCTAGTAATCTAAGTATTATATTAGAAACAGTGTCTACAGCACCACAGTGTAAATTAATATAGCCAACATAATTAGTAAGTTTGATTTCTCATACCCCAAGATGTAAGCCTTGATAGGAGGAAAAATTGATGTCCTTACCTAAATGAAGTATCAGTGCTTTTTAATGATTATTACCAACCTGATTTATGGGCTTATGGTAAGACCAAATGTTTATTAAGTTTGGATATAAATATATAGATATAGCAGAGTACTTTAGGTTAGCTTAGAAAATAAATATGGCATTTCCTTTAAGTAATGAACTATTATACAATTATTAAAGTTTAAAAATGCTGAGGTAGAGGCTATAAAAGAAAACTTGCTTCACTGAGTAAGAAATAGATAAATAGATTGGATTCTCAACCAGTTGGATACTTCCGTTTTTTTTTTAAATAAGTGCGCAAGTAAAACCAAAAAAAAAAAAAAAAAGCCAATCCATAAATATGGAATATTTATTCAGAAATCAGAGGTCAAGCAGAATATGTTCTAACGTTTGTTGAGATGCTGGTGAATGTCCTGCATCTTTCACCCCTATGCTCCTGCAAACATTCCAAATGATGATTCTGGGACACTGTGACTTGAAGAGGTCATTGAATACATTTGTGTGTTACATTGTGCTTCCTACTGCTATTATGTGGAAAGGCTATAAAAGATTTTTAATAATAAAGGTTAGAATAAAAAAAAAGTATTTAAGTACTTAAAAGTATGTGAGTATGTTCAGATAAAAAAATGTTTAAATACTTGTCATTTTGAAGAGTAAAAGATAGGTTTAACTAGAAACCATACAGGTATGGTCAGACTAAATCAGGTGAGTGCTTTCCTGCCAATTAGACTCATGAAGACAGAGATACCATCAAGACTTATGAACTCTGGCAAGTCCTTATTAGTGACCAGCAGTTTAATAGTGAACAGAGCCCAAATACAACTGAGATGGCTATCCACATTGGACAGGAGCCTTCTTAGTTCTTCTAGCTAAATCAGGACTTTGGAAGAAAAAATCCTATGGAAAGTAAAGCTATACTTCTGAAAAGGTAACAAATAACAGGGAGAGTTCCTGATGATCGCAGTGAGAACAGACTGAGGATTAGGGAGAAAATACCTTGTAGAAGACTTGCTGATCTGATTATAAGGATTTAGTCATAAGTGAAATAAGCAAAGAAAATAAAGACCAAAAAAAAAAAAATGACAAAAATAAGTATCAAGAATATCACAGCACTATTCTATCAAAACATTAAAACATTAAAAAAAAACCCTACAGTTGAGAAAATAATTTAAAAACAAAAGGAAAAGAGTATAAGGAACAAAGCTTCTAGCCTCAGATGTCCGTATTTTGAAGAAGAGAGAATGACATAAAAATCTAGAAACAGGCAATGGACAATATTGGTCAAAAGAAGCAGATAAGGTTGTAAAAAAGGGATGCAAAAGCCAGAGAAAAACTACTCTCAGTCAGCTGGAGGATAAAAAAGGTTCATTCTCAAAAGAGAACCAAACTGACTGTGACAGTGGCAAGATCCATTGGAGATGGCAACTTTGTTAAGTTCAAGATTTGATGGAAGACTGCCAAAAAAGAATGCTCAATACTTCCTCACCTTGCTGACAATGTCATTGCCTAAAATAAAACAACAAAAAAAGACACCTAGATTTATGTCCAACCAATGAGGAAGGGCTAATTGCTGATGTGGCAGTGAACACATGCAGTGGGGAATGAGGACTGGATATTCACTGAGTACAAACTTAAAAGCAAGGTGGTGAGAGCATCATCTTTGATTTCCTAGCAGGAGTGAAGACAAAGAATGACAGTAGGACACAAAACTCAAGTTTTTAGGAAAGCAGATTTCTGAAAATCCAGAGAAAAAGTAATCAATTCCAAGGCCTCTGATTAAAATGATCAAAAAACTGGGGCACCTGGGTGGCTCAGATGGTTAAGCATCTGCCTTCAGCTCAGGTCATGATCCCAGGGTTCTGGGATCGAGCCCCATGTTGGGCTCCCTGCTCAGCGGGCAGCCTGACTCTCCCTCTCCCTCTGACCTCCCTCCCTCTCTCGCTCTCTGAAATAAATAAATAAAATCTTAAAATAAAATAAAATGGTCAAAAACTTTGGAACACACTAAATATAATAACTCAAAGTATGAGAGGTGATTCCCCAAAAAAGAAAAGGCAGCAGAGCTTAGGGGAGCACAACCTGCCAAAGAACAAACATGGAAGATAAAGAGTAAATTACTAATGACTAATGTAAGAGAATGAATGTAAGAAATATAAAAATCTAAACAACTAACATCAGACTATAAAGTGACATGGAAAATGCCGATGATCAGCTATCACATAAAAAAAACCAACAACCTACAAAAGAAGCAACAAAAATAAAGTCTACACTCAGAAAGGATTAGAATGAAATATACAAAATGCTGACAACTAGATTTGAGTAGACTGTGGGTAAACTTTCCTCTTACTCTACTTTCCAAATTTTCTTTGGTGAACATGAATTGTTTGTATAACATCTAATAAGGAAAAGGTTGTAATCCAGAGTAAACAGGCTCATCAAAAAAGATAACAGCTTGGGGTGCCTGGGTGGCTCAGTGGGTTAAAGCCTCTGCCTTTGGCTCAGGTTGTGATCTCAGGGTCCTGGGATTGAGCCCTGCATCAGGCGCACTGCTTAGCGGGGAGCCTGTTTCCCTCTCTCTCTGCCTGCCTTTCTGCCTACTGGTGATCTCACTGTGTCAAATAAATAAAGTTTTTTTTAAAAAAAGATAACAGCTTTGTTTTTCTTTTAAGTGTTTTGAACAAAAAGACATAGCTTCTGCAAGATGATGCAAGAAAAAGGGCAGAACTGTTGCTCTATTGTGCTATTCTAGTAACTGACAGTAGAACAGCTATTATTACATAGGAACTAAAATCCAAGATAGATGACAAAAACTAAGAATTAGTCTTAATAGATTTAAATCTTCTAGTCAAAAATTACATCCCATTGCACTTACTCAAACACTTAGCTATGATTTCAGAATTAAGCAGTCTCTAAATTAGGTAGATAATCTCTAGAAAGTTACAGAGGAGTAAAGTATCTTAAAGCCTCAAGAACGACTAATCCTGTACCAATTCTCCTAAGAGGAAAAGAGAAATTATTTCCCAAATCACAGACTGAAAAGATGTCTTCTCTGAAATAAAACTAACGAAAAACCAAAAAGAAGCAAAAAATGTTTCTGGTATTGACGACCTCCCCATGAGAATATGCCCCTCACGAAGGACCTTCTGTACCCATTCCCGGAAGATGGAAAGAGGAAACACAAGAAGCAGCACCTGGTGCAGAGCCTCAACTCCTATTTCATGGACATCAAGTGCCTGGGATGCTACAAAAGATGGGATGCTACCACCGTCTTTAGCCACACACAAATGGTCGTTCTCTGTGTTGGCTGCTCCACTGTCCTCTGCCAGCCCACAGGAGGAAAAGCAAGGCTTACTGGAGGATGCTCCTTCAAGCGGAAGTAGCACTAAAAGCACCCTGAATCAAGATGAGTGGGACACTATCCCAATAAAACAGATTCTGGATTAAAAAAAAAAAAAAAAAAAAAAGCTTATCAGACAGAATCTATGATTCCTTAAGAAATCAAGTCTTTCCCATAAGAAATGACAGGAGTTTTACACTAGTCTCTTTCTTTTTTTTTTAAAGATTCTATTCATTCATTTGACAGATATATCAAGTAGGCAGAGAGGCAGGCAGATGGGGGGTAGGGAAGCAGGCTCCCGGCTGAGCAGAGAGCCTGACGCAGGGCCCGATCCCAGGACCCCGAGACCATGACCCGAGCCAAAGGCAGAGGCTCAACCCACTGAGCCACCCAGGCGCCCCTAGTCTCTTTCTTTTTTGATAGGATTACCAGATCTAGAAACTCAAAGACTACTATAGAAGGTGTTCTACCTCAAGTTTATTAAAGCATGTAATCTAGTTCCTCACGACAATAAAATGATATGTGGGCCTGGTAACTAAGACTAATAATTTGTGGATCTGTTTCATGGCATGATACAGGATTATCTTGTTTAAGATTTACCAATAAGATGCAGATGCAGAAGCCATACAGACCAAAGTGAGGAATAAGTATAGCTAAAATGTTGAAAGGTAGTTATGATAAAATCAACACAATAGGCTGAAACAGTCTTGAAATCAACAAGATGTAAATTGGTTAGGATAAATAAAAAGGTAATTCTTTAAAAATGTCTCAAGTACAAGATGGGAAGACTTTCGATGGGTGCAATTCCTGGAGGAAAGCCCTGGGTGCTTAGGTAGACTAGAAGATTAATACAATACTATGAAACAGCTAGGACAGAGACTACAGTAACAGCAGTTACTGTAATCTACTGCCACACTCCCCATGAATCCAACCATATCTAGAATCTACACCTCACCTTATGTAGGGCATTTTGAGACTGGAAAGAGTCTAGAGGAAGGAGACCAGAAAGTCATGTCTCATAAAGAGAGTTTAGGGTACAGCCTGCCAATTCCCTCACCAGAAGGTTTACTGTGTGAATAAGGAAAGGACTTAATGTTGTTCTAAGAGTCACACAGTAACTAATAGAAACTACTAGAAAGCAATTTCTGCTCAATATGAGGAAGTATCCAAACATAAGACTGACCGCTTCATAACTAGTTCTTGTGCCACCACCAGGAAATGTTTAGGCAAAGGCCAAAAGACCACTGAGAACCTTGCCAAAAGGCCTGCAGCACTGGGTGGGAGGTTGGGTCTAAATAACCTCTAAGTCCCTTCCAACCATGAGAGCTTTGATCTTGGGGATAAGGAGACTAAAGGTGCTTGACACTGAATCACTCAAGAGTAGCAAGAACTCTTGATACAGAATGGTCTAGTGCAATATATCCCAAACTATGTCCCTGAATGCTGGCAAAAAGGTTACGAACACAGGCCTTGGTCAGACCAGTCTTTCAATCTCAGCCTTGCTACTTACCTAGCTGTAGGACCTGAGTGAGCTTCTCAAACTCAGCACCTTAGTTTCCTCATCAGTAAAACAAGTAATGAATACTGTCCCCTCACAGCATTCGTCAAAGGATAAGTTAACTACATAGCAGAGTGACCAGCACATAATAAGCATTTATTAAGTAGTATCCTTTATTATTGTTGGAATAAAGAGGAGGAAGGAGGAAGAGGAAGAGGAGAAATAACTTGACACCTGGTGTGGGTGCAGGAGTCAAGATACTTATTCCAATGTCCCCATTCTCCCAAGAGGCTAGGCCACTTAGATGACTGCCTGAAGATGGAGAACATTAGATAATGACATTTATTGGGCACTTATATGCCACTCTAAGAACTGTAACATTTTAATAAAGCCTTTCAATAACCATGTAAAAACTATGTTAATCTGCCTTTCCAGATATGGAAACTGAGGTTTAGAGGCTAAATAACTTGCCTGAGGTCACAAAACTAGAAAGTGACAGGTCAGGCTTCAGAACCCATGCTCTTAACCATATTAAAGGCTCTCAATCCTGACTATACATTAGAATTACTTGGGGAGACACAAAAGAAAGAACTATTTCTGGGACCTTTACAACCCCCCTCCCATTCTAATTTAAATTGACATGGGATGGGGTGCCTGGGTGGCTCAGTGGGTCTGCCTTCAGCTCAGATCATGATCTCAGGGTCCTGGGATCGAGCCCTGCATCGGACTCTCTGCTCAGCAGGGAGCCTGCTTCCCCCTCTCTCTGCCTGTTTCTCTGCCTACTTGTGATCTCTCTCTCTCTGCCAAATAAATAAATAAAATCTTAAATAAATAAATAAATAAATAAATAAATAAATAAAATTGATATGAGATAGGCAGCAGGGTTATCCAGGGTTCAGCAACACTATCCTAGGCCTTGCTGCCTCCTAGATGAGAAATAAGTAAGCTGCAATGAGCAACTTGCTCTAGCTGACATCCCAGGCAGATCTATTGCTTTTTAGATGTATCTTTAGAAGCACGAAATCAGGTCTGCTCTTCCAATAAAAACAGAAAAACAAAACAAAGCTTTTTTTTTTTTAATTAAAACTTAACTCTGAAAGTGATACTTTTCAGGTAGGTATCATTTTCCCACTTTATAAACAAGGAGACTGAGACCTAAAAAGGTTCAATAACTTGAATACATTCACAAAAAAACTGACTGAATTCCACAAGGGCTTAGCATGCTGAAGAGTTCCAACAGAGGGGGCCCCTGGATGGCTCAGTCGGTTAAGTGACTGCCTTTAGCTCAGGTCATGATCCTGGAGTCCGGAGTCCCACATCAGGCTCCCTGCTGGGCAAGGAGCTTCTCCCCCTGACCTCTCTCCTCTCGTGCTCTCTCTCTCTTAAATAAATAAATAAAATCTTTAAAAAAAAAAAAGAGTTCCAACAGAGGTGGGAGAGAAATTTGAGTGGGTGATTAAGGGATGCTTTATGGAGGAAGTGACATCTGAACCAGATAAAGCAGGGGATAAGGAAGGGCTAATCACCAGAATGAAAGGCATGAATAAGATCAGAGCAAGATGTCACAAGATGGGACACCGGGTGGCTCAGTTAGTTAATCGTTTGCCTTCAGCTTAGGTCATAATTCCAAGGTCCTGAGATCAAGTCCTACGGGGACTTTTTGCTCAGTGGGGAGCCTGCTTCTCCCTCAGCCTGCAGCTCCGCCCCCCACTCCCTGCCGACTTGTGCGTATGCTTGCTCGCTTTATCTCTCTGACAAATAAATAAAATCTTAGAAAAAAAAGATGTCACAAGAAATGTTCACAGGACTAGAACTAAACAGCTGTGGTAAAACTATGGTGTTTAAAGGTGGAGTTGTGAGAGGCCTCAGAGGTCTACTTGAGCCCAGACTGTACAGACACATGAATGCCAAGTTGCACAGCTGTTCTGTTTTCCTAAAACAGAAATCCACTCAAGCAGATGCCTGGAAACCCAGCCTGCACAGGAAGCAAGGTCATATTTCCAACTTGAACTCACGATGCAGAAAAAGTAAAGCAGCATTCAGAGTTGAGCTCTGTATCCAAACTACTCTATCCAGTGGGATGGACTGAGGAGGCTTGGTTTATGGTATCATATACATATTATAAGGCAAAAGAGCAAAGTAAGAGCAAGGCTTTAGAGTCAGAAAACCGGGGTTCAAGTCCTGACTCTACTTTTACTAGTTGTGTAACCCTGGGCATTTATTAAATTTCTTTGAGCCTGTTTCTTTCTTTGTAGAATAGGGATAAAAATACATTCCTCATCGGGTTGTTGTGAGAAATGAATAAGAAACGAATGTGTAATGTGCTAATTAACATAATGCCTGGTAAGACAGCAAGTTCTCAACAAGAGAAGTCACACAGCAAAGCAGAGACCTTTAACATGCATTCAGAGGGATACTAAGCTCTTCAAATACCCAAATTTGTAAATACTAGAGAAGGAGACCTTTTGTATTGATGCATTTATATTAGAGTGGAATAATACAGGCTGTGAATTAAAAAAGTATTAATTTTTAATTTTATTTATAAGTTGCTTTCGAACACTGGGGCAGATTACTATATATAACACAGGGTGAGTTCTAGGAAGCAAAATATTTACCTTAATAAAACACAAAAATAAAATTACAAACCTGTATCACACAACTATTAATGGCTTTCCCCTAATATCCCAGTATTCCTCTGACTCCCCTAAAAAAAACCCATCAGTGTGATACACTTCCATTACATTTTTTTAAAAGATTCATTTATTTATCTGAGAGAGAGCATGTGCATGAACAAGCATGTGGGGGGAGGGGGAGAAGGCTAGAGACTTAAGCAGACTGCACTGAGCGTAGAGCCCAATGTGAGGCTCAATCTCATGACCTGATGAGATCATGACCTAAGCTGAAACGAAGAGTCGGATATTTAACTGACTGTGCCACCCAGATGTCCCACACTTCCATTACATTTAAAGGCAAAGAAAAGTTAACGCTTCCATAATAAAAGCAGAAAATGAGTAAGATTCTGTAGTATAGGTTCTAATCTCAGCTCTGTCCCTAATTGGGTAATCATCTCCAGGCTTTTTGACAAGATGATCTCTCTTCCAGAGAGATAGAAGATGTCTTAGAGGTCTTACAGCATCTAAGACACAGCTAGCAGCAGCTCAACTTCATTTTTTTAAAATATTTTATTTATTTATTTGAGAGACAGAGAGAGAGAGAGCATGAGAGCAGGATGAGGGGCAGAGGAGAGCAGCAGATTCCCTGCTGAGCAGGGGGCTTGATCCTGGACTCCAGGATTATGACCTGAGCCGAAGGCAGACACTTAACAAACTGAGCCACCTAGGCATCCCAGCAGCTCACCTTTAAACACATCACTCAGAAATGGAGGTTTGACAAGTCTCTACCTTTCAGAGTGTTTGCATGAGGACAGGATAAGCAAGGCCAAAAGCACAAGACCATGGCAGGGAAAAACCATTCTCTGGGAAAATGCAGAAAAATACCCCCCAACACATTGTACCTTTCTTCATCATGTCTCGGTCCAAGGCTACATTTCTTTGGGCAAGATTTACTTCTGATCGAAAATGGAAGCGCTTGGCTCTCTGTTCTTTCTTTTCAATTGCTTCCTAGAAGGTACATAAAAGGCCAAAGAATTGACACATGGAGGAGGAAAGTCAAATCACAAATGCAACACATACTTCAGTGATAACCCTAAAGCAAATCAGAAGAAATAAGCAACATTGTGTCTTTAAAATAATTTTTGCAAAGAACTGGATAGTCACAGTCAATGACTAGGAGAACATATACTAATACTGCTATAATTTGCAATAATCTCCATGATTCAATACCTATCACTGTGTCTGGGGGATGGGAGGAATTCAACTAATATTTATTGATTCAACGAGTAATGAATGCTTTAGTTCTCTGACATTTTACTTATTATTCGCAATCATGCAAACAAATTACAATTAAACAATCTCACTCCAATCTTCCAGGTGTAGAAACTGAGGTACAAAAAAGTCAAAAGGTTTGTTGGCGATACTCTGGCTAGTGGGGCGGAGGTGGGGGGTGCAGATCTTCTGATCTCAGTGCTATTTCTAGAAGCCCCACCACCACTCCCATTTCAAATCATCTATGTGCATGGTAATCACACCTATCACATTATGTCTGCCTGAGCAGTCCACTTCCTAAAGCGTTTTCCCTGTTTAAAAATAACTTTGAAGCAAAGAAACTCTCTCCTCTATTCTAGGCTTGTGTCCATGGAATTGCCAGTTTTCATCTTTAAGTGACAAGAAGCACAGATACTTCACTGAAAAAAATAATCAGCTTCGTAAGTTTTTCTCCAAGAGCTAAAATAAGTCCAGGTCCAACTATCCAGGTTTCTGATAGCTCTTAGGAACTCTTCTCTAATTGTACACTGCCTTTGCCACACTAATTGAAGGTCTGACTACAAGAAAGCTTGTGGGGATTGGTAAAGTAGCAACACTTTGTTATTTCCCAACAGTTAGGCTAATTTTCTTCACTGAAGTCTTCCCAGTGCAGACAACGAATCTACCTTCCTTAGTAACAACTTAAGTCCCAGTTCTGGGGCTACCACCTTTTCCCTCATACATGTTTCACATAATGGCTAACTGTACAAAAGTAAGAACAGAACAATCTACTTCTTTTTCAATTACAGTAAGAAAATATCTTCATTTTATTCTATTTTCTTGCCTGTCAAAAAGACGACTAATTCTTTCTTTTGGCCTTTAACCAATCTGAGACAGAATGAGACCCAGATAAAATACAAAAAGGTAAGCACGGCATATTTATTTTTATTTTTGTTTTTATACACCCAATACAGTTAAACAGTACTTTAAAACTCAGAATTATAATTCAAAATTCTGTTCTAAACTTAATTGCACACATTAAAATCAGAATGAATGTCTAAGTTAGATACCACCAATTAAAGCAACAAATGTATCCTTACTATTTATAATAAGGAACATAATAGGTTAGGCTCTGTAAAGCGTTACAGGAAAACTGGTAACCTAGTAATAGCAGTCACTAGATAAAAGGCAATACTCCCAGGTACTGAGAATAATTTAGCTGACTTGGCTTTCAAAGTTTAGACAGCCACACAACTAGGACATCCTATTTTTCTAAGCCTGTAACCAGTGAAAAATAAAGACATTTACTAACAGCCTACTACACGCCAAGTACTTTTTATGTTTTGTTTTATTTAAAGTGGAAACAGTATTAAAAACAGTATTTAAAAACACATTTTTAAAGAGCAGACATAACATAAAAAAAGCATTCCCAGTGCAGAACTTTTTCTTAGATATGGCTAAGCACAGGCAACTAAGTACATGAATTTTATCTTTTCCTAAACGTAAGGACACAAATGCTGCCTATATAATTGTAGGATGCATGAAGGCATCATTGTGTAATACAAAATTTAAGTTAAAAAAAGGTTTTAATCAAGCAACAAAAGGAAAAAGGAGGTAAAGAGTAACTGCTGTTTCACAAATCCTAGGTACCAAGTTCATTAAGTTCACTTGCTTAGCAAAATGAATAAATTATGGTCTGTCTTACCTTGGAGGTGACATCAATTCCGGTGATGAAGCTGCCAGCCTTGTTTTCGTATCTTCTGCTTGTGTCCTAACACGAGGGGGAAGAGTGAGAAATGCTAACAGCAACTAAAGAAAAACTCACGATAAAAGACAGCCCTGTAACAGATTCCTTTTGGATAATCATTCCTTTCAGCAATCCTTCCTCAAGCCTGTCTCAGTAAGTCCAGGTAGTACACAAGCAACCACTCCAATAAGAAGTCTTTTCTAGATCAGATCCTGTCCCAAACCTTAACTAAGTCCATTTGTTGAAAGTATTTACGTAAATGAAAATACAGGCTTTCATGAAAAATGTCCAAGTTAAGTAAGGCACACTCACTCATCTCCCCAGCTCACACAGGACAAATTCATCATGTCAGGCCACCAGGTGGAGCACAAGTCTTCACCAAAAAACAGAAAAGTCCAGACTCACCTAGACCTCCTGGGAAAACACAGCACAGTGCAACGAAAAGAGGATGGGATTTGGAAGCCGAAGACTGAAGTCACAGCTCTGAGATTCACTAATTACTTGACGTTGTACAATTCCTTTGGCCTCTCTGGGTCTGGGTTTCCTCCATGGTTATCTGCCTACCTTCCTCACCTCTTTAACTGCTCTCCCATTTGTTCTACAGAACTTTCCATTTCTCCAACAAAACAATTTTGTTTCCATCTCAGAGTCTTTGCACCTACTGTTGCCACTGCTGGGAATACTTTCTTCCAAACCTGCACGTGGTTGGCTCCTTTTTGTCACTCAAGCTTCAGCTTAAATGTCACTATCGGAGGACTTCCCTGACCATCCTTTCCCATTTGGTTTCCTGCTCTGCACACCTTTCCTGTTTTTCTGCACTCTGTCCTATCAACATGTTTTACCTTCTTCATAGCATTTACCACTATCAGAAATTCTGTGTATGTGTCCTCCAACTAAAACATAAACTCCAGGAGAGGGTTTGATCCTGATCTTGATCAGGTGTCTAGGATTGTGCCTGGCACGCAGTGGGGGATGCAATAACTGCATGTTGCACTGAACGAATAAAGGGATAATATCTACTTCACAACTGCAGTTAAATTTAAACAACATAATGTAGTAAATGGTAAAATGCCACTATGTTAATTGTTGTTACCAGAGTCATTATCATTTGCTATCTTTAGTGATCCTATCTTCTTCGCCTTTTCCCACAACTTCAGTTTAAAAGCCAGACTTGCTGACATGTGGTAAAAAGTAGTTCATGTTAGATGAGAAACTAAGTACATAAGAGTCATGCAGGCCTGAGACTGGCCCTAAGAACGGGACATAGGACCATGAGACCAGAAACACCCCTCCCCACCCCCCAATGTGATGAAAGACGGACCACAGAACACTGCTGGTTCGCTTGTTTTGGTCTCATGCTGGGGCCACCGTGTAGGTGCTATACAGCAAGCGGAATGGCGACGAGATGATTCTCAAGTCACAAAAGAAACACTAAGTTTCTGCTACTGACAAGTCCAACTCTCTAAGAGAAACCGCGAGTGCTATATTTTAACAAACATCAGCTCCAACGGAGACCCTGATGCAGGCGTCACCAGACAGTTCCTCCAGTTCCCGCCTGGGGCCCCGCCTTTATCTCAAGCACCCAGACAACTCCAGCCCCTCCTCGCTCACCCCCCTGCACAGCCTGGCTCAAAGAGGCAGTAAAAGGAGTGTCCTCAAATACCCCTTAGTCTCCTCCATCTTCTCCAGCCCCCTTAACACCCATTTCCGGGCGCCCCGGCGTCCCTTCTCCCGCTCCCCGTCTCTCCTTAAGCCAGGCGCCTCCGCCCCCTGGGCGCTCACTCCCTTCTTTCCCCTTCCCCGGACTTCCCCCGGCCCAGGAGCCGGCTTCCGGCCGACTCGGCCGCGGGGCACTAGCCCAGCGACCTCCTCCTCGCCCCCGCCCCCCGCCCTACCGGGATCAGTTCTTTCAGCGAGCGCCGCACCGGCACAATCTCCAGCTCGCCCTCCTCCACCTCCATGGGCTCCGGCTCGCCACGCTCCAAACCAGTGTCCGCTTCAGGCGACGGGAGCCCTAGCGACGGCCCCGCCGGGGCCTCTGCTTTCACCGACACTCGCAGGCCCCGTACGGCCGCCATAGCCGCCTGCCGGCCGCACCACTGAGAGCCCGCCTCGCAAACTCGCCGGCTAGAGCGCCGCCTCCACTGGCCACAGAGCAGTCGCCGCTTCTCCCTAGAGTGTCGTCTATTTCGGCAAGAAGCTCCACACCCCTCCCTCTTAGCGCGGCCTCCCCCTGGTGGCAGGCGGAACCCAGAACAGCTGGAGCGAAACCTGGTGAGGAGAAGGCGGGCCTGAGTGGGGACACGGGCGGGGCCTGCTGGAGGGGGGCGGGGCCTGGGGGGAGATCGGTGTAGCCTTCACTTAGAGAATAGGTATGCCTTGAGCAGTAAACCTGTTAAAAAAGGCAGCTTTACTAAATGATCTTTACATGTCAGTGACTGTTCCGACTGCTTGATATCTTACAACTCTAATTGAATAAGTGCTATTACTAGCATCATATCACATATGAGGAAACTGAGGCATAGAAATTTATCCAAGGTAATAGGCTATTATTTATTTATCTATTTATCTATCTATTTATTTATTTTTAAAGATTTTCTTTATTTGTTTGTCAGAGAGAGAGAGAGAGAGAGAGAGAGAGTGCACACAAGCAGGGGGAGCAGCAGGCAGAGGCAGAGGGAAAAGCAGGCTCCCTGAAGAGGAAGGAGCCTGACAGGAGACAGATCCCAGAACCCTGGGATCATGACCCGAACCGAAGGCGGATGCTTAACCAACTGAGCCACCCAGGTGTCCTTATTTTTTATTTTTCTAAGTAGACTCCAGCATGGAGCCCAATGTGAGGCTTAAACTCACAATCCTGAGATCAAGACACTTGAGCTGAAATGAAGAGTGGAATGCTCGACTGAGTGAGTGAACCACTAGGTGCCTGGGGTGACAGGCTATTTAAGAAATAAAACCTAAATCTGAGCTTAAGGCTCCAGAGCCTTGGTCTTTCACTTCTAGCCAATTGGTAGGTTTACAGCCTACTTGCCTTGCCAACCTTTGTCCCTTTCAAGTGTCCCAATAATTGGCCCATTTGACATACATAAATATTGAAACTCCAGAAGAGTAGTGAGTTGCCCAAAGCCCAGAGCTTGAACCCCAATTTCCTGACTCCCCAGGGCTCAGTCCACTGTAAATTGCAGAGCATGGTTTCTTGCAACATTTCTGATAGTCTGGTTGGGAGACAGGGAGAGATAGGGAGACAGGCTTCCAGAGGGCACCACTGGTCAAGTTTTGCTTTGAGTCCTTATTTTGCACCTTCCTTCCTGTGTTACCTTGGGCTAGATCTGGCCACTATCTAGGCCTGCCTTCCCATCTGAAGAGGGTGTAAGTGGGACCCTAGGGTCTCAGAGCTCTAATCATGGAGGAACAAATAATTATAAACCAAGGGAGGGCATAATCAGCATCAGACATGTCTGGGTTTCAAACTGACTGGTTCTGCCCCTTACACCGTGTGTGACTTTGGCAAGCCACTTAACAGAATCAGGAGGGGTAAAGAATAATTTTCAAATAGTCAAAAAACATGACTTAAATATAAAATAAACACATGGCGAAGTTTTTGTTCACTGATTAATGAATGAGGACATCAGTAAGATGTTAATACTAGTTCAAAAGATAATTTGAGAATGAATACAGAGTTGGTCAATCAAGGGAATGCTGAAATGAACTTGACAACAAAGGTTAAACCCTAAACATAAGAAAGTACAACCTTTGGGGTTCCCCTTATCAGACAGAAAATATTTGTGTTGCTATTGGACAAGAATCATTTACTCATTATAAGTTTCCTATGAATTAGCCTCTTCTCTTACAGAACTGTGGAATACTCAGTAGTAAATCAGAAGTCAAGCAAAGGTGCACATCTCTAGAAGATCCCGAGGTGGAACTGACACGTTGAATCGCAACTGACACTATCCTAAGAGGACATAACTGTAGTTTTTTTTTTTTTTCCTTTTCCTTTTTCCTATTTCCAAAGTCTGGATGATTTCTTAATTAACAGAAGAAACCAGGAGGTGGGAGAGTGGGACACTGGGGGAGGCATGAGAGAGAGTTTCATGAAGGAAGTGATCAAGTGTCAAATACAGTGGTACTTGGCTTGGTCTAGAGGTTTTTTGACTGTTGGTGACCTTGAGGAGACCAATGCCCAAGAAGGAGAAGGTAGATTAATGGTGGAATGTGAAAAAGTATGGACAAGTCTTTTAAAAAGTTTGTGAAGATGGAGGCTAGGGGACAAGGGAAGATATTAAGGGGGTTCTCTGCAGAATTCACTTTTTTTTTTCTTTGAAATCAGCCACACCCTCTCCTTTCTCTCTCTCCCATTCATGGAGGAGGGGAATAAAAATAATAGAAGCCTACCTCTCCTAGGGTAACAAAAGGAAAAGCAATTAAAAGGTAATATAAGCTTCTAAGGTGAAATCAGATGCTACCTGAGGACTGGTAACATGGTCCACTGACCGGAGGTGATGCCTATTCAGAGATGTTCTTTAATGCAGTTCTAAATTGGCACACACAACCCCATGCCTCACACCCCCCAGTTTATGTCTATCCTTGGAACATGTGCAGGTTGTTAGTTAAGGAAAACTTTCCACAGTTAAAGGAAAGCTCATGAGGCAGCTGACCCTGGTGAGGGAGTTGTATCGATGTCCCCCAACCTCCTACACAGCTAAATTCTTGAAAGGACTATCTCCCCTCATTTTCTCCATCTGACCTGACTGCTCTGTATCATAGATGTTGATGGTCACTCCATCATTATTGCTTGAAACCACACACACTCTTCTGTTATAAAGCCACACTTGGTTTTTTGTTTTTTTTTGTTTTTTTTTTCCACCTTTCCTGCTGCTCCGGCTCCAATGCCTTTCCGGGTTCTTCCCCTTTACCCAATATTAACAATTGTCCAGGACTCAGTCCTAGACCCTGTTTCTTCTCACCCCATGCTCAATGTCTAGGCCATGTTATCATATCCATGGCTTCCAGTTCCCCCACCATACATACCCCTAGGTCCCCCACATCTCCATTTCCAAATCTCCCCTCTCCTCTGAGCTCCAGACCCATATGTCTAACTGCCTACTGCACATCTTCCCTTGAATGTCTCAAGAC
Source organism: Nasua narica (assembly GCA_028533885.1). NCBI lineage: Eukaryota > Metazoa > Chordata > Mammalia > Carnivora > Procyonidae > Nasua > Nasua narica. The sequence goes on from CM052804.1 coordinate 41,336,336, forward strand.
ACCTCTCTTCTCCTACATATCCCTCTCATCCATCTGCTTCTTTCCATCCTCATGGCTACCATTCCTCAGCTTCTTTCCTTCCCAGCCATCATCATATCCTACCTTGTCTGGACACTGCAGTGGCCTTCCCACTGATTTCTCTGTTTTTCTGCTTCCACCACCCTAATCCCTCCTCTACACAGTAGACAGACTGATCTTTTGAGGACATATTATCTAGGCCTACCTTCCTCTCCAGCTTCATTTTGTACTGCGTTCCTCCTCCCTCCCAACATTTTGTACTGCATTCCTCCTCACTCCCTACCACAGGGGTCTTGCACAGCTTGGTCACTTTCCTGGGCTTTCTTTCCTCCTCTTTGGCCTAGCTAGTTCTTTCTTAACTTCAGATCTCAGCTGGAGCCTCCTTTCCTCTGGGAAACCTCCCAGCTACTCTTAGAGAGCCACCACCACAATACAGTTCCTATACAGCACTCATATCAGTTTAAAATCACCCACATACATGCATGGCAACTTGACTAATGTCTGTCTCTGAGAGCCATGAGAGCAGGAACGGTGTTGATTTAACTGGTTGTCTAACTCGGTGCCCAGGTATAGAAGGCCCTGGACATATACTGAAATGATGGTTGGATGGATGCATGCATGCATGGATGGGCATATCAAAAGAAAATGAGACTTTTGCCCACATTAGATTTAAAAACATGGAGCACCAGATCTACCACCCACCTTTACCAAATGCTAGACCAGGGCTATTCAATGTCAACCATCACTGTTTGTTAAAATCACCTAGGTAAAGATACATACTTGTAACTAGTAGATAAATAAGTCCTGGAGACGTAATGCACAGTACAGTGATTATAGACAACAAAATTATTATAAATATACAACTTGCTAAGAGACTAGATCTGAATTGTTCCCACCACTATAAGAAATGATAATTATGTGAAGAGACAGAGGTGTTAGCTAATGCTACAGTGGCAATCATATTGCAGTACAAATGTATCAAATCAATATGTTGTGCACCTTAAACTTATAGAATATTATATGTCAATTATATCTCAATTAAAAATAATGAAAAAACTTAAAAATCAATGAGGAAGCTGAAAAGTTCACATACTGTATAATTCCAACTCTATGACATTCTGGAAAAAGCAAAAGTATGGAGACAATAAAAAGATCAGTGGTTAACAGGGGTTGGGGGTAGGTGAGGGAGAGGGAGGGATGGACAGGCAGGACATGGGGGATTCTTAGGCAGTGAAGCTACTCTGTATAAAACTGTAAGAGTGATACATGATATACATTTATCAAAAACTTACCTAATGTTCAACACAGAGTGGACTCCGAAGTAAACTGTGGTCCTTACTATCTCATTGGTTGTAACAAACATACCATAGTAAGGCAAGATGTTACTAACAGGGGAAACTGGGGGGCAGGAGAGGAGGCTGAGAGTGTATGTGGGAACTCTTTGTACTTTCCTCTCAACTTTTCTGTAAACCTAAAACTGTTCCAAAATATAGTCTATTAATTAAAAAATAAATCCCGACATTCAGACTATGTCCCAGACCAATTAAATCATAATCTCTGATGGTGGAGCCCAGGCATCAGGGTTCCCCCCCCCCACCCCCACCACCAAAGCTCCTTAGGAGATCCTAGCATGTAGGCATGTTGATAACTACTGTTTAGACTGAATTGGGAGTGGGGGGGGCAGACCACAGCTGGGAGCCTTCGCTCAGCTTTGGGGTGGGTTTCCCAGGAAGGTGGGTAGATATTGGGACAGCTTGCCTTAAAGAAGGAGATGGGAGCACCTGAGGGCAAGGGAATCGTCTTCTGTAAAAGTTCCAGTGCCTTAGCGATGGTCCCCTGGACTCTGGGGGAGACCAAGTATATACAGGGTTAACCAGCTCCTTCCTGTGTTGCAGTTCCCCCTTATTCCAGTTAAATTCCTTGGGCATAGACCCCCTATCTGGGCCATGGGAGGTAGGCACTTGAGGAGACCAAAGGTCTATGGGGTGGGGGTGTCACAAGGCTCTTAATGCAGACAGTATCAGCCAGTTGCATGGACATGGCTAGGAAAGTGACTGGTCTTGCTGGGAATGGGACAGAGTGAGCTAGGCAGTAAAAGGAAAGAAGGAGCCAGAGCAGAGGGCATCTGAGAGAGAAGGCAGGAGGGGCTTCCTCCTACATGCCCAGGAGTGTGAGGCAGTAGCCTTTGGAAAGCCATGGGGGTGGAAATCTGGGTTATAGCTACAGGGGAGGCCTGAACTAGTTTGCAGGCTGGGGAGCAGGAACAGGGGACCAGACAAAGCCAGTGATGTATAGGCCAGAGGAGGGCCTTACTAGGGATCAAGTGGAGAGAGGGAAGACCCCATCTTGTGATTCAGCTGAGAGATGCTTCTTGAATGGACTTCACCACGGTGGAACAGTCAATGGGCAGATATAGGTTGAGAAAATGACTCAGTCAGTGGGTGAGTTTGCAATTTCTGGGCCCTGAATTCCAGTCTTGGAGATGGACTACACACCAGGCCACGTGCCAAGGGTGTCTCTGGGGCTGTGGCCAGGGAAGGCTTCCTGGAGGAGGTGATTTGGAGATGGTGGGGAGCCTAGGTAGTAGGGAGGGCAGGGAGGTTAACCACAAAGCTGGGATGGGTTAATGACAAACTGGTCAGCTTGATCTGGGAGGGGACTGGCAGCTGCCCTGGAGAATGAAAGGATTGAGACTTTGTTCCCTGGGACATCCTAGCTGGAGAAATAAACAAGTCTGAGATACCAGAGGGAAAATTCAGGTCTGTGTGTGTATGACAGAGAGGACCTGGACAAGAGATGATCCTTTAATCCATGGCCACGCAGGTCTAGCAGGAGGCTGGAGGGGTGCAGGGAGTCTGACTGCAGGCAGGAGTCTGTTCTGTTGGCCAGATGGAGGGCACACCCTTCCCCAGACCCTTCTGGTCTCTTCCTGAGCCTCATTTGGCCCCCAGGGCCCAGCACCACCCATTGCATGGCTCCCCCTGGCCTCCCTTGGCAGAGTCCCAAGGGCCCAGGAGGCAGGCCTGCTTGTTTGCCCAAGGGGAGGCTATGTAGGTGTGTAGGCCTCTGTGTCTGTGTGTGTGTGTGTGAGAGAGAGAGAGAGAGAGAGAGAGAGAAAGAGAGACTAAGTAATCTGTGGGGAGTTTATATGGGTGCCAGTATGCTTCTGGGTGACCCCCTGGAAAATTGGAAACCCCAGTGGCCTTGAGCCCCCCTCCCTCTTCTACTTCGGGCTGAGACCATATGGGATGATAGGGAAGAGCAGAGACCACAGTGCCTCTAGGTTCCAGAGCCCAAAAAGATTCTCTGCAAGTAATCAGGGCAAACCCAACTGCCCCCTAGCCTCCAGCTGGACCCCACTGGCTTGGGCTCAGCTCTCCTGTGTGGTTAGGCTTGGAAAGGCAGCCTCTGTCTTTGGTTTTCCTAGGTGTCCTTTCCTGTGTAGGGTTCTCCATTTTCCTGGCAGCTGATGTGGTAAGACCTGGGTGGGGTAGGCGGACAGGGGATCTGGGCTCTAGTCTGACTCTTCCCTGACTTGCTATGTGACTGAGTGAGACTGTTTCCTGGGCCTCAGTTACCCCACCACAGTGTGCCTCCTAGAGTGGTTGTCTTCATGGGGAAATAACATCATGCACCCATGGTCCTATTCAGAATTCTTATGCATGAGGATCTGGCCTGTCAAACCGAGGCCCAGGGCTTGGTGAACAATGCTTGGGATGAACCAGCCCCTTGGAGATGGGGCTGACTTTGACAAGCAGAGGCAGGAATGGGGGAAGGCAGTGAGATAGAGGAATGGGTGGGTCTAAAGAGCCGTGGGGAGTAGGGAGTGAATGGGAGTGTGGGGCATGGTCAGGAGAGCATCCAGAGGGTAGCAGGCCTGATGGCAGGGGCCTCAAATGCCAGGCTGACCATTGGAGAAACATGGAAGGGATCTGAGAGTGATAGGCATGGTCAGGTGGGTACCTGAAGATTTCTCTGGTAGCCATTAGAGTCCTAAGGACCAAGGCCAGGAGACCAGTGAGGAAGTGAGAGATGGTGAGGAGGAAGTGGGGATAGACCTACTTACTGGCCTTGGCATTTGGGAAACTTCTGCCTGGCTACCTCTGCCTGCTATCAGTGCCCGTCTTAGAGAGGACTTGTCCCTTGTCTCCCCTTCCTGAGACCTTCCCAGGATGACCAGGAAACATGAAAGAACAGCTTTGGTATCCATTTCTCAGAGGGAACAACTATTCAGCATGCTGGGTAGCATTTGGCTTGGTCTCCTTTCACCCAGCTGGGAACTCCACAGATGGGTAACTACCAATCATGCAAGATTGCTGAGCCTATGGCCGCTAAGGCTGGTTCCAGAGAGCCCCAGAAACAGAAAGTTCCTTTTCTTTTAAGGGCCTTACTTGCTGAGTACTTACTATATACTGAGTACTGTATCAGATGCTTGGCACAAGGACATCATTTAACTTCACAAGGAGCCCCCAAAGAGGTGCCGATATTGTCCACATTCTACCAAAAAGAAAACCAACACTCCTCCAATGGCTTGCCAAAGGTCACACACAGCTATTAAATGGAAAAGCTTGGATTCAAGCTCAAGGCTGTCTGATCTCACTGATAATTCTTCACAGTGGCCATGGAGGACCTACCCTGAGCAGGGAGCTACAGGGTACAAAAATACAAAAAGCCCATGCCAGTGCCCAAGGACAAAGGGGCACGGTAAAGACACTGGACCCATTGTGCAGGGACTTGTGTGCTGCTCCACTGGGACTTTGCCCCATGAGGAGTGGTGATGGCTCCCAAGGACCAGACTTTGGGCTCCCTGGGTCCCTATGAAACATGGGCATCGCATTGGCTCCTAAACATCCTGTTCTTTCCAAGGAAGGGCCACAGAACTGGACCAGGAGACCAAGTCACATACTTGACTGTAGCTCCTCACCCTCCAGAGCCAGCCTTTCTCCCTCCCTCTCCCTCCCTGCCTCCTTCTCACTCCCTGCCACCCCCACCCCCACCCCAGAGCTCCTCTCACCACTGTCCTGCTCAGACTCTTCCAGAACTAACCAAGCCAGTGGTCCAGCTGGTGAGAAAAAGCACACACCCAGATATTGAAAGTGTACACACAAAGTTGTTTTGTGGTGGTATTTTTTTTTTTTAACTCAAAAAAGGGCTTTTATTGTCTTTAACTCACTTCCTGGAAAGTTAATTTTTGAAACACTCTGAAGGAGTTTGTTCATCACTTGTGCCACATTCAGAAACAATAATGCCAACCAAAACCCTCAGTGATGGGGTGAGCACCCCATCCAGGCTCTAACATAGGCGATGGAATGGAGCCAGGCCCACCTCTGAAGTCTGTGAGGGCAGGCCCAACTGACGTAGCTCCTTGAAACTCCCACCCTCTGGGCCCCAGTGCAGAGATGCTCAAGGAAACTCGTGGATCAGTGATGAGCCTCCCATGAACTCTAAAAAAAGTGTTGTTAAAAACAGTACCGAATTATTTTTTAAGCCCTGGGTTACAATGCCTTAGTGCAGCCCTGGGTTACAATGCCTTAGTGCAGAGGAGCCAGGGAGAAATGTGGGCCCACTGACAATGAGCCACATTCGGCTCAGAGCCTTAAAGACACATAGAAACTATATTACAGATGCATGTGCCAGTGCAAGACATGCAGGTGTGCTGTGTGTGGCAGATGGGCACGCACATGTGTGTGCATGCAGGTGCAACATGTACCCACAGGCACGGAGATGAGCAGGACACAGACGCTCCTCAAGCCCAGCCTCCTTCTTCAGCACCAGCCTTCTTGCCTTAGGAGCCCCACAAAGGCAACTGAAATCCCTTGTTGTTTGGCCCATGCTTTCAGGGGAGGTACTGGAGGCCTGTTTTATTTTCCTTTGGGGGTCAATAGCTTGAGGATTTGGTCAGTAAATGCCAAGCCAGCCAGGCACAGATCGCAGGGTGAAGATCAAGTCCGCCCCAGCATAGCCAGGTCCACACACCCGTGCTCTGGCACACCAGCTCTGTACAGGCTGAATGTCAACTGTCTTGGGGCTGAGGCAGTGGTAGGAGGCCCACATCTCTGTGGCCACTGGCCCGCAGGCACACCCCACCAGGGTCCCCTTTCCAGTGCTGCCTCCAACCTGGGCAGTTTGTCCTTCATTGTAGGAATAGGAGGGCAGCTTCCGGGGCCAGATGCACAGGCCAGCGTAGTATCGGAGGTTGGATTCCAGTTACTTCAGCATCTGCAAGGCCACAGCCCCGTGAGTCCAGGGTCCTTGGTTGGGCCTGCCCCTGGTGTCTCTTCTACAGGGGAGCCATGCAGGGAGGGAGTAAAGTGGGCAGGGAAGGTGGGTGCTCCTGGCTCAGGCCTCTGCCCAGAGCATTCATTTAACCATTCTCCAGAAGGCGCCAAGTGTGAAACCATCAAGGAAGGTCAGTCCACCCCACTTGGCTGCCAAACAGTGATGAGCAGGTTGGGGACCACCCAAAGCTGTGAGAGAGCTTTTCAGTTGTTCCCAAGCAGGCCTTTACACAACACCACCCTCCCACAGCAATGTTAAAGGTAAAAGACAACAAAAGAGGAATCTGAATTCTCTAATCCTGACACCTGCCTCGGCGAGGCCCAGGAATACCCCCTGAGGGCTCAGAGCCTCCATATCAGCATTATCAGTAGGTAAGAGCTCTTGCAGGATCCCCCTGAGGTGGGTACGGTACAGCCCTCCAGGTGCGTGAGGCAACTGAGCCAGGCCTGCTTGACTCCAGGGGGAAGTCTCTGCCATCGTGGTAAACCAGGCCTCTTCCTGCTAGCTGGGTTTCCCACCTCCTGCCTTGCCAGATAGCCAGGTGGGGTTTCTAAGGCACCATGGGTACCTCTCTTTCCCACAGGATGGGTCCCTCCAGGGAGAGCCAGGACAAGGAGAAAGGCCTCATGGGAGCCCTGCCCCCCAAACCCCAGATGACGAACATTGCAATCCTGTCCCTGGACTTGTGCGCTGAGGTCATGCAGCATGACAGAAGGAGGGGGGCCGGAAGAAGGGCCACAGTCCTCAGCCCCCTGCTCGCGGGGGCGGCTGTCGGCATGAGGGCAGTGGGCCTTTGGAGGCATGGGATGAGCGTGCTGCCGGTGGCCCTGGGCGCATGCAGGGGCTCAGGACGCAGCCTCATCTTCTTGGACGCCGGGGAGCTCCAGGCTCTTGCCCCCTTCACCACACCTGTCTTTCCTGTTCAGGGGACACCAGGGGCAGAGGGACCTCAGGGGTCAGCACATGCACTCAGGAAGACACTCTCACATTCACACACAGCCAGTCCTTTCCACAATTTCTCAACCACTGTCCCCCGCCCCCCACAACCGCCATTTCCCCAAGTTCCCCTCAGTCTTGCCCCCTGCATCGTGGCCCCTGGCTGGTCTCCCTATCCCTGGTCTCAGTCCACAAGCCTCTGTGGTTCCCTGTTGCCTGGAGATGCAGTCTAGACTTCCCAGCCTGGCTTCCAGAGCTGTTCACAAGCTGACCCAGCTAACTCCCCTTGCATCCTTGAGTACCAACTAGGTCACAGGCCTTCCATGGTGGCCTAGCTCAGCCCCCATCAGCCTGGGTAGAGGGGCTTTGGTTTTGTATTTTCTTGGCCTTGTTTACAGGGCAGATTTACCTATCAGTCTTGGAATTATGTCACATATTTAATGAATTCCTGTATCTGATTATTTCCCCAAAGATTTTTCTTTTTAAAATGACCAATGAATAGATTTTGATATTAAAAATCTACTGTGAAGCTTCACCAACTATCCCAAAGCATAAAAAACAGAGTCTATCCAGGACAAATGTTGGGGGACTTTGATGAGGTAAAACTCACTTTTCAAAATTAAACTTGCATCACAGAATTACAGAATTTTATAGCTGAAAATGGTTAAGCCAAGTCCTCTCACAGTCCAGCTGAGTAAACTGGCCTTTCTCCCCATTAACATGTCCATGAAAGGACAATGATTGATGACGGCCTTGTTCAGTGGTGTTTTTGGGACCCAGTTTTGTGCCAGACAGGGAGTAGTTGTCTTTAGTCTGTGACTGCCCTGTGCCACCACTAGGGGGCGCCAAGTCAGGGCACTGAGCTGGAGTAAACAGCCATCCAGGTTTGTTCATCCTCGTGGTCCTACCTAATGCCTTGTGTAATACCTTAGTAACACCTTCCTCTTTCACTCTCAAAAGTGGCTCTGTTTGGGTGCTAAATATGTGATCCCCTACACTAAGCCCAATTCCAGCATAAGGCCCGCAGACTTAGAGGAGCCCAGGGAACCCCTTCTCACTCCAGCCACCTCACTGAAGAGAGAGGGAACTGAAAAGAAGCTCAGTACTGTCAAGGCCTCTCCAAAGACCCACCCCTCAACCTCTATTGGCCTGGAAGTTTGTCAAGTGGAGGGCCAGCAGTTTGTATATGGACATCACCGAGGGCAAGCAACCTCTGGCTGGAGCAGACACCAGCTTGTCCACTGCGATGGGATCCGATGCTTCTGAAGAGCCCACTTACAAAGGGTGGCCTCACACGAAATCAACATCTGGGCCCCTGCACCACACAAGTGATATGGAGAGGCTGAGGTACCTGGACAATGTCTGGCACCCACCTCTCTAGGGAGCACGCCTTCCCCACACAGCAGGTGGGAGGGGCAGAAGGTGGGGGCGTACACAATGTTCCCCTCTGGAGCACCTTTCACAGGCCGAAGGAAGGCAACCAGTGTCCCAGGACCACCTTCTGATCCAGGAACCCCTCATGATTTTCTCTCTACGGGTCTGTGTACAAACTCCAGCAGGCCTTGTTGGCATCCCAAACTGAGTTTTATTTTAATGGAAGAAGGTGGAAGAACTGAGGACAAGGCTCACTGAGGTGTGGGGAACTGCTTTTCTGGCCTCTCCTAGGAGGCGGGGAAGGCACATGCCTGGTTCACAGTAGGGAGCCTTTGACAAACAGGAGTTCCTCTTCCCTGGCCCTATCAGCCAGCCAGCCTGTCCATCCTTACTCACTGGACAAGCTTTTCCAAAGTGTTGCCTGAACACATGGCCTCAGCAATGGCTGGAGGGAGCATGGGCTACTCAGGAAAGCTAACACTCCCCCAGGCCAGGAAGAGTCAGCAGAAGTGCCTCTCCATCCACAAACAGGCAACCTTCTACAAGGAGCAGACATGAGGCCTACAAACCTCTACTAGGTTGCCGTGCTCTGAGAACAGAGGTGCCAATGGGGACCTCCTTGGAGACCTGGCTGAGTCCCCAGGCTCCAGGCTCAGCCTGCATAGCCCAGTGACAGTGAGAGCCTCAGGGACACACCCCAGCCCCCACCCCACCCCAGGGAGCACCTTGTAGGCCTCAGCCCACTGGTACTTACGACAGTAAGTTTCCTGGAGCAGACATAGATCGCTCTTCCCTCCGAACTTGGGGCTCAAATGGGTTCCCAAAGGAACGCTTTCTCAGCATGGACTTAACCAGGATCTGGGGAGGACACATTAGAGTGAGGAACACAGGATGCCAGGCTCCTAGACACACTGGCAGCCTCCACTCTGACTCTCTAAGGGGAAAGCTCCTGGGTGGGCCCTGCTCAGGCTCCCTTCCAGTCAGCAGAGGAAGGAAGAATATTCCAAGTGGAGGAAACGGCAAAAGCACAGAGGTGATGGTTAACGGTGAATTCTGAGAATGGTGAGGAGCTCAGCACAACTGGTGTGTGGGGGTGCCCAGAGGCCAGGAGCAGACTGTGAAGGGTCTGGAATGCCCAGCTGAAAGCAGGCATCCTGAAGACATGGAGAATGCGACCAGGAAATACCTTATAGCTGAGGTGGGAAGGATGGAGTGGAGGAGAGGCTATGGCAGGCAGAGCTGCAAGGAAGCTGCACAGTGGCCTGGGGGAGATGCCTGGGTGGGGAAATGCTGTACCCTGGTTCCCTGACTTCGTCCCTCCTCCCATAGCAAGGACAGTTCTAGGCCCCTGCTCACACACACATACACACACACACACACACACACACACACACACACACACACACACACACACACACCTAGTGTTGCTGCATTCAGTTGTTCTACTCATTCATTTACTCATTCACTGAATGCGACCAACAACTATTTATCAAGTGCCGACCATTTGCCAGACACTATTCTAGGCACCGGCACCACACTGAGGCAAAAATTCTTGCCCTCATGGAGCCTGTGTTCTCGTTTGGGGGACAGGCAGTAAATAAGACAAATCAGTGAAATATATGCTACTTAGTGGTAAGGGCTAAGGAGAAAAAAGAAAACAAGGTAGGAGGATACAATATGACAAAGAGGAAGTGGGAATTTTAGATAAGGGGCCAGGGAAGGCTCACTTCTCACTCAGGTGACTTTGGAGTAAAGACCTGAAGGGAGTGAGGAAGTGAGCCCTGCAGATATCTGGGCAGGAGCATCCCCCAGGAAGGAAGATTCTGGAGCAGCAGCTTACGTGGCATGTGGTTAGAGCTGAGCAAACGGAGGGAGGAGAGGAGAGGTAAGGCAGTGGGGAGATGGGGGTGGGAGGTGGGCAGTCTGTGTGGCATCTTCTAGGGTGGCCAGTGCTGTGGCTCTTTCTCTGAGTGACATGGGAGCCTAAGTGAGCGGGGTCTCAGCTGAAAAGTGACATGATTAGTCACTAAGACCCCCTTGCCTACTGAATTGGGCAGCAACCGTAGTGGGGGTGAGGGTGGAACCAGGGGACAACTTGGGACACTATTCCAGTGGTTAAGAAGAGAGACAATGGTGGCTAAGACCAAGGAGGTAGCAGTAGAGACCCTATGGGAGCTGACTGGTTCCAGGAACCTCATAGAGTCCTGGAGCTCTATAGATGATAGGAACGAACAGAACTTTGGCCACTGGCTATAGCTGGGCCCGGACCCAGTGTGGAGGGCCAATATACATAGGCCTGATGTCACCAATAGCACAGGTGCCAGCTCTCCCTTTGCCTTGTAAATACCCCAACTCACTGTGATACTTCAGTGCAGGGCAGGCCATGGTTCTCAGTGTCCCCCAAAAACCCCAAGTGGCCATGAGGGGCTACATGAATAACTTCAAACAGTTAATATGGAAGCTGTCCAAAGGAAGATGAAAAAAACTGAACTGTGAGAGGAAAGTGGAGGGAGCACATGGATGGGCTCCAAGGAGACAGGGCCACATCTCCAATTCGAAAAATTCCTAGGCCTTCTTACCATCATGTCCTTGGCACCTAGTACAGTGCTTGGAAGCAGGGAGGGAAGGAAAGAGGGAGAAGGGCGGGGATAAGGGAAGGAAGGAAGGAGAGAAGGAAAGAAGGGAGAGAGGGAGGAAATACTTCTTCTAGTCAAGGTGAATGTTGACACTCAGTGAGGGCAGTATATTTCTTTATATCATTCACTCTCCTCACCAAGCCTCCTGGTCTCCCTACCATGAGGCTGAATAACATGACCTCTTTCCCCGCTGTCCTCCAGCAGGGCCTCAGTATAGATCAGCATCAGGACTGGCCGACTAGATGGCCCTCTCTCCTCCAATAGGACCCAGCACAGAGCAATTCTCAGGCAATGGCAATGCCCACCTTAGGCCCTCCCAGGACAAGGGAGACTTCTGCCCCTCACCCTCTTACCACCGTAGTCCAGCTGGGGATGAGCTTGACTGAGTTCTTCACCTCCTCTTCTGTCACCTCCACCACACTGCAATGCTCTTCCTCTGAGGGAAGAGGCTCCTCCCCACTCTTGGTCACCCAGGGGTGCAACTGTGGAGTTGAGAGGGCAGGGAGAAGTCAGAGAGACAGACACCCAGTCAGCAAAGGACCATGGGCATTCAACCAGCAATTGCCTTGAGGGGACCCAAAGCCCACAAATCCCAAATCCAAACCCAATATATAATCTATATAACTTGGTGTAGGGATTTCTAGAGGGAGAAACTGAGGCCTGTTCGTTGTGTCCAAGACTAGCTCAGCCTAAGACCTCTGGCTCCCCAACCTTGATGTCTGGCACCCCAATCCTTGTTTCAGGATTCTTGTCTAGCATCTTCAGGATTAGATCCTTGAGCTCCTCACTGACCTTTGGCCTAAAAGGGGGGAAGGAAGGAGATGAGGGAGAGATAGTTAGTGAGGATTCTTTGCTGCCCACCTCTCAATCCCCACCTGCTCTGGGATTCCCTTAATAGTACACACCAGGGCAGAGACACACCCAACCCTCATTTCTTCAAGAGCAAGAGGAATACCCCAAGGTACCAAGGCAGAAGCGGAGAGTTTCAGAACAAGTAGACAGATATCCTTTCCTGAACAGGAAGTAAAGCCATCTCCCTCAGGAGGCGGGGTCACAAACACAAATGCTGTCCCAGGGGTACCAGGGGCTCAGGGACACTCCCTAGGTGGCAGAAATGGTGAGGATAATGTGAGAAGAGGCATTTTATGGGACACCAGGGGCCTTTGCCCTACTCACCATCTTATCCTCTCCTCTACCTGGGAGGTAGCTAAGAAAGATTCTCATTTGACAGAGGAGGAGACTAAGGCCCAGAGAGGTTAGTGGGCTGACACACTGCTACCCAGAAGAGTGAGGACAGGGTTGAGAGACTCAGGGGTAGGGGGACTAGGACTCTCAGCCCCACACTAGCCTGGACTATTTCTGCCCAAACTCCAGGATTCTTTGCTACCAACATTTTCGGGAAGCCCATCTGTCCAAGCCTGCAGAGAAGGAACTCACTCTTGAGACTGTTGACCTTGGACCCCTCTGCTGTCCTAGACACTTAATCCCTTTTACAATTCCTGGGCTGGGAAGAAAGAGACCTCTGGCATGGGGTACAGTAGGAGGGAAGGCACAGAGACAGGCAATTATAGGGAAGGGCTGGAATCTAGTTGGCTAGTGCTATGTGGGAGGAGGGGGCAGAGGTCCTAGAGTGCCAGGGTCAGGAAAGGGCCTCTTCATGTGGGCTCTGTGAAGCCTTGGAAAAACTTTAAGCAGGAGACGTGGTGAGATATGCTGTGCTTTATCAGGGTTACCCTGGCCTGATTGTGGTGGCTGGACTGGAAGGAGGCTGGCAGCAGGGAGACCACAGACAAGGTGGCTGGATAAGGCGGAGGACAGAACCAGTTAGGGGCTCAGGTGTCCATGGAGTCAAGAGATATATGAATGAGGTAGAATCAACAGGGATTGGGGACCAGACTGAGAGTGGGCATAAGGGAGCAGGAGTCATTGAGGATAATACCCAGGTTGGCTTCTGACCTGCCCGGGGAACTTTGATCAGATGCCAGAAGGACCCTGAAAAGTAAGGAGCCATGGTAGCCAATATTGTAATCAGAAGAAGCACAGATGAGCAGGGAGACCTCTCCAAATAGTCCCTCTGGGCTCAGAGACCTCAGTCATAAACGAAGGGATGGGGAGGAGGGAGTAGCTTCAAATCCTAGACCCACTGATAACTCTCCTCTGAAACCTCCACTTTTCCATCTACAATATGGGGAAGTACCGTGCTATCTTGAAGCCCTCCTACCCAATGTGAGGAAAGTAGAGGTTCCCCATGGTTCCAGGGTATGTGTAAGGTTGATGACATTAACCCTATGGAAGCCTCTAAAGAAGGAGCAGTGTGAATGTGTGACATGGGGTCATTTCTGGCCAACTCCTGGTCTCCGAGTTCCAATTGTACAATGGAATCCAATCAGAAGTCTCTAAGACCTTGTTCCACAGTCCCACCAGGGGCCCCTCCCAGGAAATAGCACCCCCACCTCCAGATCTGCAGGCTTGGGGGGGGACTTTCAAAGGGCAAATGCTCTGCTACAACTCAGACACAACTCCCTGGGGGTGGTCAGGAGCCCCCTTGATGGGCAACTCACTCCTCAGGAAACACCACGGCCTCATTCTTGATCTTCCTGTGCAGGGCCAGGATGTAATCATCGATGAATGGGCACTGTTGGGTGGAGAAGCAGACAAAGGATGCAGGCCCAGGGCCTCAAGTTGCCCTGGGAGACTGACCCCATCTCTTGGTGTGGCCAGAAGTGGGGGGCACTTCTGAGCTCAACAGGCGGGAGAAACCTTGTCTAACTTGTTCAGGGCCTGGCACACAGCAGATGCTCGACAAACACTGACTGAACGAATGAGTCATTGAGGGAACTGTGAGGCTGGGCACCAGCATTACAGGCACCTGCAGAAAGACCTCCATTCCCAGGGCTTGGAGTATGCAAACACGTTCACTGAGATGCCCTCCTGCTTCTCAGTGCAGTCACTAGAGTGGGAGCACCTGTGGACAGGGATTTCTGCCAAGTCAGCGTTGAGCGCTCCCCAGGCCCGTCCTGCCCCAGCGCAAAAGTCAAGGACAATTTGTAGAATGAACAAATGAAAGAATGGATGGCATCAAGGGCCAGAAGGACAGGAGTGCACTGGCGGAGAGGTGACAACACCACCATCTCCCACTGGGCTGTCTGCTGTCCCAGGACTCCTTCATATGACTCTCCTGCCAAGGGTCAGGAGAAAACAAAAAAAAAGCTTTCTCCCCTCAGTCTTCTCTGGGCCAGGTGGGCCCTTTCAGAAGTCACTTGGCTTTAGGACACAAAGGAAGGGCCTGCAGCTGTCATTCATCCTGGTTCAGCTCGACCCAGCCCACGGTGCCAAGGGCTGGGCCTGCCCAGCTTCACCAGCCCACCCAGCACTCACCTTGCCATAGACAAAGCAGTATAACGTCACCCCAGTGGCCCACACATCCAACGCCTAGGAAGAAACAGCTCATATCAGTCCCTCAAAAAGAACCAATGCCCCTTGCTCACCTAGCTCCCATGGGCTATGGGAGAAGGCATACTGGGAAGGATCCTCAGTCATGGATTCACTCAACAAATACTCCCACTCACTTGTTCTCTGCCTGACCCTGTGCTGAGCACTGGGGACACAAGGATGACCAGAACAGGGCCCCTACCTCTCAGGGATTCCAAGTCCCCTGGTAACAGACCCAAACCAGATACATTTCTAACACAGTAGGTGGAAAACTACCTTTACCTACAGGGTCACGTTTGCGGTACCCATAGCACACCCCAGAAACCATGGTATGTACTAAACTTAGACTCACTAAACCAGCTTGTCATCCCTTTTCCTGATAATCCACTGGAGAAGTCACCATCTACCTTCTTCTGACACCAGAAACGGCCCCTGTCCATACCAAGGTCCTGGCCTTTGGTCACCTCCACAGCTGCTCTCAGCTCCCCCAAATCCTAGGTTCTAACTGTGCTCTCTACATTTTCCTCTTCTGGAACCCCATCTTCTCTCCTGGTTTCCATTTCCTCTCATATCTGAATGATTCTCAAATGTCTACCTACATGTTCCTGCCATGGATGCCTCATCTGAATCCAACCAGGGAACCAGGGAATCTAACCAGGAACACCAGACAAATGCAAACTGACATAAATCTATAAAGTAACAAGACTGTTATCTTAAAAAATGTCAAGTTCAGATGAGACAAAGAAAGGCTGAGGAAATTTTCCAGATTAAAGGACCCCAAAGAGATGTGACAACTGAATGCTGTGACTAACCCTGGATCAGATCTTGAGCCAAAAAAAGGGGGGCATTAAAGGACAGGATCCACACTACTGATGAAATGTAAATAAGGTCTTTTAGATAACAGTCATGTATCAACAACAAATTTCCTAATTTTGATAATCGTACTGAGGTTATGTAAGAGAATGTCCTTGTTCTTAGAAAATATCAGCTAAAATATTTAGCGATAAAGGAGGATAATGTCTCCAACTTAACATCTCAAACGGTTTGGAAAAATGTAATATGAATCACATAAATATAGGGAGAGATGGTGAAAAGGTAAATGGGGAAAAAATGTCAATAATTGGTGAATCTGGATAAAAAGATAATTGGGAGGTTTTTTGTATTATTGTGCAATTTTTTGTAAACTTGGAATTATATCAAAATTAGAAGTTCTTAAAAAAAATCTCCATCTACATCCCTGACCTCTCTTTTGAGCTCCTCCGCACCCACACGTGTCCAAATGCCTTTGGACCACGGCCTCCTTGGCAGGTGAGAACAGGCATGTGCCCAGGGGAATACACTACACTGAAGCCCCCTGCTCAGAAAGCCATGCCCACTGCCTCTGTCAGTTAGGAGGAACCACAAGCCCCCAGGCATTCTAAACTCTGCTCAAGCTCCATCATGCCCCTTTCCCTGTGTCCCTCAGTGCTCTTGTACATTTTCTGGACTTTGCCTCATGCTCAAATCTTCCCCGTTCTTCAAGGCCTAGTTCAAACCCTGCCATCTCCAAAAAGTCTGAGGGGAGCCTCCAACTTCTTCCCAAACATGAGCTCTCCTGTTCTTTTCTACCATCTCCAGAAGGACGGAGAACTGGGCTATCTGGGCTCTGTCTGTTCCATAGCTCGGCCCGAACTCAGCACAGAGCCGCTGGCAGAAAATATCTGCAGGGAAGACCTGGGGCCATTTGCTGGAAAATGAGAGGAGGCCAAAGTTGGGGGGTTTTTCAAGACTCCAGGAAGAGGCAAACAGGAAGGAGAGGACCATGTTCAGTGTTCACTCCTGAGACATTAAGGACCCTGACACCCTCAGGTTGGAAATGAGGCCCCACTGAAAGCTATCCCACCCCTCCACCTGAACCCCAACTCAGCCTAGGTCCTAGAAGCCACCTTCCCACTGAAGCTCTGGCCAGAATCAGAAATGGCTTCAGGGGCCATGAATGCTGGAGTCCCGGCTGTGCTGGACAACTGAGCGTCGTTCCCCTCAAACTGGTTGCTAACGCCAAAGTCAGCAATTTTCACATGCCCATCATCTCCCAGGAGCAGGTTGGACGGCTTGATGTCCCGGTGGACGATCTTCTGGCAGTGCACTGCAGAGAGAGGCAGCTTGAGTGCTGGTGTGGGGGACCAATGCCTGGAGCCCCCACCACCGCCACCACCTGCCCTCACCTGGCCAGGGAAGCCCATCTCAAACTCTAGGTGAGAAGGAGCGGGGTCATTTCAGCCCATGCACATACTCCTCTCAGGACCTCAAAAGGGACTTTAGGGCCCTCTGCTCCACTATGCCATGGAGACACTAAGGCCAGCCCAGGCTGTTAGAAGCAAAGCCAGGACCTGACTCTTAGGAGTCTTTAGACTCCAAATAGAGTGCTCTCTATGGCAATCAAGACACCTGTTGCTAAGGGGGCTTTGAGGAAATAGGGAAGGGAGGCTCTCCATTAGCCATCTCTGGCATTCCCTAATGTTATCTGTAGTCCCAAAGCCTATCAAAACACATCCGCAGTCTCTTCCCCCACACAGCCTGGTCAGAGATGTTCTTTCTTCTTGGACTTAGGGTAGAATAGTGAGGTATCCTGCAGAAGTACTGCCTCAGGCTTAGGAACTCTGGACTCAGAGAGAGAGGGCATTCCAGGCCTTGGGACTGCTGGGATGAACATGGCTGGGGTAAGGAGCAGCCTTCTCCAGGAGGCTGAGAGCTCACCTTGCTTCCAGGATCTGGGACTGCCAGGAAAAATGGGTATCTCAGACTGAGATGGCCAGAGATGTCCCAGCTGAGAGCAGGCAGTGACTCTACCCCAGCCACCCACTTATGGGCTCCCCACTTAGCAAATACCTTCCCCTGGACCAACAGATCCCAACATGCTGGAGAGGGGGAAAGATGGAAAGATGGAAAGGGCAGGAGGAAAGAGGAGAGGTGGAGGAGAGGAAGACTAGGGGCAAAGGGAGTGAGTATCACACAACAATAACAACCAAACCATTGGTCTTATAGTGATTGCCTCCTATGTGCCTGGTGCACAGGAGAGATTTGACTCACACACATTGGAGTGCAGAGGCTCAAGGGGCTATGTATTTGACCATGGAAAGTGGTCTCAAATCCTTATCTCAAATCCTGGCCTTTCCCCTGAACGTGGGTTTTTCATCCATGTGGATATCCAGCAGACATCTCAATGTAGATCTCAATATTTCTCCACAACACGTCTAATTCAAAACTTGATTTTTCTGTCAGCAACATACGCCCCCCCCCCCCCACCAAACAAACAAAACAGAAGACCCATGTTCCACCTCTAGTCTTTCCTATTCAGATAATGGCCATTATTGGTTGCTCAGGCCAAAAACCTCAGGATCATCCCCAACTTCTCTCTCTTTCAGACCCCATATCCTATTCATCAGCAAGTCCTATGGGCTCAAGTTTTAAGATATATTCCAGATCTGACTGCTTCTCATACCTGCATTACTGCACTTGCCCCATCTATAAGAATCAGGCCTGGGGCTCCCTGACCACAGAGCCTTCCCCAAGCAGCCCTGACCCTCCCTTCTGAGGACCAGAATCACAAGGTACCAAACCTTCAGTGCCTGGTGCCTCCATTCATCTGCCTGTCCAGCCCCTGTTTCTGACCAGTGGGCTCCAGGAAGCCCTTCACTATGATTAACTGGGTCTTGATTAGGCTTTACCCAAAAGCCAGATGGGATTAGCTTGTTTTTGGGTGGGTGGGTGGGTGGAGAACAGAGGATGGGAGACAACAGGCCCTCAGCTGTAGGGAAAGTCCCAGGACAGGAAGAGGTGGAAGCCAACCTGGTAGAGGGTTGTGGCTGCCACTTGTCACACCCAGGGTGAAATGCCCCCTTCCCCTAAGTCTTGACTCTTGACAGGGACTTTCTGCAAAGCCCTTTTCTCTGTATGCCTCAGTTTCCTCATATGTACAAAGAGAGTGTTAGAGGGCACTGGAGTGACTTAAATAAGATAAGGATAACCTTGGTTCCTGTCCCCTCAGCTAGGTCCTCACCCTGTTCACCCAGGGAGAGAATATGCTCCCAATAAACCAAGCTAAGATTTTAGAGAGCTGGGTACCACTCCTGTTGCCCAAACCAGGCCAGAAACCTAGGTGTCCAAGGGCCCTTCTCTCCCCACGACCAGTCAGTCATGCAGTGCTGTTCCCGCTCACCTCCTTCATGTCCCCTCCCCACTGACACTGTCCTAATCCAGGCCTCACCATCTGTCGCTGTAGAAAAATCCTCCTTCTTAATCAGCTGGCCACTTCTTGCCCTTTATTTAGCTACCACACAGGTGCCAGAAAGAGCTTTCTAAGATGCAAATCCTATCATGCCCCTCCCTTCTCAAAGCCCTCAGGGGATTACAATGCCAACAGGATAAAACCAGGAAAGTCCTGTATGGAGGTATTGCCAGACCTCATGGTGTGGCCTGAATCATGTTTCACCACCCTCAGCCCCATGCTTCAACCAGATTTTACTTCTCCCCATTCTTCCCTCTGTGCCTCTGCTATGCAGTTTTCTCTGCGTGACATTCTCTCTCCCACCCATCCCTCAAGCCTGGCCAATGAACTCCTACTTATCCTTCAGGACCCTGGTCACAAGTGGCCTCCTCCAGGAAGCCTCCCCTCAGTACTCTGACAGCCCTGTGCCTCCCCAACCTTAGCAGGCACTGCACTATATCTGCCTGCTTAGTTACTCGGTCTTCCCACTAGGCTATGAGGTCTCTGAGTTCACATCTGGGCCTCTGTCATCTCCTTGCCTCTAGCTGTCACTTAGCAGGTACTCATATATGAATGAAGTAAGTGAAGTAAATGAATAAGTGAATAAGTGAATTCCAGAGATAGAGGCTACCCTAACATCCTCCTTCCTGAGCTGTCATCACCCTAGGGCCCTCACAGTAAACACACCCTTCCTCAACCACAGGACCCATGACAGGACAAGATAGCTGAACATAAATCTCTTCCTACATCTCTTGAGGCCCTGTGTACAGGTTAAGCCTTGCCTAAGAACTCAGCAAAAGAGATATAGACAGAGAACCCTTAAGGCATAACCCGACTAGCCACCACAAAGCAACTGGCAGGCATCCGGGAAAGGCAGCCAGCCACCACTCCTTTCCCCTTCTCACCGGAGAAGCTTGGCCCCGCCCGCAGCCCTGCCACGCCCCCAAATAAAACTGATTGGTAGATCAGCGCTGACAGACAAGAACTACAAAGAGCTAGCTCAGCCTGGGTTCCACCCCTTCCGGTGTCTCCCTCCCCTGTCCCCTGTTCCAGGGGGGCAAGTAGCCCCCAACTCACAGTATTCAAGGCCTAGGATGATGTCCCGCAGGTAGAGACGAGCTTGCTCCTCCGAGAGGGGCTTGTCACTGGGTACCTCCATAACCGGCCTACAAGAAGGGAGGGGAGGAGCAGTGTTCAGCTGAATCAGAACGAGCAAAAGCAGACAGCTGGTGAAGGCAGACAGGGGCTGGGCCATTTAGGCCCCTTGGGACTTCGGGAGAACCCTCTATGCTCAAATTGCTCCCCAGAACCCAAGACATTAGCTATTTCTCCCATATAATTAAACGCTTAAAACACACACAGAACCAAATATCCCTTTACAATCATTATAATTTCAAATTAGCTTTATATTAATTTCTGATTGGCTTGGTATTCCTTCCTCTGAGTATTCAATTATCCATAACCAAACTGTTGCAAAAAGGCCATTCAGTGCAGTGTTTTTCAAACTGTAGGTCTAGACCAAATAGAGGGACATGAAATCAATTTAGTTGTTGGCTAATGCTTTGTTTTTATAGTGAAGTAGAATTTATTAGTATATCACACGTAATAAAGATTTGTAAAACTTTGGTTTCAGTTACAGATATAGATGGCAATATAAAACATACTAAGTTGAATGAAGGTCAAAAATGTTTGAAAGCCTCTGAATCTTATAAGGATGCTCCTCTTAGCAACCCCACTCCTGGCAGAGAGACAAATCACAAGCTGTACGTAGCCTATATTCAAGGTCTGGACAGTTAGGGCCTCTGGTCCACCCAGGCCTGTGCCCACTACCCCTGTGTCTGCTGCTTTGTAAATACCCTGGGAAGCCCAAATAGGGCAGACATGAATTAGAACTGTGTAACCTTGGGCAAGCCACTTACCCACTCTGAACCTCAGCTTCCCCTCTTGTAAATGGCAGCAAATGGAGCCCCCCCCCCCCAACTCATAAACTTATAAAGGTGAAAGAGCTCCTTGTGATTTGAATCCAGGTAGAGTCCCATCTCTACATATTTGCTTGAGAAACGCTCCTTTCTTTTTCCTCTCCTCCCTCATAATCTTTCCAGGTCTTTAAGGCCTGGCTCAAAACCTCTTTCAGAGGACTGTCTGAATGTTCCAGCCTCACTGACCCCCACCAGACTTCTAAGAATTGCCCTCTTGGTCTTTTGTTTTCCCCCAGAGCAGAGCTCCCTAATGACAGGGCCTTGGCCTCTGCTTTCTCCTAGAGTAGCCGACCCTGGGACAGGGAGGGAAAAGAAGGCCTGGATTAGACTTGGCCTGCCTGATTGGGAAGGGGAACTCACCCCTTTCTCAGGAGGTCAAACACTGAAAGAAAAGAAAAGAAAAAGTAAGTAAGGTGCAGCCAGGCTAGCAAAGCAGGTGATGCCAAGGTCCCTCCCTGTTCTGGAAGGTAGGAGAGGGTCAGGCATCCAAGCATACCTGAGGGAGGGATGGGTCAAGGGTCCCAGGGTATCAGAGGAAGTAAATGAGTGAGAGTAGTTTTCCTATGGATCTGCCTCATCTGATTCAGCATGGATTCCTTTTCTGGGAAGGAGGTGGGTGACTGAGGCTTGGAGAAGGGGCAGGAATTTTCCTAAAGGTCATAGCAGATAGGCAGGTAGGACAGGGAGGGAAGAGCCTTGGCCTTAATTCCTAAACCAATGTTCTTTCTGCCCTGTTTCTAAACCCAGCCATAAAATTAACATTAACAACAATTGTGTATATAATGACTCATTTACTCCTCAATCAGCCCTATGAGGTAGATACATTATCCCCATTTTACAGGTGAGGAAACTGAGGCAGAGAACGATCAGACAGGATCTGGGAACCCACATCACGCAGCCTGCTTCCTGCATCTACCTGATCCACTGTGTCTCTGATTAGTGGAGTGGGGGCTTAGGAATATTTGTTCAATCTAACTGGATATTCCAAGCCTGCATTGGCAGGGATGGGCACGGGAATCCAGGGCTTGAGAACATGTTCACACAGCCCATGTGAAGGTCGTGTGTGTTCCTGGGGAGCCCTTGGACTGACCCCAGGTAAACTGCTCTGGGAACAAGCTGGGTCACTTACCCAAA
Organism: Nasua narica; assembly: GCA_028533885.1. Classification (NCBI taxonomy): domain Eukaryota; kingdom Metazoa; phylum Chordata; class Mammalia; order Carnivora; family Procyonidae; genus Nasua; species Nasua narica. Next base: position 41,358,370 of record CM052804.1, read on the forward strand.
TAGAGATTGTCCTCAGCTGGGTCATCCAAAACCTAGTCAGAGGGAACAGACATGGGAGTAGGGGTGGGGGAGGCACAGAGTGGGAGTCCCAGACTTCCTAGTATTCACGAGCCCCGGGACTCCCGGTATGCTCTGCAGTGACCCCAGACAATGGACCAGGAACTGTGCAGGCACCAGACAGATGAGGCCTCAAAAATCACTGACCTTCAACCCTGACCGGCCAAGCAACACCCAGCTCTTTTCCCCTCCTGCTATGATGAGGGGCTCCCTTCTTGCTTCTAGGTAGTCCCTTACCCTCACTGAGACCTTGAGAATATCCCAGACCAGCCTAAACTGACCCCTGAAGCCTCCCTATAGTCCTTGCCCCAAGACTAGCTCTGTCTTTGGAGGCCTTAGCCACACCTACGGTAAGAAACCTAGGTCTTTGCTGAGTATTCCTAAGCACAGGACTTGGGCACGAGTTCCCACCCACTCACCACTGCTTCCTACCTCAATCAGCTTGACCACATTCACATGGTCCAGCTTCTTCAGTATAGCAATCTCCTGGTACACTCGCTCCAAGGGCAGCAGCTGCTTCGCTGGTCCTCCTTGAGTGGTTTGGGACCCTCTTGGGGGAGGGCGACCTATGACCAGGAAGGTGAGTCAAGCCCCTGTTGCAGGAGGTTGGGTCTCACCATGGCACTGCAACCAGCCTCAAGCAAGAATCTTGTAAGATCATGGCCTTGTCCCCAACCCAGCAGGCACATTCCCACCACCAGGCCTTTGCTCGTGCTGTCCCCACCTCTACCCTAGTCCTTAAAAAAACTAGCTAGAGACCGAGGTCCCCTCCTCCTCTGCCCCCAGGCAAGGAGCTCCCAAGCACAGGACCCAACAGATACATACGTGGAAAGCCATACTGCTTCAGTAACTTCTTTTTGGAAAGAACTTTCATTGCCTGAGGAAGGAGGGGCAGAAATGTCACTTGTGTGTAGCCACCAGAAGCTAAAATAGGTTGGTTATATGTGGACAGAGGTCCAGAAAGGAACACTTGGTGACTGCCACCAGAACTGAAGGTATGGCCTAGGTGTGTGGGTAAGCTGGGTTAGGAAGTGACCATATCTGAGTCTAAGCCTCAGCCCTATTTCCCCAATAAGCCTTTCTGGAGCTCTCCCCTCAGAGGGGTCCAGCCTCTGCTGGCATATTCTCAGGGTCAAGAAGCTTACTCCTTTTACTAAGCATATCCTTAGGGACAGGAACTCACTCCCTCTAGAGGCAGCCTTGTCCTCTGTCTTCCTTGCACAGCCTCTGTGCACCTCCCAGGGTTCTGGGGCCTGGTGGGCACAACACCTCCCTCCCATCCCCAGACTCACGTAGTGCCTGTCTTCACTTTCGTTGTAGGCCAGTCTCACCACGCCGTAGGCACCCTGGAAATAGGCACTGGTCAGGCCTGCCTGCACAGGGCAACCCCTACTCCACCCTGAACAGCTCCGGCCATCTCCCCCCACAGCCCATCTCTATTTCCACTACCAGGTGGCCCCCAGAAGACATACATTTCTGGCAGACAGGGAGAGGACTCCTGTGCCCTGGTCACTGCCTCTGTCTGGCTCGACACAGCTCTATGCTCCCTCAGTCCCTTTTTGTCTCCCATCAGAAATGAAGGAATCAGGAATGGGAAATCATTTCCCACCCCTCACTGGGTATTTCCTAGAGGACAAAACTTTCTTCACTTCTAAGCTGGGGCCCTTCTGGCTTTGCCTCACATTCCCAGGGGAGAAGGAACCATCAAGCAGAGGGTCCTGACAGGCTGCTGCCACAAAGCCTCAAGAGAAAAGTCCCCACGGCCTGTCCCAGTCCTACCTTGCCAATCTCACTCTGCAGCTTGTATTGGTTCAGCTGTACACAGTCCTGGGGGAGGGAGGGAAGGGGGGAGAGAGGGGAGCATCAGGTAAACCTAGACCCAGAGGCAGTATTGATCCCACCTCGGGAGCCTGTTCAGGGTCCAATCCTGGCTCTGGGCCCCTCACTCTTGGAACCCACATCTCATCAACCTTTCAAGTTCGGATGGGGGGAAATGTGGCAGTGTCCATGCCACCACTTTTGGTGGTCTTGCCACCAAAAGTGACAAGAGGCCTTAGACAGTGTTTGCAAATGTGAATGGTGAGCCATGGCTATACTTTACTCCCTAGGAATTGGTGAAGGAAAAATATACTTACTCCTGCCTGAATGCGGGTGTCTGGGAGACCTACATCTGTGAGAAACACATGAGCAAGTATTTCTAGAAGAAGCTAAATGCAATGTCTTGGCTGCATGCACAAGAAAGATGAGGAGAGCCTTAGAGCCAGGAGACCAGAGCTCTGGCTCAGGCATCAAAAGCCCAGTCTCTACAATCGGTAGATTGCTCGCTCAGGACTAGGATTCACTTTCAGATCTAAGTGGCAAGGACAGAGCCTGTGGGACAGAGAAACAGAAGCAAGACCAGAGGCTGGAAGCATGCTGGCATGCTTCTAGAATTCTAGAGATTCTAAGAAGCAGGATTAGAAGCAGGGGCTAAAGCTTGGTTTAGCTTGTGGTGGGGAGGGCAGACATACTATCTATCTTCAAATCTCTAAGAGGACTTCTTGGGGGACCAGGACTTCTTGGGGGACCTATTTCTGAGGCATAGCCTGAGAGCAGGAATGGTGGGACTTCCGGGAGGCAGTGACTGGCTCCCGTGATTGGCTCAGACAGAGCTCCCCTGGTGGGAAGAGCCATATTGTGAGAGAGCAAGCTCCTCAACTCTGGGGGCTATGCAGAAGCAAAGGCCGGGCAACTGTGTGGCAGGGGCCGGGACAGAAAAACATCTTCACCAAGGACTACAGAAAAGCTCATGAGGAACCCCACAAACCTCTGCATCTGAGATGGCCACATGGTGGGACTCAATGGTGGGCCTCCGCCAGGTCCGTGGGGAGATGTGGCTGGCAGGCCCTGTGGCATAAGGCCCAGCCTGGGCCTCCAGGCAGCTTCCTGCTGGCCGCTCTTGCAGGGAGAACTTCCTGGCTATAAGGCTGGGCCGGGCTAAGGGGGGTCCTGAAGCACCACCTGGGATCACGGAGGCAGCTCTGGTCCTTGCCGAAGGGTCCACACCATTTCTGGCCGGCTTTGGGCCACCTCCTGCCTCCTCCAAGTGGGTCACATCAATGGCTGCCACTCGCTCCACCAACTCTGCCCGGGGGTCCTGGCAGCAGACTGCTGGGCCCGCTTCCATTGCCACAGTTAAGGTGTCCTCTGTGCAGCCTTATTGGGAACCTGAGAAAAGAGGACAGAGAAGGCTTTAATTCTGGCCATGGAGTATGGAGGTCAGATTTCCAGGCCCTTCTCCTATTGTAGCCACAATCTTTAGGTCCTACCTTCACGACTTTGCCCTACCTGTTCCCTCTGCCTGAGTTGCCAGCATCCAAAGTCAGATCTGTCCCTACTAACTAAAGGAATTCTAGGAACTCATCTGGCTCTGCTGCAGAGCAGCCCTCTAGACCTCAGTCTCCCCATCGGTAAAACAGGTATGGTCACATCACAGGGAAGCAGCGAGAAGCTGATATTCTGGAGTCAGGGCAGACAGACATGGGCAGAATCCTGGAGGCCCAGCAGCACTGGGAGAAACAGTGTCCAGGGTCAGCTCAGGCCCCATCCAGCAGACAGCCCAGTGACTCACCAGCCCCACCCTTGATGGCAGAGCATTCCAATGCTTCTGCCTGGAAGCTGAGCTGGGCAGAGGCCTCCCTGATACTCCAAGCTAGTCACTTACCTCTTCCAGGAAGGCCTCTCCAGGACCACAGAGCAAGTTTGCCATCTCCCATTACTCCCTTTCTTGCCTCAGTAGAGTCTGTAGCCTAGGACAGGGTTCATTAGGGGAGGGGCTGCTGCTTTGGTGGCTGTTAGGACAAACTCCACTAAACTAAAAGGTCATTCCTTATTTTTCCTGTTTTTTTCCCTCCAGTTTGTTTGTGTGCCCAAAATATTTGTCACAGCTGTTCAGGCTGAAATGCTCCCCATGGCCTGGCCTTACACCCTCCCTGACCCTACTGCATTCTGCATTCAAACCAGGCCCTAGGGTAAGGACTGAGCCCACCTTGAACCCCAAACCAATGTCCAACCCCAAATCCAGCCCCCATATTCCACCACAACCCTGGGCTGAACCCTGACTCCCGGCTGAATCCTGACATCAGACTGGGACTCCACCTTTTTTGGAGGCTGAGCACTGGCCCCACTCCAGCCCGATGCCCTTCCTCCTTCCTGGATCAGACTCAGCATCTTCTAAGGAAAAGGAAGTGAGTGGACTCCTGACCCTGTGCCTTTCCTGTCTGGTGCTAACTTCCTCTGTACTCACACAGTGACTTTAAGAACATAGCCCTTGTTCCCCCATCATCTTGCTTTGACAGATGTCAAGGAGGTAGGGCTCACTAGAGCCCATAGAGAATCCTGGACTGGGTTCCAATCCTGCCTGCCAACTTCCTGTGGGGTCCGAGGCAGGCTCCTTCCTGACTGAGCCTCAGTCTCTCCATCTGTACCAGGGATGCAGGACCTTCTCAGATTCCTAGGGCCACACCAAGGTTTAGAGATGGCTAGTGGGCAAGGGTGTCATCCAGAACCCTTGTGCTTGGTACACACTGTGTTAAATGAGTGGAGACCTACATGTAGTAGAGCTGATGTTGACATGCAGAAAGGAAGGGGGAAGGGAATCCACACTGGCAATAGGAAAAGACATGAAGGCTGGACCTAGAGGAATGAGGGGGCAGTTGGTGAGCCTAGAAATTCAAGGATGCCTCCCTGAAGGAAGTGAGAGAATGAGTAGGACTGGAACATCAGGGAGACCTCCCTGGAGGAGGTGAGGGAGGCAGGTAGGGCTAGAACATCAGGAAGGCCTCGCTAAAGGAGATGAGGAAGGTGAGTAGGGGTGAAGCATCAAGGAGTCCTTCCTAAAAGAGATGGAGGGTCAGGGACAGTGAATGCACTTGATGTATCAGGGAGGCTTTAGGAACCAGGCCATTTGTAGGAAGGAGGAGGCCAAGGCTGAAGGGAGCCTTCTGAGCCTAGCTGGCCCATCCCGCTGCTTCCTGTAGATGGACCACTCTGCTGCCCTTCACCCTCACCACATATAGCCCCCTTTCCTTCTACTGGAATATAAAATCCATAGATCAGGGCTCTGGTCTGCCTTGTCTCCATAAGATCATTAGTATCTGCAGCAGTACCTGACACATGGTAGGAGCTCAATAAATACATGTTGAATGAACGAGTGGTTGCCATAGTGATCATTATAGACCTGGGAAAGCAGCCTCAGAAAGGGGACCCCACCGAGCCTAGGGTGCCAGCCCATGGTAGGGAATGAATCAGTGTCAGGAGCTCCAGCTGTCTGGTCTGCAGCCTCCACACAGGCAGAGGCACAGGTGGCCCTGGCCCATACAATTTGCATATGATTTTCCTGGCCTTCTCCCAGGGAGAAGCCATCCTCTTCTAACTCCCTTCTTTCCCTTTTCTTGGATGGGAAAATGAGGCCCAGAAAGGGCCAGGGATGGGCACAGGCTCACACAATAAGTCAAGGCAGAAGTCTTTCTCCTCCAACCTGTGGTCCTGTTCCCTGGTTAAGGGCCCAGGCTCTGAAGCCAGGCTGCAGGCTCCATCTCTTCCTGGTGTGGGCCCATGAGCAGGTGACTTCACCTCTGTGCCCCAGTTTTCCTCATCTGTGGAGTGGGGCTAATAGGAGTCTCACCTCACTGGGTAGTCATGGGGAGTAAGGGTGTGAACACTACCCATACCAAGCTCAGGACTGAGTCTGCCACTGGGGAAGCTCCGTAAAAGTGAGTTGTTGTGCTGCTGTTGTTGCAATTGCCTAGGACACACTGTGGCCCAGATGGATGTGCGGGCGGCATAAGGCGGCTATGAAGGCTGACGTCAGGCCCTCCACCCTCCCTCCTGCCTGGATCAAATTCAGGTGACTAAGCATGTCTGCGCAGGAGGCAGGGGGGAGGTCCCAAGTTCCAGCCTTCCATGTCCAGAAGACAGGCCCTAGCACCTGAGGCTATGCAGCTGAGGGCCTGTGTCCACACCTGAGAGAATGTGTGCAAGCAGGGATGTGTCTGTAGTGGGGTGGGGGAGAGAACAGTCCACACAGAAGCTCATCTGCATGGAGACAGAACTCTGGCAGTGTAGTCTACATCGATGTGTAAATGTATTAATGTGCACTGAGTGCCTTTAGGTCTTCATGTACATATGCTCCTGGATGGGGGGGGGGGTTCCTCCATGGGGGCCACAGAAACCTGATCTCAGAAGGTCAAGTCTGAACTTCCCACATGGGCACCTGTCCACTAGGCTGGGCTGTGTGTCCTGGGCAGGTGCCACCCCTCTCTGAAGGGCCACCCAGGGGGGCTCTCGAGGCCCTCCCCAAGCTGAGGCCTCAGTAGACACTTTGTTGAAACTGACTGGGTAGGCAACTAGGGGCTACATGGGCAAATAGAAGAACCGACAGAGAGGCTAGGACCCAGGATGGACTCTATGGGCATGGAGAGCCTCCCAGGGACCAGCCTAGTCTTGTAGCCAAGAATGACCGGACTCAGGCCCTCTCTCACTGGGAAAAGCTACCCTAATGCTGTCCTCCCAGATTTGGGCTGTATTGCCTCAGCAAAGTCACTGAGACTCTTGGAGCCTCAGTTTTCTCCTATGTGAACCAAATAGTAGGCTACCATCTTACCAATTCCCAGGGCTATAGAGGGAAGTAGATGAGATCGTGGACAGAGAAACAGTCTGTGCCTGAGTGATATGGGGCTAGGGTTTATCTATATCTAGAAGCCACCAAGAAGGGCCTTGATGTACAATGTACAACTCCATACCTGCCCCCTGGTTCCAGGATGGCCTGGGACACCAACCCCCTCAGGCCATACCCCTCTCTCCCAGGTGTCTGGCTACTTTCAACATACAGACCTGGCTGCAGATGCCTGCTTGGCCTGGCCACCTCCTCAGGATATGCTCCATCCACCTGGATCACTCAGAGGGGGCCTAGAGCAGGAGACAGCAGGCAGACCCTGCTCCTGTCCAGATGTTCAAGAAGCCCCTCCTAGGATGACTTCAGGCACCACTCAGACCTCACTCTGAGTTCTGGAAAGCTTCTGTGACTCCCAGGGCCAGGCTGAGCAGCTACCATCCAGGCAGAGAGGACATGGCGTGGCCATCCAAAAACTGGCCAGAAGGGAAAGCTTGCAAGGAGGCAGTCTAGTCATTCAGGCCAGACACAGAAGGTGGCCCTGACATCGCCAGGCTGCCTCACTGGAGCCGTGTTTATGCTCCTGACAAGTGTCTGGAAAGCCCTGGCAATGGGTACCCTCTGCAGCTCCTGCCTCCGCCCGGGATGACTCAGTTCTCCTTGAGGGAGGCCCAGGCATCTAGTGCCAAGTCATGCTTGAGGATACCTACTGTGAGGACGCCCCCTCCCGTCATCCCTGGAGAGGCCCCAAGCACTGCGGTGGGCTCTGTGCCCAATTTGGCATGGCAACCCTCAGTGCATCTTCAGCACATCTTGGCTGATGGGCTCCGGGCATTGCCTCCTATCTCTGCCCCTCCTTATCTTCCACACCAGGTCTGCACTTCCAGCCTGATTCCTTCCAGTCAGCTGCCTCCTTCCCACCATGTCCCCGGGCAGCTCAGACCCACAGGGTTCCCATTCAACTTAGCACTTCCCTGAAGTCTGCCCTTCCTCCTTTGCCTGTTGCAGAGCTAGGTACTGTCCTCCTCCCAATTCTCGGAGCCCATCTTCTCCCTTTCGCCCATCCTTGCTCCCCTAGCCCCACGCTTACTCTCTACTCTGACTGCATGACACCACTCACAGCTTCCCAAACTGCAGACTCTCTTCTGCTGCCAGGCCTTTGTACAAGCTGTGCCTTCTGCCAGGGACACACCTCCCTCTATTTTGCTGCTGGAGGATAGCTCAGGTATCTCCTCCTCTGGGGGCCGTCCCTGATCTCCCCACTGCTGGGTGAGGTCACTAAGTTGAATCCCTTACAAAGTCAGGATTTAGATCTCTGCTTTTCTTTCCCACTGCTTCTGCCACACATCTACCCTACCTCCAGGCTCATACCCTGACCCCACCCCACACCCTCCTCCACACCAGTTGCTAGAGGGAATATTTCTAACATGCAAATGTGGTTGCAATTTTCCCACACCTGGCCTTCCAGGAACGTGGAATCTGGAGGACAGGAGACCTAGCCCCACACTGGGGGGCTCACAGGGTAGGAAGCAGCCAGAGACACAGACTCCTGGGATGCAAATCCAGAGTCACTCATTCATGTAACAAATATTCCATAAGCACCTCCCCTGTTAGTTGCTGAGAAATAAAACAGTGAACCACAAAGACAAAGTCCCTACTTCCACGCAGTTTAATCTCTAGTAGGGGCAAGAAGCAACAAATAAGAAAGGCAGTAATTAACAGATGATATATGTCAAGTGGTATGTACTATGGAGAAAAATAGTCATGTAAGGGGAATCAAGAGTGAGGGGCTGGGGGTACTATTTACAGTGTGGTCAGAAAGGCCTTTCTACAGAGTGTGAGTAGAATCTGAAGAAGTGAGGAGGCAAGCAGTGTGCACATCTGGGAAGGGCATTTCAGGCAGAGGAACCAGCACCTGCAAAGGCCGTGAGGTGGGATGGTGCTCACACTGTCTGAGCACAGCAAACAGCTAATGTTGCTGGAGTGGGGCTCTGCACGTGAGAGGTACCCAGGTGAGTAGAGTTAAACCAGGCTGAGAAGGCCCAGCCATTCGCCGTGCCTGGCCCAAGGCATGGCTTCCTGGAAAGTGTAGTATATAAGTTCTTTCATGACCACTGAGTAAGGATTTCAGAGGGAGAGAGGAAGGAAGCTCCCACTGTACATGTCCATGTACCTGTACATGCACATTTTCAGGGCCTGGCTTTGGAGGGGGTTGTGGACAGAGACCAGGAGGCCCCAAAAGCCAGAGGTTGATTTTGAGCAGGGCAATGACTCAGTTGGATAAAGTTTAAAAATGATCCCCCTGCCCGCCATGGGGACTGAGGGTGAGAGACCAAGGAGGAGGCAAGGGTCCCAGAGTCTGTGAGCCTAGGACAGGGTCTGACACACAGTGGGTGCTCAGTCTGTACCTGCTGAATGAAGGAGTGAGGGCTGTGTTGGGCACCAGTGCATCTTCAAGGACACAAGCTGTGTGATCCCCCTGACGCCCTGGCCCACTTGGCAGATGCACAGCCCCATATGCACCCACAAAGGCACCATCCTGCTTGGGACATAACCTTTTCTACACATCTCTCTGCACCCTCAAGACACACACACATACCCCTCCCCAGAGCCGCGCACGCTGACGTCCATGTGATCGGCCCTCACACGCCACTCCATCCCAGTCATGCACTCCCCTCACACACACAGGCACACTCCTGTGTCCACGTGACACGCACACCCACCTCCAAACACCACACACAGGTCCCCGTGCACGTGTGCACCCGTTAAGCCACCAATTCTGTACCTAAGAGGCCCCTGAAGCAGCAGTGCCCGCTTCTTCCAACCCCTCCACCCAGGCCCCATCCAGGTGAACGACTGCGCAGCTAAAGCCACACGCCACATCTGTCCCATTCATCCACCCGCCCTCCCCGCCGCCTCTCCCCAGTTTTTGCAGGAAGACTAAGCGGAGAGCCGTGTAGGAGGAGCACTCCGCGCTGATCCACACGTGGGCGCACAGGTCTGGGCCCACTCAGTACAGACACGGCCTCCCACCCACGGCTGGGGCGGGCGTAGGTAGTGCGCCGGGTAGGAACGCAGTCCCCAGCCTAGAGCTGGGGAAGCGACGCAGATGGCGGAGCGCCCGCATAGATGCGGTCCCGGCTGCCGGCGCAGACAGAAGCGGGCTCCGGGAGGCACCTCGTAGATCCGGCCCCCCAAAAGGGGGGCCGGGGAGGATCCCCGCACCAATGCGGTCCAAGAGGCCCTCGTTAGACGCGGCCTCGTAGATCATCCCTCTTCCCCACAGGCTCCAAGTAGACGTTTAGGCGTCCGTCCGCTCTCTCTCTCCACCCCAGGTCCCCTCCCCAACGACCCCTACCTCGGCGCCTGGCGACAGTCTCCGCGGCCGGGCGAGCGACCAGGCTCGCTCCGGAGGTTCGCGCCCCGCCCCACCCGCCTCTCCGGGGTTGCGATCTCCTAGCTCAGACCTCCGGCGCCGCTGCTCCAGACAGCTCTGCCTCCCCGCCCGCCGCCGCGCCCCGCCCTCGTTCATTGGCCGTGCTGCGCGGCCCGCAGCGCCGCCCAATCAGTGCCCGGTACTCCCGCCCTGCTCCTGGATGGGAGGGGCCACGGCGGGCTGTGGCTCAGGAGGGGCCCCTCCCCCTGCGGCGGGGCTGCACCTCGTCACGCCCCCGACCCCCCAATTAAGGCTACCTGGGCTTCTCCTAGATCCCTCCAAGCTTCGGCTTGGGCCTTTTAGCCGGAGCTGGAGAGTCCAAGTTCTTACTCCCCAAAACCCTTTGTCTCCTATCTGAGCCTGGCTGGGGCAAGGTCGCAACGGGGGTGAGGGTTTTGGGGGTCGAGGATTTTGGGGGGGTGGAGATGCGCGGTGCCTACTAGGAGAGGGGCAAAGTGAGATCCGCGACTAGGATGAGGCAGAGGCTGAGCGCCAGGAGAAAGACTTGGGGAGTTTAGCCTTCTGCTGGGGGCGGGGGAAGGGGGGTAAGAGAAAGGGGAAGGGGCTTATCACATAGTGCTGGGGTCGTAGTCGGATTCATATTTGGGGAAAAGCTCTATGAAACAGGCGGCAGGAATGGCCTAGCTGGGATAGAGGTCAGGACGCCCTGACCTTCGCGGTGGTAATTCCTGGGGACGTGGCCATCACAGAAGAGGGGACGTACCTCTTCACTGGATTGCTCACCAACTCTTGGTTCAATTATGATAAGTTCACTTTTGAACCCTCTGGCACCTCACCCGACCACTTGCCCAAAACAGAGCTCCATATCATTCCCCAAACCTGGCCACTTGTGTCCCTGTCTCAGTCTGGAGCCAGAAAGCTACCAGTCGCCCTAGCCCCGATCAGCCCTGCTCATGCTGACTCTTAAATATCCCTGGAATCCATTCATTTCTCTCCAGCTCTCTGCCTCTCTCTTAGCTCAGGCCACCATCATTATGTACCTGGATTGCTGCAGCAGCCTCTTCACTGGCCTCCCATCCCCATCCAGTCTAACTCCTCCTACTGGCCTTTCTCCACTTGGCAGCCAGAGCAATCTTTCAGAAACCCAAGTCTAACTAGTCAGCTCCTGCTTAGGAATCTTCTGTGCTCATCAGTACCGTGAGAATAGGTCCAAACAAGCCCTCCCTGATCTCAGTCCTAACCACCTACCTGTCTAACTCCTTTCAGGGCTTGGTTCAATGTCCCTCCGCCAGAAGTCCTTCCCTATGAGTCCTCAGTGCCCAGCATGGGTTAGCAGCCCCTTCTATGGATTTCTTTGTACTTAGCATCCATTTACCTGAGTGTTCCCCCTCTGGACAGGGTCTGTGTCTAATGCACCCAACATACAGTCTGACACATCATGAACATGTAGGTGGTACTCAAAAGATGTTTGTCTAATGAATAATTAGATATGTCACTCAGGTTGGATACGTGGGACTAGAGTTCAGGAAAGAGGGCTGGGCCAGTGAGACAGTTTCGGAAGTTGTCAGAAAAGACCCATAATAGCCATGGGAATGGGTGAGATAATTCAGAGCAACTAAAACAGAGGCCAAGGACAGAACACTTGCTTTTAAGGGGGAAATATTTCTGTATCAAGTAGGATCAATTTTGACTCGGATAACAAAAATCCCACATAAGAGCCTCAGAAAAGACAACCCAAGGTTAGTAGGTCAGCTCTGCTCCACAAAGACCTTCCAGATATGGCTCTTTCCACTTACTGCTCCAGCAACCTCTGGGTTTGACTCTTGTCCTTATGGTTCAGGGTAGTGACTAGAGCTCCAGCCATCACATATGCATTCCAGGCAGTGGATAAAGACAAGGATGAACAAGAGGGCAAAGGGTCTGCACCAGCTCTCTTTTAAGGGAAGTTCCCAAAAGGTGTCACATGATACTTCCACATGTATCCCATTAGCTAAAACTTAGTCACATGGCCAGACCCAGCAGCAAGAGGAGGCTGGGAAATGCAGTTTCCATGTTAGGCAGCCACATACCCAGTGAATAACCAAGGGTTGCATCATCGCAAACAAACTAGATACCCAGGGACAACTAGCTGACTCTACCATTGAAAGAGAGGCTGGTTGGAGAGGCAGAGTGCTACTGGTATGCCAGGCTCTGTGCTAGGCACTTTACAATCTTATCTTACCTCAACCTGAGTAGAGGCTATTATTTTTCTTGACTCACAGAGAAGCTTGGAGAGTTAAGCAACTTGCCTAAGGACAAACAGTGACCCATGGCAGAGCTGCAGTTGAAAACTGTCTTTTCCCTGTATACTGGTCTGGCTGGAAAATCAGGAGAGGGTGGGTCCTAGGAGCTGTCAGAAGAAAATCTTTCAACAAAGGTCAACAGTGTCAGAGGCTGACAGGCCAAGCAGGATATGGGCTGAAGTGTCTGCTTGGATTTGGCAGCAAGGACACTGTTGGTAACCCTGACAAGGACATTTAGGAGAAGTGGGGGTGGGGGCTGGTGGCCAAATGCAGAGGTTGGGATGCAGAGGGAAGTGTAGAAGTGTAGGTCTTTCTGGAATGGTGACAGGAAGGTAGAGTGGGGAGAGCTGCAGGAGAACAAGGGCCAGGAGGAGGCAGAAGGGAGGAGCAAATGCAGGTATTGGAGAGGAGAGGCAGCCTTTGAGGAAGCCTCTGGGTCAGATAGAAAAGTTGGATACAAAGGAGGCATTCTGGGGTGCCTGGGTGGCTCAGTGGGTTAAGCCTCTGCCTTCAGCTCAGGTCATGATCTCAGGGTCCTTCAGCTCAGGTCATGATCGAGCCCCGCATCGGGCTCTCTGCTTGGCAGGGAGCCTGCTTCCCCCTCTCCCTCTGCCTGCCTCTCTGCCTACTTGTTATTTCTTTCTCTCTGTCAAATAATTAAATAAATAAAGTCTTAAAAAAACAAACAAAAAACCAAAGGAGGCATCTAACCATTCAGGAAGCAAGAGGGCAGGAGATGCAAAAGCAGGTAGGATTGGAGAACAAAGGGAGGGAAGAAGAAAGAGTTCCTGTTTTGTAAAATCTGAAGGATGATTCTTAGCTGGGGAAGAGGGTAGAAAGTCAAGGGCCTGAAGGACAGGGAGGGGGCTGGCCTATGCTGTCCAATACTGTTTCTTACTGCCACTAGCCACGTGTGGTGACTTAAATTAATTAAAAGTAAATAAGATTAAAAATTCAATTCATTGGTTACACTAGCCACATTTTAAACATTTAGTGGCCACATGTGGTTAGTGACTACTATTTTGGGAAGCACAGATAGAGAATGTTTCCATCACTGCTGTTGGATAGCACTGGTGTAGAGGGAGTGTGGTGATGGGGGTTCCCAGAGATCCTGCCTGGCCACAGGTCCAGACTGCAGGTCTTGCCCACCGCGGGGCCCCTGGAGAATCATTCCACACTATCTCCATTCAAGACCTTCTTTGCCTCTTTGGGATTCCCTCAGGTTTCTCTCTCTTGGAGCAGCCAACCCCATTCTATTTCCTCCTTTCCTGAGGCCACTTTGGAGTGGCCTGATTGTCTGAGTGCCAGGCCTCTCTAAGCTGTGTTAGGAGTACATGGAGGACCAGAAGAAGCTCCAATGTTTGGGTACTGTGGCCCATGGACAGAGGTGAGCTGACCTCCAGCACTGACCCTGCTGGGCTCAAGGCCTAAGTGTCCACTCACCACTGTCTACCAAGAGATCCAGAGGACCCCAAAGATCTCTCAGCTCAGCCCCACATTCCACAGATGGGGACATCTAGTTTCAGAGAGGGAAAAGTAGGGAAAAGTACAGAAGACAGAAGTTTGTCCTCATTCCTTTTATTATACTCCACCCCTTGCTTTCCCTAGACCCTATGTTCAGACAGAATTGGGCAGGCCTTAGGTGCTGAGGCTGGGCCACAAACAGAGAGCCCAGGATTTGGCCAGGGCTCCACCCCAACCTGAGGTAGCTGAGTGAGGATTCGTGGCTAGAAGGGACGGTCCTGGACTGACACACTTAGGGAGAAGCCTAGCTCCGTGGAGGTGCTGTAGCATGGACCTCTGTACTTGAGGGCATAGGACTGTCCAGATGGTTGTGTTTGCAGGGCCCCAGCTATTCAAAGCCAGAGTGTGGATGGGAGGGGGTTGTGCATGTAGATGAGAGTGTACATGGGGGTGTGTACAAGAGACACCATGTGGCTTGTAAGTATACCACACACCTACTCAAAGCCTGCATCTGCCAGGTTAGGCAGGCCCAGGCTAAATCTGATACCCAATCGGGAACAGTTCTTAAACTTGAGTCTTTACAATGGCCCAGGGAGTTTGCCATCTTTGCATCTCCATGGCCAGCCCTAGAGATTCAGGTTCAGGAGATCTGAGGTCGGCCCAGGTGCCTGCACTGTTGACGTGCTCCCTAGGAAAATCTGGGGCCAGTAAGAAACAGGGCCAAAACAGAACTGTCCAATAGAACTTTCTGCAATATTCTATGTGGTTCAATATGGCAGCCGTTAGGCATATGTATCTATTTAGCAGTTGTAATGTGGCTGGCTAGTTTCAGGAACTGAATTTTTTAAATTTTATTCAGTTTAAATTAATATAAATTTAAATGGTCATCGTAGCTAGTGTCTGCCAAACAGGAAAGCATGAATCTAGAGACACAAGCCAGTGTGGTGCATGAGGGCCCAGAGCGAGAAGCACACAGCTCTGATAGAGGAGTGCGAGAGGAGCCCTGCCCAGCCCCAGCCCCTCTAGACTAGAAGTGACTAAGGCTGGGGTGAAGCTCCCTTGGGGGTTGTGGAGTTGGACCAGAGCCCAGACTTGCACAGGTCCCTCCCAGTATCCCCTGAGCTGCAGAGACCTAGTGTCTGCCTGGCCAAGAGGGTGGAGAGCTCCTGCAGAGACCATTCTGTCCTGGTTGGGACCCCACCAGGGCCCCCGCCTGAAGATTCATGCTGTGTCCAGTCAGGAGTCAGGGGCTGAGGGTCAGGATGTCTTCATGTTCTCCCGCAGGCTCAGGGTGGAGCTGGTGGCTGCAGGGTCACGCTCGCCCTGTGTAAGCATTGGAGGGAACAAAGAGTCAGCCCCAGGGAAGCAGCTGGCCCCCCAACACAGACATGTGGGGCTAAGACCTCAGAAAGGCCCCAACTCAGGGAGTTCTCTTACCGCCCCTGGCTCCATGTGCTCTGCATACTTGAACTTCTTCTGCTTGTAGTAGTGCCTTTTGGGCAGGATGTGGAGCAGCAATAGGTCACAGAGAACCGTGGCCTGAGGGCAGGGAAGGGGCAGATAGAGCATGGGAATCTGGGGGCAGGGACAGAACCCTCCACATCTCACTTCACTCCTTTCTGGCTGGTGGGAGGTGGCTCAACCCTGTTCTATGTAGACCTCAGGCACTGCATGTCCCTCAGGAGATCAAGACCACCCCATCCCACCTTTGTCTTGCCCTAGCTCTCGGGCTCAGTTTCTTCAGACATACTACGGGTCTGGGGTGGTGGGGTGGGCTTAGTAAGGATGGGGTAAGAGACTTATTGCTGCCACTGAGATGTGGAAGGGGAGGGACTGACCTTAGTACAGTGACCGTGTGACCCTAGCACTTACCACCCCAAAGATGCCAATCCCAGAGCCAATGGTTGTCATCGTGGGGATGATGTCAAACTTCCCGGCCTGTTGGCAAGGGCCCAGGGAGAGAAGGATTAACAGTCGGAAGGAGCCAGGTGGAAAAGGCCTTCCTCAGAAACCCCAAGGCCAGACCTGGGGCGAGGAGCTCCCCCTTTCTACCCTCTACCCCCACCATTAGCTGGCTCCACGACCTGCTCCCCATAGCTCTGGCTCTATGTGGGGACCCAGCTGCTGGTTAGAAGCCCTGGGTTTTGACCTTGGCTCTGCTTCCCTGGGCACAGGGAGGTAGTGGAGGAGGTGAGGTTACCGGCTGGAAAGACCTGTCCTCGATGAGTACTCAGGCCCATCAGTTATCAGCAGTAAAACTGCTGAATGAAACCCAGTCAACTTCCCGTTATCTATAACCATGGACACCCAACAAGCACTCACAGGAGCTAAGAACACGTCCTTCACACTGGACACTCACCTTGCCATCCACAAGAATGTCAAAGCGAATCCCAAACACCTTGAAGAGGTGGCGGTAGTTGGTTCCGTTCTCCACAAAGTGCCTGGCAAACCTTGGGGAAAGGGTGAGGTTGCAGAAAAGGGTAATGCAGAAGAGTTATGGGTCCAGCGTTCTCAGAGAGTTCAGCAGGAACCCTCAGAGGTCTTTGAGGACAGTCCCATGCCCCCAACACCCAGGCCTCGTTCCAGGAATGCTGTATTCAATCCTCACCCTAACTTCTGATGTCAGTGATTTCCCCCGCCAGTCCTGGCCAGGTGGGCCTTAAAGGGTGGGGGCTCAGGCTGCCAAGGTCTTGTTCCCTGTGGGCTCCCTGCTCGGCCAGTCCCAGGAGAGCGGGAGTTGCCCAGCTTCCTCTGCCTTCTTCTTGGGGACACTTACTGGGCCTCAAAGGGTTCTGGGAGTAGAAAACCCATAAGAAAACCCTTAACCCTCTGGGAGCCCAAGGAAGGGTGGACTGGTGGGGCCCTGGCAGGCACCTGAAATTGAAGCCTGGAGACAGGTTTTTGTCCTCATACAGTCCATGGAACTCGTAGATGGGTTTGCAGTGGCGCACGTGCCAGTCCAGGTCACAGTTCCAGTCAATGGTGACGCCAACCACCCCGCCCTGCAGGGACACCGGTGTTTAAAAGCTAGGGCTTCAGGATCAAGAAACTCCTGTCTTATGCTGGTGCCAGCAATCTCTTGAAGCGGGGAGCATTTTTTTTTGTTTGTGAAGAGACACTGAGAAGCTGCTGCAGGGTGAGGTCCTTTCACCCTCTCTGGCCCCACCTCCCACCCATCACACTCCAACTTTCTTTTTTTTTTTTAAAGATTTTATTTATTTATTGGACAGAGAGAGACACAGCCAGAGAGGGAACACAAGCAGGGGGAGTGGGAGAGGGAGAAGCAGGCTTCTTGCTGAGCAGGGAGCCTGATGTGGGGCTCGATTCCAAGACTCTGGGATCATGACCTGAGTCGAAGGCAGATGCTCAACGACTGAGCCACCCAGGCACCCACACTCTAACTTTCTGATGGTTTCTAGAATATACCAAGTTATTTCGACCTGAGGGCCTCTACATACAGCTCCATAAGGCCGACTCTTATCCTTTGGTCACTTTCCCTGAGAAGCCTTCCCTAATGACCCCCTCCAGTCTAAAAAGGTATGCTAGTTAGCCCCTCTGTTTTCTCCTGAAATATTTGTCACTTTAAAATCATATATTTATTTTGTGTGATTATTAACCCATCTCTTCTAAGACTCTAAACTCCGTGAGGGTGGGGCCGTCTGTCTCATTTGTCACCGACTCCTTAGTTCCTAGTGAAAGTCACAGTGTGGAAGGCAAGTAAATAATGTTGAATTAAAGGGTGAGTCAGTAAAGACCTGAGCTAGGAAAAGAAAACTTGAGAAAGTGAAGCTCCTTTGAGCAAGGTGAGGATCAGGGACAGGTGGGGGTAGGCTGAGCAACAAGAGAGCTGGGAAATGATCAGAGCAGGTGTGGAGCTGGGCAGCTAGGCAGGAAGTAGGTATGCAAGGATCTGTGGATGATGGTGAAGAGTGAGAAGTTCCTAGTACAGGTGGCAGGGATATTTTAGGAACAGGAAGTCTAACACTTAGCTTTCAGGTTGTGTGTATTGCTCCAGTGTAAAACCCCTCCATGGTTTGGCAAACTGAGGCCAAAGGACTGAACTTGTTTACATATTTTCTTTGGCTGCTTTTGCCCTATAACAGCTGACTTGAATAAGTTTGGAACAGAGCCCCTACGGCCTGCAAAACTGAAAATACTTAACCTCTGGCCCTTTAAAGAAAAACTTTGCTGATCCCTGCTCATAAACATGTTATGAGCAAGTTTTGTGTGTATGTGTGATATCACAGAAAAGAAGCTGATTTCCATTCCTAAATGGGAAACTGTAGGAGATGGCTGATAATGATCACATGGGAACATGGACCCAGGGTCACCACACGCCAGGCGAGACGGAAGTGCCATCCCATGCATGAACTCACTTGATCCTCGAGACAACCCCACCAGCCTGGTACTATTATTGTCCCCACTATGTAGGTGCAAAAGCTCAGACATACTCAAGGTAAGAGACTAGTCTGAGGCCACATTGCTCATTGGGGGCAGAGCCAGAATTTGAACTCAGTCAGATGGGTCTGTGCTCCTTACAAGGCACTGCTTCTCTTGGAACCCCAGGTGACAGTACAGATCCCAGATTCTGGAATTCTCAGGATTCCCGAGCAGGGAACAGGCCTTCTCAGGGCCATAGGGTATGGAATTCAACCTGCTTTTATCCCATATTTAAAAAACCGTGTGACCTCAGCAAACATCCAGGTGAAAATGTCTGCCCATGACCATTCATTCTGGGCACCTACTCTGTGTCAGGTACATACCAACCAGGCCCTGCTGAGGACTCGGGCCTGACCCTCAGGACCCCCCATCCTGGATTGGGGGTGGATTATCCAATAATCCTGGATGGATTATTAGGAAATAAATCCAAATTGGGGGTGGATTATCCAATAATCCTGGATGGATTATTAGGAAATAAATCCATCTACATAATCAACCCATACCAGAGAGACTTGAGGTGGGCATCATCTGGGACGGAAAAGCCTTCTTTGACCTGCTGATTCCAGGACCCAGCCCTCCTCATTTGCCTGGCACCATACCTTCTCAGCCAGGGTGCTAAAATTTTGTCCTGACTCCTGTACCACATAGCCAAGCTTGAACACAGGGCACAGTGGGTGCAAGATCTTGTGATAGAGGCAGGTCTTCATGTAGGCTGCGTCCACCTCTTCCACCAGGTTGCGCCTACATGGGGGTGGAAGGCATCAGTGGCAGCAGGATGCCAACTGGGAGGGGGCCCACCATGCTCCAAAGCTCTGGGAATCCCTCACAAGCTCCACAAACCCCCCTTCCACAGCTCTCGAGACTAAAGGCAGGAGCCCAGGAGCCCAGCTCAGGCTTCTGCTCCCACAGTGAAATCAGCAGAAGTGGAAGGTGATAGAGACAGTTGAAACCAGCTGAAGCAGCCTTGGGAGGGGGGGGGTGTGCCTGCATTTCCACCCCCTTTTCCCACAAACCTGTTGACCTTGAATCGTGGAAAACTGATGCTGTTCTTGATGAAGAGCGTGAAGTTCTCAGCCTCTTGGAGAAGGGCAGGGCTGCAGGACACTGTACTCACTTACCATCCCCTCCTCAGGAGGCCCCCATGTCCCCAGCAGTTTTCATTATGGGTGTGGGGGTGCGAGATCCTATGGGATCTTCCCGGGGCCCTGGCAAGGGGGAGGGATGGGTGTGCCGTAATAATGGACTCTCAGGTCCCTTGACCAGGGGCCAGGGGATCATTGGTTTGGGCCTTACAGTTGGGGTAAAGGTGCGGTTGGAAGAAGGGAGGATAGATCCTTTCCAGAATATGGATCCAGATGCCCCTTTGTCTGGGCTGAGGAACCTGCTCCCAGCTCCCTGGATGGATAAGGCATTACCGTGGGACGTTGTCATCCACCTCCACAGGACACCAGCCAAAGATCTCACATGTCTGCACAGTGTCGTTGAAGGCCACACACTTGCCTGTGCGTATGCCTGGAGCAAGGGAGGAAGCCGTGGGTGTCCACTCCAAGCAAGGGATAGAGAGGAGGCTCCTCATCCCCAAGACCCGCCTTGGGTGATGGGACACCCAAGAACAGAAACCTGAGGACAGAAATGTGGCTGGGTCTCGGACAGGGCAGGCCAAGGCTAGAATGGCAGGAAGAGAGAGAGCAGGAAGGACTTCCTGGTAGAGGAAGTCTGGAGCTAAACAGGGGCTGTGCCGGAGGACAGGAGGAGGCCAACCTTACCTTGGGCCTTCCTTTCTGCCTTTCCTGGAGTGCAGCCACTGTCATCTGTGCATGTACCCCCTTCTGGGTGCTAGGGGAAGGAAGGGTGGCTGATCCCAGGCCCCTGAGTAGTGTCCTAAGGAGAGCCCCTCCCACCACCAGGGCCCTAGGAAAATCATGAGGCAGTCTTAGCTTTGGGGTGACCTTTGATTACAGTTTCCTTCCACAGTCCCCTCTCAGGACCCCTCACCTGGCAGGGACCAGAGACGTTAGGGCTTGGGGATTGGGTGGGCCATGAGGCTCAGCATCTTGCCTGACACACAACTGGAAGGGAAGCTTCACTGCCAATAGCAGACTGTTACTTTGTGTGAATCTATGCCTAAAATTACACCATAGCATTGCCCTGAGGAAGCCTATCTTCAGTGCCCAAGGGGTCTTCCTCTTCCATGTTATTTTCCCCTGTGGGTCCATGAAGTGGGGAGAGGGGATAGGTAGCAGTTCTCACCTCTGCACAGTAGCCTTGAGCCTGGTGGGGGGTCACAATGAAATTGGTCATGATCACGAAGGAGCTGTCACCCTGAAAATGAGGAGTAGGGGAGGGAAGCGCAGGGCTCTGAGTTGGGAGAACAGTTCTAAGAACACAAGCACTGGCCCAACAAGTCCTTGGAATCCACATGGTACCCAGCAGCCTCCATACCTCATGACATCAGAATGGGTTGATATTACAACCTGTTTTTGCCCCTCATTCATAGTCAGGAAGCTGAGGCCCAGAGGGAGATGGGAGCTGGACTAGTCCAATAAAGAGATTAGGCAGAGCCCAACCCTCACTCTGAGCCAGGCCCTGTGGGTGGAATGTGTACCCCTGAGTCAGCTCACCTGGGTGGGGAAGACGTAGTCAGCAACATCCCAGACCTGGGGGCCCAGACCTGGGAGCCGCGTCACAGCCAGACCCTTGAGTTTCACAGACACGCTGCTGATGAGGCCACTTGAGGTCTGATAGCCTTTCTCGTAGACAAACACCCACCTGTGGGGTGTTGAGGGAGGGTTAAAGGAGTTAGAGCTGGGCCAGGCCATTCAAAGATGGTATGAGGCTATGTGGGCTGCTTCCCTTTTGGGCAACAGCTAGACATGTCAAATACTTTCCCTTCCCCTTTCCAGATGCATCTCTGAGCCATTCTACGCTCCTAAAGCTACATCTTGGGCTGGGGGCAGGAGAGCCTCACCTGCTTCCCCGGACTGGCCTGTACCTGATGTTCCCCGCTTCCTTTTACTAAGAAAATACTAATTATCAGAGAGGAGATCCACTGAAGGACTCTTTCAGATCCTTTTCCAAGAGCAGGATTTGCTGGGGCCTAGAGGCCAAGCTTCTTGGACCATAATTTTCATGCCCAGAGTGCTCCTTCCTTCCTGAAGTTCTTCCCTTGAGAACTAGCAGAGCATGATGGCTGAGAACCTGGCCTTTGTTGCCTGAGAGGATGGGTTGGAATCCCAGCTACACTACTCATGGACTGCATGATTTTGGATAAGCTATTCATTCCCTCTATGCCTCAGTTTCTTCCTCCATAAAATGAGACTAATAATAATAGTACTAATCATACTTACTCTGACTTATTGCAGGTAAATCACTTAGAAAGGGACTGCCATGCAGTAAGCACTACACAGAGATTAGCTATGATTATCTCAGCCATGCTAGGACCTCCTGGCAAGGCGTACAGGAAGGGAAACAGAGGGGACAAGTGGCCCTCTGAAGGGCTTGCATTATGTGGTCCCAGTTGAGGCCCTTGTGGAGTGACTCAGGATGGAGGCCCCCCAACTTTCTTGGGAAATTCTGGCCTTCCCTTCCTAGCATGAAGAACTCCCGTTCCTTTGGGTTCTCCACTTTATGTCTGGGGGGGTCAGTAGGGAGGGTGAGGCACATGACCAAGATTTGCCAACCAGTGTTCCATTGCCCTAGCAACAGGGATAGGTCTAAAGATGGACACACAACCTGGGGAGTTTCAGCAATGAGGCTAGGATTTTTCTGGGAATTACGGGGAAGGAATCCTTTCTATCAGATCGCTAAGCAAGGTAGCTATAAGACCAAAATTATGGTTAGACATCTTGCTACCTCACAAAGAGAGTAAGTCTGAGAATGAAGCCAACTTAGAGGAAGGTTAGGCCAGGAGATGGAAGAGGGCAATCTCCTGACAATGGTTAAGGACCTGGATCTAGCCAAACCTGATGCAGGTTAAAAAAAAAAAAAAAATCTAGGGGCCTGGTGGCTCAGCGGGTTAAAGCCTCTGCCTTCGGCTCAGGTCATGATCTCAGGGTCCTGGGATTGAGCCCCGCACCGAGCTCTCTGCTCAGTGGGGAGCCTGCTTCCCCCTCTCTCTCTGCCTGCCTCTCTGCCTACTTGTGATTCCTCTCTCTCTGTCAAATAAATAAATAAAATCTTTTAAAAAAATCTACTTCTGGACTTTTCTGTTACATGAGCTAATAAATTCCTTTTCTTTATTTAAGCCAGTTTGGGTTTGGTTTCTGTTGCTTACAACTGGGTATGGTCCATTTCCTTCAGGAAAGACTGCATGATGCCCACAGTAGCCAAAGATGGCTACTGTGAAAGAACCAAAGATGGTTCTTTCCATCTATGGAAAGAACCTAGATGTCCACCAACAGATGAATGGATAAAGAAGATGTGGTGTATATATACAATGGAATACTATGCAGCCATCCAAAAACCCCGAAATCCTGCCATTTGCAACAACGCGGATAGAACTAGAGGGTAGTATGCTAAGCGAAATAAGTCAGTCAGAGAAAGACAATCATCATATGATTTCTCTGATATGAGGAATTTGAGAGGCAGGGCAGGGGGTCGTGGGGAGTAGGGAGAGAAAAAATGAAACAAGATGGGACTGGGGAGGGAGAAAAACCCTAAGAGATTCTTAATCTCCGGAAACAAACTGTAGGTTGCTGGGGGGTGGGGGGGAGGAAGAGGGTGGCTGGGTGATGGACATTGGGGAGGGTATGTGCTATGGTGAGTGCTGCGAATTGTGTAAGACTGATGCTTCACAGACCTGTACCCCTGAAGCAAATAATACATTATATGTTAATTAAAAAAAAAAAGGAAAAACTGCATGGAAATTCAGTGTGACTATGTTTGAGTGTGTGTGTCCATTTGTGGTACCCATCAGAGTGTGTAGCTGTGTATCTCTGGGGGAAATCTATGAGCCTACCTGTGGCTCTGTCTGACTGCCCAAGCAAAGTTCAAAGCTCCTCTCCTGTGTTCCAGAGCTCAGGCCTCATTGTAGTTCTCTGGGCATCTTAGTCAGTGACTTAGAGTCAGTGCTAGATCTCTGGGGGCTGTCTCTCAGCCCCAGGTCCCAGGAAGTCAGCCCACCCAGGTCTTCCTCTCCCCTCCCATGGTCCCCACTTCATCTTCTCCAGGCATCTTCCCCAGCCTGGCCCACGAGGCACCCCTCCCAAGCCTGAGCATGGTCACTGCTGCCCCCTGCAGGTCCCAGATGGCACCAGGCAAGGCATGACAAAGGCTTCCAGTCTTCAGTACTTCCAGCCTTATCAGGGAGACTGGGGGCATCACCTACCTCAACCCTCCTCAGGCTCCTTCCTCCAGGGAGAATCCTGACTCCATGCCCAAATTCAGAGGAGTTGTTGGGGATTCTGGGGAGCTTCTCCATGTTCCGAACCCCTACACACAGTGGAGCAGCCAAGAGTGTGGCCCTCAAAGGGTAACAGAAGCCATGATTCCAGTATCAACACTGCCACTCACTAGCTGTGTGACTTTAGCCTCACCAGGCTAAAAGCTAAACCTCTCTGAGTCCTGGCTTTCTCAGTAAAACAGATATGATGGCACTTACCTCAAAATGCTGCTGTTCATTCGATAAATATGAGCAAGACCCCCCATGTAACCGAGCTGTGGGCTGGATCTCAGAAAGAAAGCAAGTTTAGGTGACTCGGGGATTTCCCATGAGTTCTCATTAAGGAAATAAGTATGCAGTAGGCACATAATAAATAATCATCTTATTTTCACTGTCTTGAGTCAGTAATTCCTCTTTATATGTCCACCTGCCACCATTCCCTGGGCTTCTCTTCTCAGCCCAGGCAGAACATTGTCACAGATGCATCATGTCCCCAGATTTTTATCTCCACTTCTGCACTCTCCCTGGAGATCTAATTCCACACTTTCATTTGGCGACTCAAATATTTGATTGAGCCCTTATTGTGTGCCAAGCAGTGCTCTAGGCACTAAAAATACAGAAGCAAAAAAAGCCAACCAAAATTCTGCACTCAACAATCTTAAATACATGTCTATATGACCCAATGTTTTGTGACACCCATTCTTTCTCCCTCCCTCACCCCAGACATCATACAGGTACCTCAAACTCAACTCAAACCCTTGCCAAACAACCTGGCAATTCCTCAAAAAGTTAAATATGGAATTACCACTTGACTCAGCAATATACCCAACAGAACTGAAAATACTTCCATACATAAACTTGTACGCAAGTGTCCACAGCAACATTATACTTAAGAAGCAAGAGTGGAAAAGACCCAAATGACTATCAACCGATGAACGGATAAATCAAACGTGATTTATTCAGCCATAAAAAGGAAGGAACTACTGACACATGTTATAACCAACATAGAACTTTACAAATATTATGCTAAGTGAAAGAAGCCAGACACGAAAGGCCACATATGATTTTATTTCCATGAAATGTCCAGAGTAGGCAAAGTAGACTGTAGAGAGAAAGAATGGGGAGTTATTGCTAAAGAGTACAGAGGCCCTTTCTGGAGTAGTGAACATGTTGTAGACTAGATAGTGGTGATGGTGGCACAACTTGTGATTATACAAACAACTACTGAATTGAATATCCCTAAAGGGTGATTGTTATGGCATTTGACTAATATCTCAAAACAAAAATTCAGTGGGATCAATCTGAATGCCTCATGTCCCCCACAGAACTTGCCCCTCCAGTGCCCTCATCTTGGAGGATGGCACCATGCCTACCCCAAACTCCTCAAAGGCTAGGCATCATCCTCACACCCTCATTCTCCATTATCCCCACATTCTTTGTGGCCCTCTGTCCTCTTGGCTTTCATCTAAGGACTGAAAAGTGTTTTGCTATGAGAGGCTGAGACATGAGAGGAGCTGGGACAGATGCCAGGGGAGCTCTGGTGTGGAGATGGGATGATATGTTGTGGCTGGTGGGGACAAAAGGTGCAACCATGGGCAGAAGCTGATCAGACCAGGCAGATGCAATGGGTCACAGCAGCCTTGGGAAGGGGCTAGACCAGACTCCAGGCCTGGGAAGGATTGAGTTTAGAGCTGGGGCCTACAATGAATGTTTGGAGATTAGTCTACATGTTTTCTGTAGATAAATTAGGCTGACAATTCATGTTTAAACATTTTTTTAATGAGTCACCAACCTCTAAATACCAAGAGGCTTCTTTTGCTCATAAATTCCAATTTCTCACTGCTTTTGAGAAGTCCAAAACTCTCTGGCTGTGCTGAGCCCATGGCCTGCTGCAGCAATCATGGGCAGAAACTAAGCAGTGGGCACCCCCTCCGCACACACACACCTCCCTGGTGTGGGGCCCACCAGGATAACTACTTCTGTCTTCCATGCTCACTGCTTCTGCCTTGGCATGGCCTCCTCCTCTCCTCCTATCACTGCTTCCTCCCCATCCCCTGCCTGCCTTGGACCTTCCCCTACTAGACATCCTTCTATGGCTCCCCATGACCTGTACGAAAAAGCTCATGTTGCTCAGCCTGGCATTCAGAAGCCTGAATCAGTGGCTGTGCTCACCCCTCCACCTCCTTTTCCTTGGGTCCCTTCATGCTCCACAGCCTAACCTTAGTGATTCTTTTGCTGTTCCTTTCCTGCCCCAGGGCCTTTGATAATACTCTGATTTCCAGCGGAAGTGCCTGGACTAGGTAGGCACACAATGAGACTCTACCAACCAGGGTTTTTCATTTCCTTGGCCACAACAATTGATTTTGTGGTAGGCACATGGTCTGACCCCTGCCAGTAAGAAATGGATCTCGGACTTTTGCTGGAACTCTGGGAAAGGAGACAGTCTTATGCCCTAGAGATGGCTAAGCTGGTGAGATGTCAAGCTGGAGCTGATGGTGGTCATTTTGCCACTATGAGGACAGAGAGAATGCCTAAGAAGGAAGACCAGAGGATAACAGAGCTGGGAAGAAGAGAAAATCCTGGTTAGCTTCTTTGGAGAACCAAAATGGGACTCACCTGAATTCCCCAACTCTCTGCAGAACTTGCTCTTCCTGTACCTTCATCATGCAGGATCCAGTCAGGCCTGAAGCCTGCATTGTTTTGTTTTGTTTTGTTTTGTTTTGTTTTGTTTCAGTTACATAAACCATTCAATAGCCCCACTCTTCTCTGGGAACCAAAGGAGTCCTGGCTAACTCATCCTCCACTCCTCACTTTTCCTTTGCCCGCCCTGTACCCCACCTCTGTCCCATGGATCCCAGCACAGCAATAGGCACAGAGAAGATGCTGTAGAAATGTCCCTGGATGCACTTTTTTCTCAGCAATAATTTATATCTATGCTTATTTCTGATTGGTATGCTACAGGACCCATTTGAAAATCCCAGGGGGACGCCTGGGTGGCTCAGTTGGTTAAGCGGTTGCCTTTGGCTCAGGTCATGATCCCCGGGTCCTGAGATCGAGTCCCACATCAGGCTCCTTGCTCAGCGGGGAGCCTGCTTCTCCCTCTGCCTGCCACTCTGCCTGCTTGTGCGCTCTCTCTCTCTGACAAATAAATAAATAAAATCTTAAAAAAAAAAGAGAGAGAGAAAGAAAAAGAAAATTCTAGGAACATGTGAACTCAAGAGCTCTGTGTGGAGGTAGATGGGGGTGGGGGGGTGTGTAGCAAAGGGAAAGCCAAGAGCAGCTTGCCTGGCTTATAGCCCCCAGGCTTTTTTGTTCAAGGCTGGTTCCACCACTCTGTCATCTCTTCCAGGAATCCTTCCCAGGCTCCACTTACCAAGCAGCATTCACAAATTCCACTGGGACCCTCCTGTGTACTGCAGCCACACCTCTGTCCTCTCCAAAACAGAGCCCTCCAGGCAAGGGTATATCCCAGTACACTCCTTGTTTGGGCCTGCTAGGTCATGGATGACAGCCCACTGCCTATATACTAAGTTACGGAGAGCTCATAACCTCCCAGGAGACAGTTTTGACTGCAAATTAACCATTTTAATTTGAGACAAAAAAAGTGAGATCATAGTTCAGCCCACCAGGGCCTCAGGTTCACTTGCTCCCTCAATTTGCCATAGATTTCCCAGAAGAGTGTGACTGAGGGAGAACACAGCCTCAGTTTACCTTCTGCTTGGTATCTGCTTGGGTTCTCAACATCTCAGCCTCTCTGCCTCTGTCTTAGTAATTCTCCGTCTCTCAGTCTCAGGACCTCTCTCTTCATCTGAGTGGTTTTGCTCCAGTGTCTGTCCCTCTGTCTGGTTCTGTCTTTGTGTCTGCCCACCCTCCATCTTGTTTGTGCCTCCATTTCTGGAATGCGGGAGTCTGACTCTTCTCCCATTCTCCCCTTTGTATGCTGCAGCACCCACAGGGCCAGACATTTAGATAGACAGGGGCCTTGGGAAGGGGGTTAATTAAGGAAAGGCATCCCTCCTCAGAAACAAGCCTGTGTACAACGTCTTTAGAGGGTTCCCCCCACACTTGTTCCATGGAACAGTTGGGAAACTAAAACTTGAGATAGTGAGACCAAGTCTAGGCCAGTTTCTGTCTGCAGCTGAGTGGTCAGCAAAGCAGTGGGCAGACGCCAGACGAGGGTGCTAGAGACAGCAGGAGTTGCAGTCAGAACAGGAAGTCTGGACTTGAGGGTGGGGTTGTGAAGGGTGGGTGTTGTGGGGGACCCTGCCTTCCACTCTCCGCTGTATGACTTGGGCAGATCAATGCCCCTCTCTCAGGATGTTTCCTTTCCAGGCTATCAAGGCCAATTTTGGAGCCATGCAGCTGGATTCAAATCTGGTTCAGCCTCTTTCTGGTTGTGAGATCCAGACAAAATCAATCAGTATCTCTGAGCCTCACCAACACTGAGGAGGCCACATCCATGTGGAAACTGAGTAGACTGTCCTCAGCGGGAGGAAAGCAAGGAGGGAGGTAGGCAGGTCTCTGTTACTGGAGGTATGTGTTCAGGACTGGATGCTGGCTTGCAGTATATGGTACAGCAGGGAGTGGGATGGGAGGACTGTTGCCTTCCCTCTGAGAGTCTGTGACCAACGCACAAGAGGGCATTGGCACTGCTCCCACTGCTGACCTTAAAGCAGAAATAAGGAGCAATAGGGGCCACAGTGAAGACCACATTCTCCCAGCCTTTTCTGGTGAAGAATGGGCCAGGCCTGGGCAGGATTGCAGCTAATGTTGAGTTTTAGGCCCATCCTGTGTCTGGTATCAGACCATCAGTGTCCCATTACAACATTTTCAGAGCCCTTGTGAGGTGGGAAAGGAGAAGGCAGTGCTGAGGCCTGGGGGTCAAGAGGCCTCAGTTCTATCTGGGACTTGATATGTAATCTGAAAGTCCCACTACTCCTTTCTTGTCCTCAGTTTTCCTCATGAGCTCAAATGACATTGCAGATGTCAAACTGGTCTGTGAACAGGAGGGAAGCAGAGGCCGAAAGGTGGCACAGGGCTAGCTCCTGGTTTTGACTCCACCTGACAGCTCTGAGGCCTTGGGGGCTAGACAGGGTAGAAGGGAGGCCGTTTTGGATATCAGAGGCCCTGGAGGGAGCAGAGCGATATGGTCACTGTCTGTCTTCCTAGTCAGCCCACCCTGGGCTATAGGTCCACAGCAAAAATGGGGATATGGAGAGGAGAGGGGCAGGGCCCTCAGAATCCCACAGCACAGTGATTCTGCCAGGCATCCCCAAACTCCCTCAGCAGGAGCTAAAACTCCTTCACTGGCCCTGGGGCCTCCAAGAACACTCTGCTGTACCACTCTGAGTAGACACAATGCCCCCACCCCACCCCGGGGCACACATATCAGATGCCCAGCCACCTCAGCCACATGACATGCACATGTGGGTACCCAGCCATAGGGACACACCCAGCAGCCACCCCCAGTAGGCATGTGCCCAGACACAGAACACGTGCATTCACACAAAGCTCCAGGTACAACACACACGCATACACGCACCACCACACCCATGTGTGCTCACGAAAGCACACATATGTGTAAACCATGGCCAGGCCTGTCCTGGCTCCCAGGACAGCAAGACTGCAGGGGAGTACCACCTTACTTCTGCCTCTGCACTCCTGGGACAGAGGGACAGGTCTCTAGATGCCTAGAAAGAAGCAGTCATCCTTGGGACCTGAACTGACCTCCAATCACTGCCTGACAGCCTACCATTAAGGTACCAGATGTTCTGAATTTGAAAGTTTCTTTGTTCTGGGGGTTTCAAGTATCTCAGGATGCCTCTAATTTAAGCAGGGCAGGTGGGAACAGGGCCTGTCCTGTAAAATGGGGTGTGGCTTGTAAAATGGGGTGTGGCCCCGCCTGGCTTGGCTGGGAAGTCAGAAGTAGAAGGACTCTGGTTGTGGTTTCCTGGGGCCCTGGACTCCGGAGGCACTACTCAACACTTGAGAGACCATTAACAGTGAGTCAGTTCCTTAGGACCCAACGGCTTTGCCTCTTGTTCACCAGATGACCCAGGGCAGGACTTCCCCTCTCTGCTGAAATATCCCCATCTTGACAGTGAGTTAGCAGGCTTCCATTCCCTCTGAGTAGCACTACAGTTTGTTAGGGAGGCTGGCAACCAATGGAGAGAAAGAGGGGCTCCTTGGGGTCATAGGGGCTTCCCAGAGCCTGGAGGAGAGGCCTAGGTTGGAGGCTGGTACAAGAGGATGGCAGGTAGGGGGCCCAGACTCACCCAATGACGTAGACCAGAACCACGAGCTGGATCAGGCGGAAGACGACTCCCACCTTCTTGTTGCGCACGAGCACCATTCGGGGAGTGTCATACTCAAAGAAGAAAGCAGCCAGTTCATCCTGCAGCCGCTGTGCCATTCTGGGCCAGGCTGAGAACTGAATCCCTTGCACAGCTTTAGCTCTTGAAGTGAGCCAGGTGTCAATGCCCACGTCTACAGTGGAGCTTCTAGGGCTTTCCTGGCCCCTTAGGAAGGGTCGGGCAGGGCAGGGCAGGTGGGGCCAGAGGTCAGGAGTCAGGGGTCAGTTGAAGGCACTTAGGTTGAAAAATAGAGTCCTTGGGTAGTCAGAGCAGCTCTTGGCCCCTGGAAGGCAACGGACTGTGGGCCAGCCGCGCCTGTGGACAAATAAATTCCCAAAGATAGATGGGGGCGGGGTTGGTGGGGCCACCCAGGCCCAACCCCACAGCTCCTTCTGGCTCCGCCTGGGCCCTGCTGAGCCTCCGGAAACAGGAGCTATTGGCAGGAAACCACGGGCCACCCGCCACAAGGCAAGATAAAGCTGTCAGTTCCCCCATGAACCTGGCGGAACAGAACAGGGCCAGGGCTTGGGTGGAGTGGCTTCAGGCTGAAGCCTTCCCTGAACCAGGGACCCATCCTCCCCACTCTACTTGTGCCCACAGGTGGGGAGCTCGGTCCCTGGTGGATTTGTGGCCAGGACAGCAGAAGAGGAAACAGGACCATTTCTGGAAATATCAGCTGTCCGATACTTCTAGAGCCTGCAGCAGGACCCCTACTTCTGTCCTTACAGCCCAGCTTCCATCCACCTGTCCCTCTGAGTCCAAGCCTGGCCTGCGCCCAGTCAACCTTAGCACTGGGCTGGCATCTCTATTCGCTCTCCCATCATTTGTTCTGTCCCAGCCACATCTCTACCTCCCAAAAACAAGCAGAGGGAGGCAAGTGCCTAGAAGATTCAAGGGCCACATCTGTTACATATTGCCACTGGGCTCCTGAGACATCGACATCAGAAAGCCACAGTTAACATCCTTGGCTCTGCTACTGACTGCCTGCAAGGGCTTGGGTAACTTGCTTCACCAGTCTGAGTTTGCATTCTCGTCTGTGAAATGGGGATGATAGTAGGATTTCCCTCATAGGTAGAGGCCCCAGTGGGGTGGGTCCCAACAACACTGAGGATAAAAACCTGAGACTACTATTGATCTTAAGGTACAGACCCTCTGCAGCCTCTGTCTTCAACCCCAGCCCAGGGCATGAATGCAAAGGCCCCAGGGGACTGGGGGTGGGACAGAGGTCTCCTGTTTGCTTTTGGAGCCCTAGAGTTGGAGGTGTCCCCTGACCCAGTGCCTCGTTTTGCGGATGAAGAAATGAACTCGGAGACGAGAAATGAATTGCCCAAACTCATCCGGAGCTATACTGGAAGCCTCAAGTTGAACCAGGAAGTCCTCCCTGGCTGGCCCTCAACCCAGGCCAGGTGTCTTGGGGCTTCCTCTGGAGATGGGTGTCCCCCAGGGGTGTGGGGAACTCCACTGCAGTCCAAGGTGCCTCACTCAGAAGGCTGATAGGCTTCTTCCTGTCAGGCCTTTAGCTGGGAAATTGCTCTAGACAGGGAACCAGGCTTCAGGGCTGGAAATCCCAGCTGCCTGTCTGAGTAGAGCTGCTTTCCGGGCAGCAAGGCCCCCCACAGAGGGCAAGCCCATGGCCCCTTCCAGCACCCTAGGCCAATCTCCCCTCTCAAACAGATTAGCCTCACCAATCTCAGGCCCAGTTCTGTCCAACATCACCTCCAGGAGGGGCAGGCCAGAACCATGTCCTAGGCTTTTCTAAGGAAAAATCCAGAGATGCTAGGAGCCAGCCCTGTGGGTGTCATGTCCCCTTGGCCTGGTCTCAATCCCAAACAAAACAGCCTCTTCTGTTTCCAGGTGATCCCCTGGCTCTTGGAATAGCAGGTCCCAGGATGTGAATTGCTTGCAATCAAGCGTGGGGGTGGATGCTGACTCTGTACAGGAGCCATCTTTGTGTCCCCCTCCACCCATGATTTCTGGACATTCAGGAGAGTAGCAGGCACTGGGTGATGTGTGTGTGTGTGGGGAAGTTAGGCAGTCATTTTCCAATCTGCACCTGCCCTTTTCACATCAGCATGATCTCCTCCACCTCCTCCTTCACCCCCTCTCCTCACTTCCAAGGAGCCAGGCTTCTGAAAGATGGACTAATGGACAGATGGCTTCCTTTGCCTGGCTAAATTTAGCAGCCAGTGGAGTGCAGAGGGGGCCTATGCCCATCCTGAAGGCCAGCCCAGGTCCGTAAGCAGTTCAGCACAAGGCTCTAATGGGTCTCCTTAGCTACTCAGACACCCTTGCTTGGAGCACACACCTGTGCTCCTGTTAGAGCCTCAGCTCTGACCCTGACAGTTAGAAAACAGACTGTCATGGGTGACTATCTAATTTGGGGTTGTCATATCCAAATCATGTCCAAAATAAAAAGAAATAAAAGCCATTACATTTATCTTCCCAATTATAAATCTCTTTTTTTGCTAATAACTTTGCCAGAGTATGACAAGCAGCTGCTGGGACTGATGGCACTTTCACTGGTTCTAAAATACACCTGTTCATCTAGGCCTCTGCTTTCCCTCTTTGCCCCAACTCCAGCATCCCCAGGAGTAGACATCTGTGATTGTTCTAGGCATTGTGTGTGTGAGCTGCAGAGATGGGCAGGGCAGGGGTCAGAGTTTACAGGGGACACAGTACTTTCACACTCAGCAGATTTTTTTTCAAAACAGCCCCATGAGGTAGGTACCGGAACCCCCATTTTACAGATAGGGAAATTGAAGGTCTAGAAATTGAGTGCCTTGCCCAAGTAGCTCCTATGTCTGCTCATGGCTGGAAAGGAGGCTCCCCAAAGTCTGAGAGCTTGGCCCAGAGCCCACCCCAAGTCTCTAGCACTTGAGAGCTGCCAGACCTGCCTTATAAGCCCAAAGGCCGAGTGGCCAGCTCGGGTAGTGGGCCAGACCTTGTAGGGAGACAAGGCAGTGCTGCCAAGCCCTCAGCCCCAGGAAAACCTCCTCTGCCTGGCTAAATTTAGCAGTTCTGTGGAGTGTGGAGGGGGCCTGTGTCCTCCCTAGAGGCCAGCCCAGGCCCTCAAGGGGGTGGGCAGACTCCAATGGGTCTCCGTAGCCATCCAGCGTCCCAAGGTTGCAGGGATGACACCTCTGCTTGCAGAGTTCAGTCCAATCCCCCACACTAGGCCTGTCACTGTCCCAGGGCTCACTGAGTGCCACTCAGACCCTTAGATGCTGGCTAGAGTAGGGCCCTGGGTCAGCCTAACAGAGAATGTCAATGGGAGGTTGTGGGAACAGGGATCTATGGGGAAGCCGCAGCAGGGGTCCTCGTGGTTGGTTTCTCCTCTTTCCCAGACCTTGCACTTCTCCTCTGGCCTTTTCTAACCACTCCTGGCACCCCCAACTACCAGCTCCTTTCCCTAGCATCCGAGCCATCACAACCCTCTGATTCTCCTCCATCCTTTTGAGACATTTCCTCATGGTCCCCATCTTCTTCCTGACCCTGGGATATGGGGACTCTTTGGGGCTGACCCAGCTCCCTGCCCCTCAAACACTGAGCACCCGTTGGGAGGCTTGTCTCTTTGCCTACCTTCACATGGCAGCCTCTACATTCACATGGCAGCCACAAGCCCACCCACACCACAGCTCCTATCCTACCTCTTTCTTTTTTTTTTTAATAAAGATTTTATTTATTTATTTGACAGAGAGAGATCACAAGTAGGCAGAGAGGCAGGCAGAGAGAGAGGGGGAAGCAGGCTCCCTGCTGAGCAGAGAGCCTGATGTGGGGGTCGATCCCAGGCCCCTGAGATCATGACCTGAGCCAAAGGCAGAGGCTTTAACCCACTGAGCCACCCAGGTATGCCCCTTTTCCTTCTAAATCAAGCTGTACTGAGGTATAACTGATGTCCAGTAAAATGTACCCATTTTAGGCACACAGTTCAATGAATTTTGACAAATGCATGTAACCCCCTCCCCCTGCCACCATCATCTGTCACCCTAGAATGTTCCCAACTGCTCTTTCGCTGTCAATCCCTCCCCAACCCCAGCCCCAGGCAATCACTGGTGTGTTTTGTCACTAGAGATTTGTTTTGCCTTTTCTAGAACTTCATGGAGGTGGAATTGCACAGTTCCAGCTTCTTTTACTCAGCACAAGGGGTTAAGCTTCATCCATGCTGTGGCATATGAGTAGTCTGCTCCTTTTTATTGCTGAGGAGTATTCTGTTGTATGGACATACCACAGCTTGTTGTCCTTCCCCTGCTGATGGTTATTTGGGTTGTTTCCGGTTTGGGGCTGTGATGAGTAAAACTGCCAGGATTTAGTTCTTTGTGTGGGCATTAGGCCTTCATTTCCTGATTTTGCCCTTTCATTCCTCCCAGTGAGGCCCCAACAGAGTCTCTCCTACCCCTCTGTGGGGTACAGTATGGGAGGCATGGGGAGCACAACATGGGCCAATGGAGGGGGCAGGGTGAGACCTTGGGTATTTTAGCAGCTGCCATCCCTGAGCCAGTGAGAAGTGTGCCAGGGCTTGCCCTGGAATTCCCTCTTGGGTGAGTGGCTGTGAGGTAGGAAACCTCTGTTTACCTTGGCTGCTCCATCTTGACCTGTCAGGCTCCATGCTGTGGGCTGGTAGGGCTGGACTAGTGCAGGCCTGGCTGTGAGCTCCAGCAGCTGATGGGAATACTGAATACTGGCCTGTCTTCTTGTCAAGCCCTCCAAGCCCATCTTAGCTCTGTCTGCCATGATGAAGCCAGCTAGACAGTCAGGCTTTCAGAGAGCTGAAATGGGGCCCTAACCCCTGCCTGGCCCATCTCAAGGAGCTAGTTGGGCACCCAGGAAGATGAGGCGTATTGGAATGGTTTTGGGAGCTGAGAGGTTTAACTGATGGATCATGCAGAAGGAAGAAGCCTTCTGCCCGCCCGTCCTTGGCTCCCACTCTGAACTATGCACCAAATGTTGCCCTTCCTTGAAATAAAACCCGGGAGCTCCTGAGGGTGGATTTTGTCTCTTCCCATCATAGCACCTGTGCAGCTGCACAGAATCCTGTGCCCAGAAAGGCCCTGCATTTTATTTTCATGCTCTGCTGTCACTTCTAGGAAACTCTTAATTTCTAAACAAGGGGCTCCACATTTTCATTTTGTACTGAGCCCCACAAATTACATAGGCAGTCCTGTCTCTGGCTTTGTGGGCAGGGCCTAATTTCCCTTCTCGGGGCAGCTGGGCAGAGGATTAGATACAGAAACTTCATTGAGTGAGTCTACCACCCAGAGGAATGGGGAGGAGGGAGATGGGGACACACAGCTATTCTCACCACACGGCCCCTGCTCCCAGAGAGCAGGGTCGCCAGGGTGAGTCAGGAGTTAATATCAAGCAGCGTCTCCAAAGACCCGGGACAATGTGAGCTAAGGGAAGACTTGGGGAGGCGCACTTAAGCTGGCTTAGAAGGGCAAGAAGTCAATGGCATCCTGGGGTTCAAGGAGGGGAAGGAAACAGAGGGAGAAACCTCAGGGAGAGATGCAGGACACAGAGAATGGTCAGGGCTGGAGGCCCCTGATATTTTGGCTCCAGGCCTAGCCCTGCCCCGGACAGTCATGAACCCCTCCTAGCCCGTTTCCTCAGTGATGACATTTGAATCTTAACATGTGCAAAGGTCTCTGAACACATACACAAACTATCAAGTACTGTCTCTGTGAGTGGAGTCGTGCATCTGCCCTTTGAGAGTGGGTCAGGAAATCGGTATGTCCCCTGGGTCTTGTCTCAAAGGAAGACGGCAATCCTTGGCTGGCAATGTGGGAACCCCAAATCTTGGCTCCAGTTTCTTGATGTGAGTGGGTGTGGTGGTGGGAGCCCAGGTAGACACCACACGAGCAGATGGTGTAACCACTCTCTAGGAAAACAGACGGTGATGGTCCTCTGTTGCCCCAAGCACTCAACCTTTATTTCTCTACAGGCTGCATGTCAACAGATGGGTGTAGGGCCCTGCCATCCTCCCTCACCTCAAGGTCTCCCTTCCCTCCAGCAGGAAAGAAGCAGAGAACCTCTGTGGGCTGGTGCCCAGGGGAGCCTTGTCCAACTCTGCTTCTCTTATGGCTTCTCTGGAGACTGAGAGAGGAGGGGAGGGAGGAGAAGTGGGGTAAGAGGCCACAGTACCTGGAGCCTATTTGCCTAATTTTTGCCAAAGGGGCAAAAGCTGAGTTAAAAGAACATTTGTGTCTATCAAACACTTTTCCCATCATCTGACATGATCCGACACGCATTCCTCTGCCAAGGAGGGAGGGAGAGGAAGTGCCCTTGGGTAATTAACCATTCTTACTGACATCCTTTCAGCTCATGGGGATGTGGGGTTAGGGGCAGAGTAAGGCCAAGAGTTTAGGGCACTCAGAAACACCCAGCCAGGCAGACTGTGGGATGGTGCACACAGGGCTGGGCTGAAAGGGCACAGTGATCAGGTACCCAAGGATATCTGGGGTCTTAGGCACCAGGGACATGAAGGGCAAATCCGGCCTCTGCTTGGCAGACTGGGCAGCACCGAGAGAGACTTGGCATGTGTCATTTGCTTAGGACAGGGCACTCTGAGTCTGGGAGTACCCAGAGCAAGGCAGGCAAGCCAGCTGTCTCCTGGGAAGGGGATCCTTGCCCAGCCCCCTTCCCCTACTACCATGTCCCTGTCTCTGACCCTTCAACCCCCTGTACATATAAACAGTAAGAGGCTTAAGCCCTCATGAGCCCTCTGTTTGTGGAAACAGAATAGAGGGGGGTTGTCTGCCCTTGCTGTGCACAGCTGGGCCCAGATGTTCCCCCCACTTCACTCCCTTACTGACCAGGCCCAGACCAGTCACTAAGCAAGAGGTCAGAGCTGGTGAGAACTCTGGGAGTCCTCCATCAGCATAGAGGCACCAGTCACCAAGTAAATGCCCAGCCTCCAAGCAAAGGGGGTGCCTGCTCCAGAGTGTGCTCATGGCTTTGGGGGTAGAGGGCTCTGCATGTCTGGATTGGCTGTCAGCTCCGGCTTCTGGGCAGATCCCTCCTCCCCAGGCTGCAGCTCCTGGGCTAGAGCTTCATAGGTAAACTTCCCAGGAGAGTCCCAGAGACATGAATTATAGAACCCCTGTGTGTATGGAAGCAGGACAGAGACTCTTGGCAGGGCCTGGTGAGCAAGCGATGAGCGTGATGGCAGTGTGGAGAGTAGGGGGGAAGGCTTGGGCATCATCAGTCTGAGGTACACACTGGAGACTCCACTGTTCCTGGCATTCACTTCTGGTCCTTTTCTTCTGGAAGAAAAACCCAAAAGTACGCTGAGAGATGTATGTGTGACAGTGCATATCCACACTGGTTCCTTCTAGTTCCTTCCGTCCTCCACTTCTCCCAAGACAGCTGCATTCTCCCACAGCATTCATTAGGGGATCCCCAGTTCTACTGTGTCTCCTGATGCAGCCCCACATATCCAG
The DNA here is from genome assembly GCA_028533885.1 of Nasua narica. Taxonomy (NCBI): domain Eukaryota; kingdom Metazoa; phylum Chordata; class Mammalia; order Carnivora; family Procyonidae; genus Nasua; species Nasua narica. Next base: position 41,395,831 of record CM052804.1, read on the forward strand.
CTGCCGTCCAGACACATTTCTCTGATGTCCCCTGGGCCTCCTTCACTTCACATGTCTGTCAAAAGCCCCAGTCCAGCCCAGGGCATATTTTCCTCTTGATTTTCAGTTTGGGAAATAACTACCCAGTAGGATCAGATCCAGAATATGGTGGTATCAATTCTTCATTCATCTCATATAGTCAGGCCTGCTGATTCTACCACCTACATTTCTTGAGTTCATCTCTTTCTCCTGCTGCCCCCAGTCTTCAAGTCCTCTCAGCCCTGCCCTTAGCCCCCTTTTATCTCACTGTCATGCTCCTGCTCCTGGCATCACACTACAAATCCAGGCTGTCATCCCCTTTGGTGGTTCTCCATTGCCTTCAGAATAAAGTGCAAGCCCACCTCATATCCTGGACTCTTCCAGATCTGTCCCCACTCAGTTTCTACAGGCCTCCTCTCCTCTCAGTCTGGCCCACTGGCCTCTGCTTGACAGCTGCTCAGCCACACTGAGGTACAGCCAAGGGATGGGGCAAGGGGACTCCCACCCCCGCCCCCTTGCCTACCCCCTAGGGCTGACCGGGCATCTGCAGTTCTCCCCAGGACACATCCCTCATAAATCAAAGGGAAGCTACGAGCATCAAGCCTCAGCAAAACTTCCCTAAAAGGCCACCAGGCTGGCTTGGGAATGTAACAGGGTCCCCTCTCTCACCCCCGCCCCATCCGGCTTTAGGAGGCCCGAGGGATTGCAGCCACATAGGCAGGGCAGAGCTGTTTGGCTTGCAGCAGGCGCACACCACTCCACCTCTGAGATGTGGCCACAGATACCCATCCTAAGTCTTCCCTGTGGGCCCCACAGCTACTCCCTAGAGCAGGGCACCACCCTTCCAAGCCAAGCCTCACCAGGTTCTGACTATGGAGTCAACATCTCAGGATCACGGTGGAGGTGGAGGTGGAGGTGTTGCCCAGAATCAGCTCACTCTGGGCCAGACTCAGTGTCTCCCCTCAGACCAGCTCAACACAGCCCATCGGCCTTCCTGCCTTGCCCCTCCCATGTGTCCTCCATGTTACCCCAGTCCCTCCCATGCTTCCACCCTTCTGTGGCTCCCACTGCCTTGAGGATAATGTCCAGAGTCCTTAACCTGGCATTCAAGGCCCTTTCCACACTCGAGCCTTACTTCTCTACCCTGCACTCTGAGCTCCCAGCCCGAATAGAGATGCCAAACCACGCTGCCTAGCTCTTTCTCCACCAAGTTCCATCCTCCCCTTTCAAACCTCTGCTCAGACTTGCCTCTTCTAGAAATCACCTCCAACCCTCCCTCAGCAGGGATTGCTCCCTCCAACCTGCCCCATCCTGTTAGGGGCCCCCTCCCGAATCCTCCACCATCCAGCAGCCAGGACTGAACAGTGCCCGAGACCACAGGCTTTTCCCCACTGGCTAAGAAATTTTCCAAGTTTTCTCAAGAAAATGTGCTGAACTCCTTGGCAGTTGTGGTTGCTAGGGAAGGCTCTCAAAGAAGACAGAGAAGCGGCCTGAGCTGCCAACGAGGCTTGACAATGAGATCACACTTTGAGTTAGTGTGATCAAGGCTGGCTGGCGGATTTCCTGGTCGACGACCCCTGTGCTTCAGCCAGAAATGGAGAGGCCCTGGGCTCCGGAGGATGAAGTTTTAGGTAATAGACCTATTTCACCTTCTTCAGCTCGCTAGGAATATCCACAGTGGGTGGGTCAGAAAGAACCATACAGGGGGCAAAATGCCTCATCTTGCTCTCCAACAAGGTCTCGCTTTGGCTGAGCACCTACTTCTCCCCCTCAGGTGAGCCCCTCTGCATGTGTCTGGTACAGACAGACCTGCGGTGGGCCAGCTTCTCCAGAGAGAGGAGGCCGACTTGTTTCGGCCTCTTTAATAAGATAAAATGTTTGCGGTGCCCAGGAGTACTGGCCAGCGTGGGAGATAGGAGCTGATTGATTGCCCTGGCCCCTATGGAATGATAAGCACGTGATCTATTTATAGCCCCCCCCAACTCAGACTCCCTCCTCTGAGGCTGGGATACATTCCTGCCAGAGACAGCCCTCAAGGACCCAGCTGCTCCAGGGCAGACCTTGGCCATTGCTGGGCCGAATCCAGACCCTCCACAGCAGCCTGGCCTGGGGGCTGCTATCTTGGGTCATACTCCCAGGAACAGGGAGGGTTTTTTTGCCCCTGCTTCTTCCCACTCTAAGCAGCTCTGACAGTGAGAAGATGCTGCCTCCCTCACCCTTGGGAGGTTTAGAATCACCCACTCTCTGAGGCTCCTCCACCAGCAGAGGCTGGCAGATGGATGCTGTGCCCCAGTCCACTTCTCTACCAGGTGCCCCCAACCCTGACTCTTCCATTTTCCCTCCATTACCAGATTAAGGCAGACCCAGAGCTGTGAGCTCAGAAACAGAACCCCTCGTCCACCCTCCTACAAGGTGACACCAAAAAGGCCAATCCTGTGTGGTCTGGGGTCCCGTGGGTGGTCAGTAGCTGCCCACTCTGGGCCGGGGAGACTGTCCTAAGAATGCCTGCCTAAAAACAGCCTGGGTTCAGAGGAGCCAGAGCCCAAGGCCCAAACAAGGGTGCAGTGGGCCTGGCCATGCAGGGTTGGTGGCGAGGGAGGAGAAGGAGACAGCAGGGCACTGAGCAGTGCTCTTGGCCCCTATAGCTTAAGACCCTGCAGATACCATAGGCCCAAGCTACCAGAGCAGAGCCCCTCCTTGTCCTCCACTTGGTGATCCAAGAATACTTCTTTTCCTGGACAGACAGGGAGGCTGCAGCCTCAGAGCAAAGGCAGGCAGGGAGGGGGGCATGGAGGCAGGCTGGAGGCAAGCAGGGTGGGGAGGGTCTAGAGCTTCCCACTCACCATCCATGTGGTTCCGGGACAGGTACTTGAGGGCTTCATCAAGCAAGATGACAGGCAGAGATATCTGGAGCACCACCACCCACTGGCGCCCACTCAGGGGGGTCACCTGGAAAATAAGCTGGAGCAGGGGGAAGTGTAGTTAAAGGTGTGCCCCCACAATCTACCTGCTTCATACGCCTGGGCTACAATGGACTATTCGTGAACAAGTCCAAGATGCTCCTTGAGGTCCCACCTCCAGATCTTTGTCTACCCTGGTTCCTCTACCAGAAGTGCCTGCCCTTCCCCTGCCCTCACCCAATCACCAAATCCTCCTGGTCCTGTCTGAGAAGTGGAAGGGATTCTGCACTGAGGAGGAACATAGTCTCCTCCTCCCCTGGCCTTGGGAGAGTCCCCACAGGAAGAGGTCTTATCTCCACTTCTTCAGTTCCCCAAGTCTGAGGGTCTCCAAGGCACAAGCCATCTGTACCAAGCACCTTCAAATCTCCCCACTTCTAGTTCTCCATGCGGTTTCCATAGCAAAAGGGCCCAGAGAGGCCCAGTGACCGACTCAGGGCCAGGCTCTTGCAGGAGGGTTTGGACTCTGTCACAGAAGAGGTTTGGGGCAGGGCAGAAACTCACAGGCAGGGGTGGCACCAGTAGGATGAGGAAGTGCAGGGCCATGGACATGGCCACAGCAGCCAGCAGCCAAGGGTTCAGCCAGGGTGGCATCCGCAGCAGCGACTGGTTCTCAGAGACACTGCCAAAGACACAAGGTGCTCACTGCAGGCCCAGATGTGAGCAGGCTCCATCCATGTGGAGGGGTGGGGGGTAACCTGGGCTTCAGCATTTCCCTAACTGGGCCTACAGGCTGGAACACTTCGGGGAGGCCGATATAGCCAGGAGGGGTGGGTCACAGTTATTTGCTCAGCCCCCAGTGGCCTGTCCCAGGGCCTGCACACCCTTTCTCTGTCCCTCAGACCCAATCTTGGCCCCTCTATTTATTTAGGCCCCAATCATGGCCCTCTTTATTCCCTAGATCTCAATTCTGGCCCCACTTACTCTCAAAACCCACTTTGGGACCTCTCTGATACTCAGGCCCTAATCCGAACCCCCAATCCTCAGACCACAATCTTGGGCTCTGACAGACTTTCAGCCCCCACACGTAGGCCTCACCCCCCATCTCTCAGCCCCAGCTCCAGGCCCCTCTTCCCAGCCCACCTGTTGAGGGCATTGCACATTTCAATGGTCACCAGCACAGACAAGGCCATGGTTGTGGGAAAGCGTGACTCAAAGACTTCGCAGTCAATGTCAGCAAAGAGCGGGTTGTCCTCAGAGCACTTCAGGAAGTTCCTCTGAGAGCACAAAGGTGGGGTAGAGTGAGGTGGGGTTGGAGAAAACAGTGGTCAGGGGAGGGGCCTGTGTGTGGGAAGAGGGAAGCCTCATTCCATCTTCAACCCACATCTGAGGACATAATACAACCACTGGGCAAAGTGCTGCCATGCGGTGGGCCCAAGGAGGGACACCCACCCAGGATGGGGTCAGAGGGGTCGGAGAAAAAGGCAGGACACTGTGGGGCAGGGGTATGGAGGGACAGAGGGAGAGCAGCTAGCATTAGGATGGGGAGGACAGAAGAGGGCCCTGGGATCAGAGGGAGGATGTAGGGGCTCTACCCTGAAGGTGCCCTGAATATCAGAGGTACAGGATTGGGGTGATTTACTGAGACCATGGAATAAGTAAAAGCACATGAAAACCAATCAGCCAAATTGCTTGAATAGAACTCACCTTTGGTGGGTAGAAAAAGGCTGCAAGTACCCTAATCACTGTTATCAAATAAGATTCCATTCATATCTCCCTCCATTTCTGTGACTGAAACTGAGCTCTACCAGACTTGCTTTTTGCTTATAGCATGGATTAATGAATCGCTAGGTGCAGGCTGACTACACGGCTTCTTCATAATTAAGATCTCGGGGCTCTACAGAGGATGTGGCCATTGCCGCTGCAGTCCCAGGGGGACAGTGTTCTTCCTGTTCATAGACTTCGCTTACAGATTCTGCTGTGATAAGTGCTGAGCTGAGGACATGCGTGTGAGCTCCTACCCTGTTCTCTTCCACAATATTGGGATGAGTGTGAATGTTCACAACAGTTAAACAGCTTCCTTCTTCTAATAACATAAATTTGTTCTCTAGACAATCATCTGAATACAGAGATGTTGTCAGCTAAGATTTAAAAACTGGATCCACGTGATGTAAAAATAACTTTCAAAGAGAAATCTGTATGATGACAGGCTATCTGAGCTCCTGTTCAGTAAATAGATCCCTGTTTTCCCACACTCCATAAATACGGGTAAAGTGACTGTCAGCCAGAAGGGGCCGCTAGCACTTTCCTCTTCTCTCTCATGCAGGATGAAAAATTCTAAAAGACTATGGCTTGGTTAGATTTCTTATTTTTAACAAAGAGATGGAGGTTCTTATCTCATTTAAATCAACAGGGGGAGTTTTTCCAAAAATCAGGCTCCAGTATTTAGGACAAGTGCATGTTTTTATTTGGCACTGATCATAGAACAGAGAAAATGTCATAAAATTTGATTCCACCCAGGGAACAAGAGGACCAAGGGCCATTTCCTATCATACCACTCTGGTCAGGCCCCACTTTCCCAGATCTTAATGGCCTGCATAGACATGTGCATAGGAATGCAGTGTACACACCTCCCACTCGAGCCTGTGCAAGCCTGGAGCCTTATGCATGTGCAGAGCGAAAAAAAATACAAACAGGATCACGTAGAGATGTTTCAATAGAGAAACGCCCTGCCCATTCAGACCTTCTGGGTTTTGCTAGTGTGCATCTGCCATACACGAGCATCGTGCCCTTGGTCATGAGTCATAGTGTGGCCTCTTGAATTGTTTATTAGAAGGAACTCAGGGCTGGAACTTCAGTCTCATAGGTTCATTGTGAACCTTGTGGGGGTGGGGGCTTATTTTCTCTGGGTGACGCCACTGTTCTGCCTACTCCTTCCCTTTGCCTCCCTGGCTATTTCCCATTAACCTTACCCTGCAAGGCCTGCTCTGTGTTTCATTAATTTAATTAATACTTACACAACTCTTACTATGAGCCAGATGTTGGTCTAAGCACTTTGCAAGAATTGACTCAGTTCATCCTCCTGATAGCCTTATGAGGCTGAGGAAGGGACCATTATTACCCATTTCATAGATGAGTAAACTAATAGAGAGCTTAAGTAGCCTGTCCAAAGTTACATAGCCAGCGTGTGGCAGAACTGGGGTGTGGACCCAGGCTACCTGGCTCTATTTTCTGTGCTCTTAACCACTCTGCTGCCTTTTGACAGCTTCCTTCAGGAACCAAGGGCAGTTCTAGGCAGCTCTGCTGAAATACCAATAACCAAACCTGAAAGTTCTACCTTAGGTCTAACCCTTGACCACCTCCAAGTCCCACAGCCACCTGTATTTTTGCAGCTGAAGCTTTTCACCTTATAATGTGACAGCCCACTTCCATGCTCTTCCCAGGTCTTTGCAGAGCCTTGGTCAGCTTGGGGACTGCATACAGTTGATACTTAATAGCCATTTCTTGGCGAGATGGATAAATGAGAAATGGAATGACCTGAAAACAGTTAGGAAGGTGGCACCAACGGGACTGGGGACTAACAAGTAGTGGGTGTGGGGTATGTGTCTACCATGACCCCCAGCTGTCTGACATGGGTGACCAGGCTGGCAATAGAACAGAGATGGGGATAAATGAAAGGGATTATTTGGGAAAGGTGATAGATTTGATTTTGTTAAGTGCCTGTGGGACATCCCAGAGGAGATACCCAGCTGGATATATGGGATGGCTTAGAAGAAATATCGAGGTGGAGATGGGATGTCCTGGGAGATTTGAGAACTATCGATAAAGGAGGGTAGTAGAGACTGTGCTGGAAGAGGGCAGAGGCAGGATGGTCAGCACACTGTTGCTCTGTACCTTGCTGCTCCCATAGGAGCTAAATGAGCAGAGGTGCCTGAGGCTGGCCTGAGTTGGCTTTCTGCCAAGGGCTTGAGGGCACCAGTCTTTGGGATGAGAGCATGGGCTTACACTCTGCACTACTCCCAGGAAGGTGAGCCCACATGCTTGAGAGCTAGTGCCCCTGAGCTGACTCTACCTAGATGTGAATACTGCGATAATGCCTGAAATCACAGAGCCTCCCAGGGAGGATAGCCAGTGACACGGCAAAGGGTCAGTAATCCCCTTTGAGCTCTTCTATCTACAAGAAGGTAACAAAGACAGGTATACTCAGAGGAAAAAGATCCTAAATCCCTGCAGCTCTCAGCTTTAAATGAAAAATTCACAATTGGCTTTCAGATTGGCTGCAAAGGTTCTTTGAGGTAAAGGAGATGCCCAGACAGGGGACCCGGGTGTCGCAGTCAGTTAAGCACCCAACTTAGTTTTGGCCCAGGTTGTGATCTCTGCATTGTGAGATCGAGCCCCACACCGAGCTCTGTGCTTAGCATGGAGTCTGCTTGGATTCTCTCTCCCTTCCCCTCTGCCTCACTACCCATGCTTATTCTCTCTCTCAAATAAATAAATCTTAAAAAAAAAAAAAAAGGAAATGCCTAGAGGGACAGACTGGCAGACAGCAGCTGAGGGGTCTCCTTGCTTGCTTCTAGAGCTATGTTGCACTAAGCTAGCCCTATTGTGGGCACCTGTTAGCCAGGCGACTTTAAGAGGTCAGTGGATCCCTTTCTCAAGAAGCATGTTGTTATGGAGGTGGAGGGGGAGCCCAGAAGATTCTTTCCCTCCACTCTCAATCCCCTTACTTCAACCTTCTGCCTGAAGTTCTACCTTTTAGGGGTTCATATCTCAGAGCCCTCAATATCTGCAGGGTTCCATGATAAAGGTAAGATAGTTCTGCACAATTATGTCTCTTGCTAGTCCGTTGACCAAATGATTGGGAGAAGGAGTAACCACTTCTCTGGCTCAGGAGCTGAGCTGCTATCTCTAGGTTTCCAGTGGCTTCTGAGCTTGGTTCTTAGACAGTGGATGTCTGTGGATGTCTACGTATGTGTATGGGGGTAGGGAGGGACAGCCATTGGCCAGTCATGAGGTTCCAGATCCTTTCCCCTGGAAATCCAACAATTACTTGGGCTGTGAGTTCCACCTCAGAGATAATCCCAGCAGAGTCCCTGGCTGTCCTTGCTTACCAGTTGGTAGAAGGTGACGTGCGGTCCCTCGGCATCATAAAGGAACCACCAGGTGGCGGCAGCCACCGTGGCCAGGCCCACATACACTGCAAGGACAGGAGGAAACTGGCTATAGAGGCTAGCTGTGGTTTTCTGGCATCCATTTCCCCTTCCAAATAATCCCCTGAATTTCTGTCAGGGAACCACCCTCTCCCTCTCTGAGTCACGTGGTTTGCAAGCACCTGTCCTTAGTAACAATGGTGGGCCCTGATTGGCAATCAGCATCTGTCATAGCCCTGGCCATGATGATTGACTAGGAGATAAACAGATGACCCAATCTGGGCCAAGAACAGGCCTGAGACTTTTATCATATTACTGAGGGATAGCTCTCTCTTCTGTTGAATTTGGGGTTGTAATGGAGTAAACATGAAGGCTATAGCTGCAGCAGCCATCCTTCCACTCCAAGGGGCACCTGCCTGAGCATGGAACTGAAGCAGAGCCAAAATATGCCAATTGATACTGAAGCATGGATCCAGCCATACCTGAGGCATGTCTTTTCCATTGGATGAGCCCACAATTTCTTTTGGCATAAGCCAGGCTGAGAGTAATACAATCTGTGCTTTGTAAGCCTAAGTGATAGAAGCTCTCAAGAAATCCCACTGAGGGCTCCACTTACCTCCAATAGCCAGATATCGAAAAAAGAGCCAGCCACTGATGAGGGCCTCACGAGGGTTCCTTGGCAACTTCTCCATGATGTCCAGGTCTGGTGGGTTGAAGCCCAGGGCTGTGGCAGGTAGGCCATCTGTCACCAGGTTCACCCAGAGCAGCTGCACAGGGATCAGGGCTTCCGGGAGGCCCAGAATTGCCGTGAGGAAGATGCTGGAACCAGAGTCATAGGCTCTAGTCCCCAGCAACTGGAGGGTCCAGCTCCAACTCATACCCCAGGCTGGGAAGCTCACCTACTGTCTCCACAGGAGCCCCATCTCATTTTGCTACTTCTGATGTGTGTACATGGCCCTGCCTCACGCTGGGTCACTCTTGCCCCCAATCTCAGCTCTGGAGCTTGGACAAATCTGTTCTTTAGGCCTCTCCTTTTTAGGCCATAACTCCTCTACGGCATGTACGCATGTGGACAATGCATGCATGAGTACATACACAGTTGTTTTTTTTTTTTTTTTCAGACAGGAGTAAAACTTAAAACAGGCTACACAATCACACAAACACAAGCACCTAGATGCTTGTCTGTACATGCAGAGATGGTAGAATTGTGTCCAGGCAAACACGTGCTCACCATTCCCCACAGGCATGTCTCACATGTGAACCTAAGTGTGTACAAATTATATACTGGCACAAGTCCTCTATGTTTATACTTATGCTCAAAGACACATAAGAGCACACATGCACATGTGTATGCACACCTTTTACTTGGGTATGCACACCATGCTCACACACAACTGTGTGCACACATTAAGATATATACATGAACACAATAATGCCCCAAAGTGGGGCTAGTTCTCACATCTTGCCAACTCCAAATGTAGGAGTTATGGCTAAAGGGATGATAGGATACTTTTTAGACACCTCCTTGGGGGCTGGGGTACACACACCAAGGCCTCTGAAGGAATGATGAGGGTCTCCTGCCCCTGCCCTCCTTGAGGTGAGACCCTAGAAGGCCCCAGCCAGGGCAAGATATGTGTCCCTCCACCCCTAAAGTCCCATCCCAGGAACAGGCATTTCCCTTGGTTACCCAGAGCTGGTCCAGAGGGCTAGGAAAAGGAAATACAGGGCCTTACCAGACAACCTCGCCTACATTGGAGGAGATGAGGTAGCGGATGAATTGCTTCATGTTATTGTAGATGGCCCGGCCCTCCTCCACTGCAGCCACGATGGAGGCAAAGTTGTCATCTGACAGCACCATCTCAGCTGCTGACTTGGCCACAGCTGTGCCAGAGCCCATGGCAATGCCAATCTCTGCTTTCTTCAGAGCTGGGGCATCATTCACCCCATCTCCGGTCTAGGGGCCAAGTTAGGTAGGATCATGCCTAAGAAACTTCACTTCTCCTTCCTTGACTCCTCTCAATTAAGCCTATCCCCAAACCCAGGAGACGTCCCCAAGGAAGCAGACAGCTGAATAGAACAAATGGTGAGGTTGAAAATGAACTTAGGGATTGGGCTGGAAATGAGGCTTAAGGGAAGGAAAGGGTTGCAGACCAGGACAATTTTGAGGAGATCAGTTTGAATGTCCTCACCTTCTTGGTGAGGTGGACTTGGGAAAGAGGGTGGATCCCTGATGATGGTGGAGATGAAATTGAGGTTGGATGTGGTATAGAAGATGAAATTGAGGTTAGGGGCAAAATTAAGATTAAGTCAAGGATGAGGTCAAGGCTGTGGCTCTTGTAAAGGACCAGGTAGGTGTTATAGCTAAAGTAAAGGTTGAAGCCAAGGTGAAGGTCAGGGTCAACACTGAACTCAGATTCAAAATTAAAAATTAGACTAAGGTAAATGTCAAGTCAAAGTCAGAGGTCAAATCAAGGTTATTGTCCACATCAGGAGTGATGTCACAAAGTTGGAGATGCATTGAAGGCCAAGATTAGAGGCCATATAAAGTTGAGGTCTACATAAAGTATTGCGTTAGGGATCAAGGTCAATATCAAGGATCAGGTCAGGGTGCAGGTCAAGACTGCAGCCCTAGGGGAACCTGGGTGGCTCAGTGGGTTAAAGCCTCTGCCTTCAGCCCAGGTCATGATCTCAGGGTCCTGGGATTGAGCCCTGCATCGGCCTCTCTGCTCAGCAGAGAGCCTGCTTCCCCCTCTCCCTCTGCCTGCCTCTCTGCCTACTTGTGATCTTTCTCTGTCAAATAAATAAAATCTTCAAAAAAAAAAAAAAAGACTGCAGTCCATAACAGGGTTGAGCTCAAAGTAAAAATCAGATTAAGATGGTCAAGTTCAAGGTCAGGAACCAAGCCAACATGAAGGTAAAAAATAAAGTCAAGAACCAGGTTTATAACCCAAACAACATGGATAAATTTCAATCACGGCCACATGGATGTTGGTTTGGTGGCAGCATGTAATGCAAGCAGCCACCTCAGGCCTTGGGGGGGTCCAGCATGCCCACGCAGCCCACAAAAGTCAGGTCCGTCTGTAGTCAAGATTAGTGACCAGCTCAATATCAAGGTTAGCATTAAAGTCAAGATGAAGGACTGTGGGTGAAGGTCAACAGAGGCCAGGTCAGGAGTGAGACTGGGGTCAAGAATCAGATCAGTGTTGAGAATAGGTCTGTAATCAAGAATGAGACAGAACAAAAACTGGGCCCAAACAAAAGGTCCATCCAAAGGTGAATGGATAAATAAACTATGGTTACATTTACATGGTGGAATGCTACTCAATGATAAAAAAGCAATCATCTACTGATGCCCAAACAACATGGATAAATTTCAAAAGAAAGAACCAGACACAAGAGTGCATACTGTATGATCCCATGTGTATGAAAATCTAGGACAGGCAATCTATGGTGGAAAAATGTCCTGTTATGAGAGGAGGGCCTGATAGGGAAGGTACATGAGGGAACTTCATGGGTTCATAGAAATGTTCCTTATCTTGACAAGGGTTTGGACGGCATGCAAATGTGTGTCTGCACTTATCAAAACACATCAACTAAATGATATGCTCAAGACTTGTGCATTTGCTTGCATATAAGTTTTGCCTCAAAAAGAAAAAAAAAAGAACCACAGAGAAATGCTGCTCTCTAGAGCACTTATTCTAAATTATGTGAGGGTGAAGTGTATTAATGTCTGCAACTTACTTTGAAATTTATTTAAGAAAAGATGGATTAAGGATGGATAGATGGATAGGTATTTGCAAAGCAAATAGAATGTTACCTGTAGAATCTAGATCATAGATAGTACAGGTCAACTGTATAAAACTATTTTTGCTATAAAATTATTTTCATTTCTGTGTTTTAATATTTTTTGTAATAAAATGTTGGAAAAAATAAGAACGAAGCAGAGGCAGAGGTTGTATGGGTTGCTCTTTCTAAGCTCTATGATCAGTGTTTCCCCCACTCTTCCCCACCTCCACCAGGCTCCCATCTTGTGGCCTCACCATGGCAGTGATCTCGTTAAAGGACTGTAGGTTCTCTACGATCCGGGACTTGTGCGCAGGTTCCACACGGGCAAAACAGCATGCTGTGCGGCAGGCATGGCGCTGCTGATCAGGGCTGAGGTCATCGAACTCGCGACCTGTGTAGGCCTTCCCTACCACATCCTCTGTGTCCCTGAAGATGCCAAGCCGGCGGCAGATGGCCACGGCCGTGCCTTTGTTGTCCCCTGTGATCATGACCACACGGATGCCGGCTTGGTGGCAGCGTGTGATGCAAGCAGCCACCTCAGGCCTTGGGGGGTCCAGCATGCCCACGCAGCCCACAAAAGTCAGGTCCGTCTGTAGGGAGGGGGTAGATGCAAGTGGGCCCTAGGCCAATGCTCAATCTCCTACCTGCCCAGCCTTTGCAGGGAGACACACAGCTCCTAGCCCTGGGGGTCTGCCCAGGCACCTACCTCGTACTGCACAAACTTGCTGCAGTCGTCCAGCTGCATGTCCTCCTTACGTGGGGGTGCATCCCGAGTGGCCAGCGCCAGGCAGCGCAACATGTCTGAGCCCGAGCCCCAGTCCCGAATCTTGGCCAGGATCTGCTCTCTGGAGGTGGCATTCAGGGGTACCGTGTGGCTTCCCACTCGAACTGAGCTGCAGCGCTCGATCACACTCTCAGGAGCCCCCTGTATCATGGGGGAGGGGAGAGGCAACTCTGTCAGTCAGGACCCCTTCCTTCCCCTCTTGCCCAACTGAGGAAGTTGAGGCCCAGGAATGGGAAAAGGTCATCCAAGGGGACACAAAGCAAGATATGGACCAGATTTCATTCTCTGGAAAGTTCAGAGTGAGAACCAAGGGGACTTCACTGTGAGAAAACCCATAAGGAATGGGAGGTTGTGGCTTCCCATTGGGTGGCACCCTCCCCCTACCAACTCAAGGCTGAAAAGGTCTGCTGCAGCATTTGGGGAGGTCGGGATAGGACTGGCAACCCTCCTACAGGCCCTGCCACCCTGCCAATCCAGTACTGCTGGGATCCCAATTCTGTAGGGGGCTCAGCATTCTGTAGGGGTCCCCTGCCTGGGGACCAGAAATAGAGGCATGCTGAGGGTGTGGCTCTGGGAAGGTGTTCTTGGGGATGACAGGTTCCACAGTAGCCTTGAAGTCACACCTTGGGTCTTGCCCCTATTCTCACCTTGGGAATGGATTCTGAACCTTCCATCAACGCCTTTTCCCTCTCCCCAAAGGGCACTGCAAATGCTGTCTTCAAAGTGAGCTGAGATCCCAATACAGAAGCCTTTTCATTTCAAAAGGGGTTAAAACCTCCATTTTAGTGTGAAGTTAGGGCTGTCATTCCTACTTCAGGTTGAAAAGCAGCGACAGGCCCTGTGATGGCCAGAAGTCTGGATGAGGGGCTTCCCTTCCTAGGATTCAGTTTCCAGAACATGAAGCACCAAAGATGGGCACCAACCACCTCAACACCTCCATCAGAGGTGAAAGGCTTCTGAGACCTTCCAGCTTAACCTTGCCATTCAGATGGGAGACTGAAGCCCATGGAAGGTGACCCCAAGGTCATGTGACAAGGCAGTGCCTCTCAGCCCAGAGCCGGGACCATGGTGAGTGGCAGGCCTTGGTGCCTGGCCCTAACTTCATCTCCATCAAAATTGGATCCTGCTCCCAGTTCCCCATGGCAGGTTGACCACCCTCGTTCCAGATCCACTGCTTTGACAATGGGCCTCACAGCTCCCTTTGTCTCCCACAGTGGCAGAGGATTGAAGATCAGCTCTCCCAGGGATTCCATAAGCACAGTAGCCCCAGGCCAGTTAGGCAGGCCCCACCTTCACAAACATCTTGCTGCCCTGGGCCTCCAGGCCAGGGCTAGTAGGTGTGCAGTACACGGACATGGACTTCCGGTCTCGGGAGAACTCCAAAGTAAACTCCTTCCTCATCAGCTGCTTGATGACCTATGGGGCTCAGAAAGGTCAGGATGTGAGGGGCAGATCCAGGAGCTCTGCTTTCTTTCCAGCTGCTTGATCCCATGAAGAGCCTCTTGATCCCTGTGGGATGGTGTCTATCCCTCCTTTCATCCTGACATTTGAAGCCCCCATCTCCCTCTCCAGCCTGAAAATGCCACAAGGTTGTCACTTTCTGACCATGCTGTGCACCTCCCAACTCTGGGGCCTTGCCCACACTCAGTCTTTTCCTCTCTTTTCTCTCTAGCCAAGTCTTACTAGGGTCTGAGGTCTCTCCTCCTTCCAGAGACTTCCCAAGACCTTGTCCTCTCTTTCTTCTCTAGATGCCCAGAAACCCCAGCTACGAGGCCTGTGGCCAGAACCCTCACTCTGCTCACCGCATTGCAGGCACTGGCTCGCTCCACCCGGGATAGGGCCTGTAGGTTGGTGTCAAACACATTCATTTTCTCCACCAGGCAAGTCAGAGCCGTCTCGGTTGCCTCTCCCACCTTCTCATACACGCCCTTAGCCTGGTGGGGCCCAGAGTAGAGAGTGTGAAGAGCAGGGCAGCCTCCAGACTCCCAAGCCTTACCTCCCACTCACTTCCTGACCCCTGGAGCTCCCTTTACCAGAGTTACCTTAACCTCCTTTGTACCAGGCTAGTGGGGTCCTTCCCAGTCCAGCTGACATGGGGTCTGGGTAGTGTCCAGCACTGAGGTTTCCCTTCCCTTCTGACCACGCAACACGGCGCCCCCTCCGCCCCAGCCCCCTGCCTGGGCATCAGTAAACACGTATCCTTCCTGCCATCCACCTCACTCTCTGCAGGCTCTTCTCAGCCTCCTTCCCCAGATTCCTTTTTCTAGACTCTGCTGTCCAAGCCCAGCTCCTTCCCTCCCATGTTCTCTCCCTGAGGCCTCATATACCCCCAGCTTCCCCACATTTCATGTGCTTGACTTCCAGTGCCCAGCCTGACAGTGACATTTCCGCTGAGCTCCAAGCCCACATATTTAACTGCTGCCTATTGGACTTGGTTCCTTAGTGACCCTCAGGCCACCTCCCCTTCCCCCTATATTTGCCACTCCAGTGACAGTCCCAGCCAGGACAGCAACCAGGAGGTACCCTCCCTCTCTTTCACCTAACCAGTCACCAAGTCCCATCCTAAATCTCTAACTCATGCTTTCTTCCCTGAAGCCCCAGCCAGCAACTCTCTGACCTGGCAGACCACACAGGGGCTCCTGAAACCAGTCTCTCCCTGTCTGTTCCATCCAGAGAAGCCCAGGGGATCTTTTGTAAATGCAAATCTGACCATATCACTCCCCTGCTCAAACTGCTTGGTGGCTGTCTACTGCCTTCAGCTTATTATGGGACTCGACTTGGTCTGGTCAAGTCCTTCCCCCAGGCAGGAGTAATCTTCATGTGTGTTCCATTCCACTGCTCCACCAGCAGGTAAGGCCATTCACTGCTTGCATCACATCAGGTTATGACCTTTCCTGGGCTGTGCCTTCTACTTTAAACACCCTCCCTAGTCTTACTTCCCAAATCTCTTCCTCGAGACACCCTGGCACTACAGTCCCTTACATTACAGTCTTCCACAGCCCAAGAGCCAGTGTGTGAAAGGAGTGGCAGTGGGGGTATGCAGGGGTGGCAGTGTTCCTGGGGTGTGGCACCCCAAAGGGGCAGGGACTGCCAATCCTGGGAGTTTTGAGACTCTGGGAGAAGGGTCTGTCCTGGGCACCTGGATACTAGTGAGGTTACGGAAGAGAGCTGGGTCCTACCTCATTGTAGTCCAGCGCTGAGTCGTTGCACAGGGCACAGATCGTCGCCAGCTCCACCAGCCCATCGAACTGCCCACAGCGCACAAGCTGCTCCGCCTGCCTCCTGTGGGGCTGGGTCTTGGTACAAGGGCATTTGGCCCCGTCCCTGGGAGGTGCATGGCCTCTTGATCCCGCCCCAGGAAGCCTTGCCCACTCACAGCTCTCCGAGCTGTCCAGTGTAGCCCAGCTCACTGGGGAACCCCGCCCACCTGCACTCCCTTGCCCAGCACTCACACTTCGCCCTCCGGGGTATAAGTGGTGCCTGAGATGGTGAACTCATGCAAACGGCAGGAGCCCGCTTCGGCCTCAGCTACCACGAACATCTGAGGAGCACAGAGGCATGCTTAGGCAAGCCCTCACCTCTCTCCTCTTTGGGCAGCCAGTCTGAATAAAGCCTGACCCCAGGGTGGGATCCTCTGGGCCCCTAGAGAAGCTGCTGGACTTCCCTTCTGCCAAGGTCTAGAAGGTGCAGTATAAGAGTCGGTTTCAGGCCGAGGCAGGGCCTCTGCTCTGAACCCCTGAGGGGTATACGGCAGATTGTTCAGTGTTCTGCATGGAGCCATGACATAGGGCAGGAAGCCTGGGTCCTTGCCCATTTTGTTATGCGACTCCTGGCTGAGCACCTGAGCAAGAGTACAGCTGCCCCTCTTTTCCCCTTGAAAGGATGAGTTCTTGGCCTCTAAGGGTGGAAACCCACACACTGCTCTGAGGCACAGACTCTCCTGCCCAAAGGTATTCCCAGACAGTGAGCTCATGCCTACAGGGCCTACTGGGCCACCCGGTCCCTGCCTGTGCACCTCAGTGTGAGGGGTTTATCCCTCCCAGGGCAGCCTGTGTTCTCGCCTGTCCACCAGCTTTACCAAGGAGATAATTCTTTCTTTCTAGAAATTGCCTTGCTGCACATTTCCAAGTCAATGGCCAGCTCAGCACCCAGTAGATGCTCAACAAATATCCCTTCTTTCGTGTTCCCCTCCCTACTCCTGAGGGCAGCCCTCCAGCCAGCATAGCTCCTGAGAAGGCAAGTTTCTTGGCCCCCTTGCAGCAAGTGAGGCCTCTACAACTTCCCTGTAGAGTGTTTTTCAAACCTTTATTTCTGTTAAGGAACACTTTGTTCCAATGAAGTCCTCCTAGAGATTTTACAGGTCAGGGGATGCAGAATGTAAAGCTTGCTGGTGCCCCTTCCCCTGTGGCAGCCTCTAATTGGCTTCAAGGTGTTGGATACAGAGTGTGAGTTTCCCAGTGGGAAGATTACAGGAGCAGAAGTGGGAGAAAAGCGATGGGGGACTCTGGGAAGGATGGGAAACCCACGGGCTTCACCACTACTCCACCCACCCCTCTGCCCCATGGGCCTACTGGAATTTCAGCCAGAATCCCCGGAACATGCAAGCAGCAGGCCCAGAATCTGGGATTGAGGGCCAGGAAATGAATAATTCCTGCCCTGCCCTGCCCAGGTCACTGGAGCTGCCATATCTGGTGACAGGCATTGACTGCGGAGTCATGGAGAAGTGGGACAGAACCTGGTTGGGTCCAGGCCCAGCTTGGCTCAGATGCCAAGGCTGTACTTGACCCTCTGCTGTGTCCTTTATGGCTATCTGTCCAAACTTGCGTACCCAGGCTTCAGATGAAGAAACTGAGGTTCACAGACAGGCACGGACCTGCCAGGGCCCTACAGTGACACTGGGTACTAGTGACACATGTCTGACCAGAGCTTGCTACTCTGTCCCATGAAAACCTGGATCTGCTCCCTACTCTGGGGCAGCCCACAGGTTCTCTCTTCTGTCCCCTGCAAAAAAGGAGTCGGGGGCAGCCCCAAGAGGGAGTTCAGCCCACTGAGCATCACAGAGCAACACCAGTGGGCCCCCAAGCTGGCTGCAGCCACTCACCCGACACACAGACATCTGGTTGGTGGTGAGGGTGCCTGTCTTGTCGGAGCAGATGACTGAGGTGCAGCCCAGGGTCTCCACAGATGGCAGGCTCCGCACAATGGCGTTCTTGTGTGCCATACGTCGTGTGCCCAGAGCCAGGCATGTAGTGATGACAGCCGGGAGGCCCTCGGGGATGGCGGCCACTGCCAGGGCGACGGCAATCTTGAAGTAGTAGACAGCGCCACGGAGCCAGGAGCCACCATGGGCTGGGTCGGCAAAGTGGCCGATGTTGATGACCCACACAGCCACACAGATCACAGAGATGGCACGGGACAGCTGCCGCCCAAACTCATCCAGCTTGTGCTGCAGCGGCGTCCGCTCCGGCTCCACTGCCGCCATCTGGCTCCGGATCTTCCCCAGCTCTGTGTGCAGGCCTGTGGCCACCACCACACCCAGGGCCTTGCCTGATGTGATGTTGGTGCCCTGGCCAAAGGAGAAAGGAGGAGGACTCCTTAGCATCCCAGCGGGGGCCCAGGACCCCTGACCCCTTCAGGTTACCATAGCATTCTTATCCCCCTACTTGGCTTGCTTTTTCTCCATGTCACTTAGTGCTCCCAGAATTATGCAGCTACCTAGTACTGAGCTGTGGCTGTCATCCCCATGACAGTGTTAGGCTCCATGAAGGTGAGGACTTGGTTCAGCACCGTATCCCCAGTGCCTATCATAGGGTCTGGCACACGAAGCACTGGACCAATATTGACAATGTGACCAACTAGCATGGCACAATACCAACCTATAAAAATGCGATTCGTAAAAAGCCAACGTGGCCACACAGGAGTGCCAGGCTGACGATGATCCTAGGTAAATGATCTGTAAATATTTACTGAAGAATCCAGAAAACCTGAGTTTAAGTCCACCCACTCCCAAGGCCCTGGTAAAATCCCTAAGTCTTGGTATAAAGGCTAGTTAGCCTTGAGCTTCTATGTCCTGTTCTATAAAATGGCTCAACAAAGGAGCTGCTCTGAGGAGGCTAATAACCAGGCTAATAACCTGGTACCCTTCAGACAGGTGCCCTGTGCTGAGGCTGGAGAAAAGGTAGGGGCCACTGGCAACCTCAGCTTCTCTTCTTTTGTCCTGAGCAATGAAACTTCCACTCCCCCATGCCTCTACCCAATTGCAGGCCCCTCAGCTAAGGAAATGATCCCTCAGCTAAGGAAATGAGTTAGTCAGAGCATCTTCCTTAGAAAGCTGCCTAGTGACAGCTGCTGATACTTGAGCTTGCCCTGTAGAGTCCCCTCCCCACTTCAAAGCAGCTTGTCTAAGGCTTGCATACATTTAGGCAAGGGGCTCTCCTTAAGAACTCTGGGAGAATATTGCTTTCTCCATTTCTGTCCACTTCTGGGAAGGTTTTATAGCCTTATAACTTGGTGCCCTGGCCATGGCCAAATGGCCTCACCCATCCTTATGGCTTCCATGTTCAACTTCAGGCTGTTTCTGGGCAGCCTATAAGTATCAATGGTTTAAGTCCCTCTGAGGCCACAGAGGCCTATCATTCCCACCAGCACTGAGCCACCATTCTCCCTGAAAAGAGCCATTGGGCCCTGGCATCCTGCCTTAGGGGGTTGGTTTTCCCATCTAAGAAATGGACCGTTTCTGCCATCCTCCACCACTCTGGCAACTCTCATCTCTAGAGGAGTCTCCATTGAGTGATTATAGGCTAGCTTTGTCCCTCTCCAGATTAAAGCAGGATAAGCCTAGTAGGTAAGAGGGAAAGCTCTGGAGTCAGAATGTCTGAGTTCATATCCCAGCTCTACCATTCACTGGTTGTGTGACCTGGAAAATGCAAATAACAGGAGTACTTACTTTCAAAGCACTGTGAGGACTAAATATACACAAAGGACTTAGAACAGTCCCAGGCACACAGCCTTCAGTAAACACAAGCTGTTTCCAGTACTATAAATTTGTATGTATCGTCAATAATTGATGAGGTTCTTTCTCATAGGGCTTTAAATGATTGAATGTTAAAGTTCTTAATACCAGTGTCCAGACAAAGGCCCCAGCCATCCCAGGAACTTACAGAGAAGAGCATGTTCTTCTTGTCCTGGTTCACAGCTCTGGGATCTAGGATGGCATCTGTGTGCTTGGTCACAGACACGGATTCACCTGGTCATGGAATTAGAAATGGGAAGCTCTACATGAAGACACTCCCATCCCTGGACCTATCCCCTGCTCAGCCCTGGCCTTCGGGCCTCACCTGTCAGGATGGACTGGTCCACTCTCAGTGTGGTGGACTTGATCTCGATGAGGCGGAGGTCAGCGGGGACTTTGTCTCCCACTGTGGAGAGAGAGTAGCTAAGTGTGGCTTTGGGCCTTTTGGTCCTTGGCAGAGCCAGGAGGGCTGCCAGGAACCGAGGCTGGGGCTGAGAAGTAGGGGCCTGGGCTGTGATTCCTGAGATAGATGCTGCTTCTTCGCCTACAGTCTCCTTATCTATCTGACAAAATTTTGGCCAAAGAGCTTTGGAAGGATCTGACAGCTCCCTGCTCTGTGTATACAGCCAGAAAGATGGGGGCACAGAGAGGGATGGGCTCACCAGCATCAATCACACAATGAAAAGAGGCCCCTAGTGTACCTGCCACCTCCACAATGTCTCCAGGGACGATGTCCCGTGCGCGGACCCTCTGCACACCTTTGCGGTCTGAGCGAATCACCTTGCCCATCTCAGGCTCATACTCCTTCAAGGCCTCAATGGCACTCTCAGCATTGCGTTCCTGTAGAACAGGAGGCAGGTAGGTGGTCTTTTCCCCACTGGCCCTTCCAGGCTGACCCCTTGGAATGACACCCCTGGGGCCTGGGATAGAGCTAGAAGCAGAAGGACCTGCAGGACTCTAACACCAAGCAGCTATCACATGGAGCAGCCCAGGCCCACCTCTGTGCCTCCCACCTGCCATACGCCCACGATAGCATTGGCCACGAGGATCAGCATGATGACCAGGGGTTCCACAAAGGCTGTTGTGGTCTCTTCACCCTCTTCAAAGCAGGCCAGGACCTATGGAGTCAGAGCTGGTGAGTTGGGGCTCCGCTGTGGGCCAGGGTCTGCTCCTCATTTGGGAGCTGCCTCCTGCTTTGGAAGAGATAGCCCCGGGGAGCCCTGGGCTTGGAGAGGGCTGCTTCTGAGGCCTTGGTTTATCTGCAGGTAGTGACTGACACCATTCACGCCCCACCCAGCCAACTCTCAGGATGTGGGGCAGTTGTACAGCTGGAGGTCTCACTGTCTACCTAGTTGTAGTTTTCCAAGTGTGATGCGAGACTGGCAACCACAGCATCCCCTGGGAACTAGAATTGCTAGTTCTAGCAATTCTAGCAACTAGAGAATTGCTAAAAATGCAATTATTAGGGTCTATCCCAGTCCTCCTGTGTCAGAAACTTTGGGGTGAGGCCCAGCAGTCTGTGTGTTAACAAACCCAAGTGATCCCGTTACAAGCTTGTGTTTGAAGTCCATTGTCCAGAGAAGCATAATTCCAGCCAGAGCCCAGGCCTGGAGGCAGAATACCTGGTTAAAGTCCTGTTCCCACCTCTTGGCCCAAGTGGGTACTTGTCACTACCTTCCATAGGTCTCAGTGTGTCCATTTGAACTGTGGAGGAGTACCAGTACCATTTTGGCTCAGCTGTTGTAAAGCACCTGCACCAACAGGCTTTTTTTTCTCTGTAAGAGTCATCAGTTTCCACAAGAACAGTTGCCAGGAAGGCCAGACACAGCTGGCTGGGCCCCTGGTTCCATGCACTTCTTTTCGCCAACATGAAGTATCCTCCCCAGGCCCTGCTGGGCACAGGGCCAAGGGCAGGAACTACGTCCACTCTCAGGGTGTCCATTTCCCTGCATTACTCTTGGATTTCTGCTGTTCAGCCATCAGTGACAAATACTGTCCTCCCTCCCCACATGGCCCTGCAGGTCCAGGAGGGGTTCAGGCAATAAGAATGGGGGAAGGGCAAACGGAGAGCAGCCACAGACAAGCTGTAAGAGGTTAAGACCCAAATTCTTCTGTGGGGCACTGGGAGCCATGGAAGGGGCTCTCCATGAGGGATAATTTGGCAACATCTGGAGACTTTGGGTTGTCATTACTGGGGAGTACCGCTGGCATTGGTGGGTAGACGTCAGGGATGCTGCTAAATATTCCCCAGCTCATAGGACAGCCTCCAGACAAAGAATTATCTGGTCCAAAATGTCAGCAGGGAGTCCAGTGTGTAGGGGGCAGGCTTTGAGGGTTTAGGCAAGGGAAGCTAAAGTTTGAGCAAGGCAGGGGATGGGTAGAGGCCCAGGGTTGTCCATGGCTGAGAGGACAGACTGTGGTTCAGAGCCTGGGCCTCTGAGCACTGCCTCAACCTGGCTTTCCCTTCCAGGCTTTCTGATGCTGCAGGATGGGGCCTTACTTACGAAGGAGACCAGGGCAGCCAACAGCAGGATCCGCACCAGGAGGTCCTCAAACTGCTCCAGCACCAGCTCCCACAGGGACTTCCCTGAGAACCGGAGCACCAGGTGAAGCTTGGGTCCCTCACCAACTCACCTGCCCTCATTCAGAACTGGGACCACCTTAGCGACCGCCTGGCCCACTCCCTCCCTACCATTCAAAGAGCAAGAGCCTGAGGCCCTAGAGGCACAGGTGGGTGATACAGGGGCGGGGAGGAGGGGGTCAGCAAAGCCTCACTCTGTTGGGGAAAGGGAAGAAAAAACCTCGAGGGTGAATATCCCAAGGATGTCGCCTGGTGTCCTTGCAGCCCGCCCTGACCCAAGCCTCACCTTCCTCAGTTGGGAGCTCTGCAGGATCCAGGCAGCCACAGGAGCCATGAGGAGACAAGAGATAACTGAGTTATGCAGTGGGACTGTGGAGGAGTCTCAGCAGTCCCTCCCAGCTATGTCTACCCAAGCCAGCATGATGGGCTAGACATGTCCCCACAGCTCTCCGAGGTCACAGAATGGATGGTCTGAGCCCAGAGGCTTCCATTCCTCCACTCACTTCACCCCACCCTGGTTAAGGGAGATCTGGTATGGCCTGGCTCACCTTGGGACAAGATCAGAGCCAGGAGGGTCCTTCTAGCCCCTCCCCCACATAACAGAGGAGAAATGGAGCAAACTGGAGAAGAGATGGGACCCCTGAGGTCACAGTGAGTTGACAGCTTCCCTCCGTTGCTTTCTCAGATGGCTGCACAATCCTATTCAATGGCCCCCATGGCCACGGTGAGGGAGCCCCTCCCTCAAATTAAGAACATGGGCCCAGGCTACCTCTGACACAGCTGCTCCTCCCGGAGCACTGAGATAAGGTCTGCAGCAGGGCCAGGCCGGCCCACTGAGCCCCACCCTACGTGGCGGTTCCCTCCCACAGGACCTCAGCAGCCAGCATCCCAGGCAGTCGTAACCTGCCATGGTTCAGTTCCTGGAGACTGAGTCTCAATTTGTCCCCTCCCAGTCCTCCTACTCGGGGCAAGCCCCATCCCACATGCCCAGCCTGCGACCCGCAGAACATTCTGAGGAATGATGTTCCCAAACACCAGCAGGACCTACTGTCACTTTGCAAGCTCTATTTTTATGTCCTACATTTCCTGAAGAACTTTTTATTCCAGGTGGACTGGGCTGCCTGGGTACCTAAAGTCTTTAAATCTTCCTCCCCAACAGCCCAAGGGATGACAGGGCAGGAATGCTCACCCTGTTTCACAGGTGCAAGAACTGCGATCCAGAGTGGAAACGTGACTTGAACAAGATCACACAGCAAACAGGCAGGTCTATGGGTAGGGGCAGGAGCTGGGCCTCAAAGGGTGGATTCCAATAAGCCTCCCTCTCCATAGACTGAGCTTAGGCCCTGCTAAGGCCTATCTGGGGCTCCTTCCAGACTGAGCCTACCTGAGCCCCACTGCTGAGTACAGTCTCCAGGCCAGCAGCATTGGCGTCACCTGGGAGCTTGTGAGCAAGGCAGACTCTGAGCCTCTACCCTAGGCTGGCTCTCTCTTCCTCTTCCTCCTCCTTGACACAGGTCCTTGTATCTCTCCACCTGTTTCTCACTCAAGTATCTGCAAACAGTTTTCCTATGGACGCCCTTTCTCTAGACCACCTGTTTGGAAGATCTGGGGCACCTGGCAGCTGAACCATGGAGAGTATCAAGTAGCCCACTGGACTGCAGGAATCCAGGAGGGAAACATATAACCTAAAAATACATTTTCTAGCATTTTCTCCCTGGTCCTATTTTAGGCAACAGCTGACATTTTCCGTGGAAAATGTAATCTCCAGTGTCCTGCATTGAGATTAAAATCAAACAGACTTTTTCCTTCTGATCTATTTAGCTGAAGTGAACAGGAAAGGCAGGGGGAGGGCCAGGCCTGGTTTTCTGGGCCAATTCTCCAATGGAGCAGAGTACTTTAGAGGTCATCTCTGCCATGCACCAGCCTTGGCACAGAACAGTCCCAACCTCATGGCACATACCAGCCTGCTTCTGTCATGCCCTACCCAGGACAGACTTCTAAACCCCCTACCTCTGTGAATGCCTTCAGGGTTCCTGACCAAAGGAAGAGTTTATCCATAAGGCTTACCTGAATCTCTCCTGCTGTCTCCCTCACCCCTCCCCTCTGTCAGGCATGTAGACCCTAGGCCACTGTATAAGGGCATTTTTTCTGGGCAGGATCAAGGTCTGGGGTTGGGAAGCAATGTCACAGGGCACACAGAGCAGCTCGAGTTCCCCCCAAGCTGCCCTCTGTCTGTCTCAGTGATCTCTCAAGTTCTCCCCTTCTACATCCTATCCCAAAAGCTGACTCAGGATTCACTCTTTGATGGCCATTTGTTCCCCCAGATACTTTCGATTCTTTCCCCCTTGTGGGCACATAGTAGGACTATATTTCCTGGCCCTCGTGCAAGTTACAAAAAGAAGGATGCATGTTAGTTCTGGGCAGGGGCACTAACCTGGTGGCAGGAGACTCTCGAGCTAGAAAGGCACTGTCCTGTAGAATTTTCTGTGCTGATGGAAGTGCCCTCTAGCTGCACTGTCCCACATGGTAGCTACTAACTGCACGTAGCTATTGAGCACTGGGAATGTGGTTTGTGTGACTGAGGAGCCAAATTTTAAATTTTACTTAGTTTTTATTCATTTAAATTTAAATAGCCACACAAGGCTAGTGGGTGCATATTGGACAGTGCAGATCTAGAGCTCTTTGTCCCTCTGCCACAGTAACCAGCAGCCTGTGAGATGGTGTCTGCTCTGTGAACCAGAATCACAGAGTACAGGAGACATGAAGCCCCCAGATGACCTGCCATTGATACACACACACACACACACACACATACACACACACACACACACAGTGTGAGCAAGAAATGACCTGTATTGTTTTAAGCCATTGAGACATGGGGTTTGTTACTGCCGTATAACCTAGCCGATCCTGACTGGTAGCCCTTCTCCCCAGACCTACAAGGTTCCCCTTCTTCCCTTACCCACTCCCTCGGGGAAGCTCAGACAGCCAAGAGGTCACAGAAGATGCCCTACCTACCTCTGCACATGCAATGCACATACTTCTACTCTTGTCTGAGCAGCTGGCTCCCTGTGGGGTCCTGAGCCTCATTTGGAAGGTGGGGTACCCAGTCCCATACTGAAGGGCTGCTGTGAGGATTATCATCATTATTAATAAGAACCACATTTACTGAGCACCTAGTATGTCCCAAGTAGCGTGCCAAGTGCTTTACCTCCATTATCTCCAGAGATGAATGGGGAGGTATCGTACACAAAGCATACATGAGGGTCCTCCACAGCTAGAATAACTACAGCAGAATTATTAGTGTTGAGTGTGCCAGGTGCCATGCATCCTCTAGTGCTTTAACTCTTGTGATTCCCAAATAACCCAAGGAAGAGGCAATTATTATTCCCATTTTATAGAGTAGACAACTGAGGCACAGAGAGGTTGAGTTTATGTTCATACAGCTGGGAAGTGGCAGCTCTGAACTCAGGTGGTCTGGCTTTTGGTCCCCTGCTTGCCACCTCCTGCATTAGCTCCTAAGCTGCTTTCCCCTCCCACCCTGTCCCGCTGCCTTCCCTGGCCAAAGTCACCTGAGACAACTTGACATCCCACATCCTGATTGTTAGGCTGGACGCCCTCACCCCATCAACTACCTCACCCCTCCACTGTGACCCCACAACCACTAGCCAAATCATCCCTGCCCAAAAAGGCTCTGCTGTCCTCACAGGTGATTTTTGCGAGGGTTTTTTGGGGGTTATTAGGCTCTGTCTGCTCAGGCCTGGTCTTCTTCAAACTCCAATCCTGCCAAGACCCGAGACAACCCGATTTTCCCTTCATATGACTGGCTCCCTGGGCCACAGAGGAACTCGGAGGGGCCAGGAGACTAGCAGTGGCTAGGAAAGCACTCTCCCAGCCTCTCTCCAGGCACCTCTGTTAGATGCTATTTCCCCCTTGCTATCCTCAGACTAGTGGGGGACAGGGTTGAGCCCTCAGTAGTGCCAAATGCTCCATTTGTTAAATGGGGAGAATGGCCTAGCTCTTCCCACCTGTTGGTGCCATTTGCCAGGCTGTGCAGGCAAAGACAGTAGTAGGAAGCGCTGCCCTCATCCCAGCTGGGCCAGCCGAGTGGGAAGTAGCCCCAACATTCTTCTGAAATAGTGTACCTCTAGACCTCTCACATGGTAGACTCTGCCAGATAACCCCTGCTCTGGGTCACTGATGCCAGACTGAGCTGTTCCAGATGCCCAATGTGGGGCTGGCCTGGAGGGGTCTGAAGTTAGTCTCTGGGTCCTGGGGTGGGGGCAAAAAGGAGTATATGATCAGAGAAGCTTCATGGTTTAGAGCAAGGAGTCTGGCCCAGAGGGCTAAGTTCATGTCTTGCTTTATCTCTTGATAGTTCTCTGGCTATGGACAAGTCACTTAACCTCCTCTGTGCCTCAGTTTCCCCATCTGCAAAATAAGGATAATAATAGTAACTCCTCTTAAGTCGCTGTGAAGATTAAATGACATGCTATTCATAAACTGCTTAGAACATGCACAGCACATGGTAAGTACTCAATAAACATTAGCTTTGATATCAGTTATTAAAATGTAAGCTCCATGCCAGTAGAACTTTGTTAAGCACAATGTTTCCAGCACTGGAAGCAGTGCCTGGCACATGGTAATGCTCAATAAAGATTTGTGATCGGGTGAATGACCTGGCTTCTGCCCTACTCATAGATACTCGGTGGCTCTTCTTGGCTGGCAGAATAAAGACCAAACTTAGCATGGCTTTCAGGGCCTCCCTGGCTCTGCTCCAACCCGCTGTCTAAAATCCTCCTATACCTTAGGCATAAGTCCATCTGCCAGTCAAGCGAGATGCCTCAGAATTGCCACCACTTTCCATGGTTTTGGTAGAGCTTTTTCCCCTCCAAGATTCTGCTCGGGCCATTCCTTCTGCACAGAGTACCCTTCCCTAACTCCTCATCTAAACCCCAGCCTTTCAGGAAGGCTTCCTGGAAGGCCCCTCCCCCTATCACCCTGCCCTTCTTTGCCCAGTCATCAGTATTGGGGCCACCCCCACTTGACTGGAGCACTTCCAGGGTGGGGAGGGGCTGAGTCATCCCTGGGTCCACAAAGAGCCTCACAGAATTGTTTACTCAGTTGCCCCACGGTTCAGGTAAAGGCCCTGGGCCCAGTGCCTGGAGCCCAGGAGAAGTGGGGTGCAGGGCCAAGGCTGCCCCAGGCTCCATGCGCCACCTGCTCCCCTAATCTACCCTCTTGACTCCCTTTTTCTCATCTCAAAACATTGGAAACTGGTATTTCAACTTCTAAATGTCGGTTCCAGCCTGGAGAGGGAAGAGCTCACCAAGGTCTTCCTCAAAGGTCAGGTTACAGAGCAATTTAATCACCACTTGCAGAGTCAGAGAGACACCTTCACTGAGAAGACCCCACCCAGCCCACCTGGCCCTGGGTCTCAAGGACCTACCTAGAGTGGACAACATAGCCCTGCTCTCAAGGGGCCTTGGGAAGCAGCTCTCCCAATGCAGCGGCCTACAGCCTACCTGGCAGATCTGGCACTAGGAAACCCTGGCAATCGGTTTGCTTAGCATCTGTGTGCCAGCTGTGCTGTGGACAGACTCAGTCCTGCCTCAGGGAGCTCCTGGTACAAGGGGAGGGGTTGCTGCTCCTGGGAGGGGGCTCTAAGTCTGTCCAAGAGGGCCAGTGGGCATGAAATCTACAGTGAAGCCTGAAAGATCAACACCTGCAGGCAAACCACACCTCCCTCAGATCCGAGAGCCATTTCACATCCTGAAAGGCCTTCAGGAGATCTCTTTAGGGGTTCCATGTCTGTACTGAGGAGGACACTGAGGCCAAGGAGGGACAAGTCTTCCTGAGGCCACCCAGCAAGTTGAACCACTCAGATCTCACCCCTTCCTCCTGCCTGGCCCCACTCCTCTTGGCCAATTTTCCAAGGGCCACACATCTGTATTTCCCGAGTTCCAGTGGCCAGCTGGGGTCTGGGTGGAGGGCAGGAGATAAGGTCACAGCCTAGGCACTACTGGCAGTACTCTAAATCTGGCCATCCCTTCCACCTGCAGCTCTGGGGCTGTTGTTTCCACGACATAGGTAGGCAGTGTGAGGCCCAGGAAGGCAGGCTCTGGTTCCTGTTAGAGACCCTCCCGCAACTCCCCAGAACAGGAACAACCCCAGACCTTCTGGGATCTTGCCTGACTCCCATATCACTGGGATCTCCAGGGCCTTTAGGTGTTGGTGCACTTGGGAGGACAAGCCCAACACAGTTCTGCCTCTTGCATTGGCTCATGTCCAGCAGAGGTGATGGGCAGTACACTCAAGGACACAAGGAAATCAAATGGCTCCTAAATATATGGAAAAATGCCCAACCCGGTTTGTAAACATTGAAATGCGAAGTAAAACTATGAGAAGACCCTTTTCCATGAGATGGGCACAGGTCAAAATGTCCGGTAATGCACTGAAGTTGTGCAGGGGCATGGAAACAGGTGTGTCAACTTTAAGGAGAACAACTTAATAACAGCTGTCAAAATTTACACTACACATGCCTTTTGACCCCACAATTCCACTTCTAGGAATTTAACCTTTGGCAATATTGACAAGTGTGTGAAGTGATGTGGGGATAAGAATATGCCTTGTAACATGTGTCATAGGAGAGGCTATGAACAATCCAAGTGCCCTCCAAAAGCCAGGCAAAGAAATACTACAACAGCCATATGAAACTCTGCATAGCCACTAGGAAGATTGTGGATGCCCCACATAGCACCATCTCCAAGAACGATTATCACAGAAAACAGGGGCAAAACAGCACTCACAATCATTCCCTTTCATGAAAAAAGATCACAGATCAGAGATCTAGATGTGAATGTACACAGAATATCTTGGAAAGGAGACACAAGACACTGGGAACACTGTGGTTGGGGACAGGTCCAGAGAGACTTTACTGTATCTTTTATACTCTTTGAATGTTGTACTATGCACACGGTTTTATTCAAAAATAAATAAATAAATAAACTGAAAGGATGTAGAAAGCCTCCAGAGGAAGCTGAGTTCTATAGGCACCTCTAGGACCTGCAAGGAAGGGTGTGTTCACAAGAGGTGCTGGGCCAGGAGCCTCCCACTCACTGCCCTGTTGGGGTTTCAGAGGACACATCTATTCACAGGTTGAGATAGGCTATGTTCTGTGTGTATGGGGGACTCCCAGGTAGCAAACTCACTGATGGCACTGCTGAGCCCCCATTCCCCAGATCTGAGGAAGGAAGAAGAAGAGAAGGTGGGAGGACAGGATCCCCAGTCCCTGCTTTACAGCCTCCCTTCCTCCATCCACCAGCAGAATTTGCAAACTTTAGGACTTAAGCAAATGAGTTCCTTGTGGTTTCCAGCACTAACGACCTTGCAGGTGCATAGACTCCTGGGGTGGGGGAAGGACACTAGTCCCTAGGGTGTTTCCCTCCACGTGTAAGTTTGGCCCACCCCACCACCCAGCTGGCATGGAGCCTGGCCCAGACTCTTCTGCAACAAGGAGGGATGGCTTGGTGTGTGCAAACACTTACAAGCAACTCTCTGACACGGGTCCTATTGTAGCCTCACTTACATTGAAGAACTCAAGGCACAGAGAGGAAAAGTGGCATATTTAGATTACACAGCTATGAAGGGGGCAGAGCTAAGGTTCAAAACTCTGTTAGCTCTACCCCAGAGATGCGTATACCCCTCTAGGTCACCCAAGAGAGAAAGACCTCCCTAGTGCCTGTAGAAACTGCAGGACAGCCATGCCTCCTCCTCAGCTGGGGCCGGTCAGAGTGAGAGCATGAGGCAGGAAGGGGCAGATGGCTCCCCTCTCCTCACCTGAGGACTTCCAGAGCCCCGAAGTGCTTCCTGAGGAAGAAGCCAATCAGTGATCTTAGGGATCTCTGGGGCCCTGTGAGGCTGGCGGCATTGCTGGGATAGCTACTACCTCGCTAACCCACCTCCTAGCACAGCCACCAATACCATGGACCCAGGGCCTGTGGAACCAATGACTCTCTTGTACAGACAGGAAAAGTGAGGCTAGACAGGGATAGGTATACAGTACCAGCTCTACCAGGTATTGTGTGACCTCGGGCAAGCTAACTTGCTGGTGACTCAGCTACCTCCTCCGTAAAATGGGAATAACAGTTGTTCTCATGGAGTTGTTTTGGGGAATAAATAAGAGATACAAAGTGCTAAGAACAGTGCCTGGCACATGGTAAGTGTTCAGTGAACACTAGCTTTTATTATTACTATTATCAAAGCACAAAGGAACCAGGGGAGCACAACAATGGCCCCCCAATCTACCTACCTACCATCCCCTGAGTGCACATTCACCGCTTTGGGGACCTATACACCAACATCCTTATCCATCACCTAACACAGATGTTCAGTGGCCTGCTCACTCCCAAATCCCCTTACCCACACAAAACAACATGGGGGAAAACTAGAGGCTCCCTCCTTCTCATTGATCCCTGATGGATCAATGAACACAAGGGAACCAGAAAGAAGAGGGAGGTTTCCCAGGGCCACACAGGGCCTCTGGAGGCATAATCAAGGGCTAGGTCTCCAGTCTTCCTTGGGATTCAGGACTCCCAAGCTGGAGGCCACAGCAGCACAGAAGAAGCTGTGGAACCCCAGATCTGCTGCCCTGACCCCCACCCCCATCCCAGAGTTGGGGGACAGGTCTTGCTGCCTTGTCCTCTAGCAGCAATGACACCCTCTGCCAAGTCACTAATGGAGGATATTAAATAATATTTATCTCTCTAGTTCCTCCCACAACTCAACTAAATATAGCAACTAATTTTTTTGGAAAAGGATTTCTGCTCCAGAAAGATAATATTTATATAAGAGGTGGTTTTCATAAGCCAATACAAAACCCAAAGCTTCCTTTCTGACAGCTCTTGGTAATTTTCAAGCCATCCCTGAGCAGTGAGACACTCAGGCGGGAGCACTCTCCCCTCTGGCTGGCTAGGATCCCTGAATGGGTGAGGCCCCAAGTCCTAAAACAAAGTGGGTCCAGGCTATACTTTGTGGATGGAGGGGACATTTCCATCTGGATCCCTAACATTGTGCCGAATGCCCTGGGGATGGATGAAGACGGTGGCAAGCGACTTGAGGAGGGGAATTCTACATTTTCCATTTTCACAGGGCCTCCAAATGTGCCTGGGGCCACATCTGGATAGTACTTGGTATTTGTTGTGCCTTCTGGCAGACGGAGAATCCCAAACTCCTTTGAAGATGAGGAAAAATAATGCCATTTCCACCTAAACAGCAAGAGAAGGAAGTCTCCCTCCCTGCCCAGAGAGGGTCAGGAGCTGCTCCAGGTCATGCAAGAGGGAAAGGCCTTCCCCGGCAATCCCTGAGTGAGGCCTTGAGTCTGTCCCCTGTCCCCCAAAAGGTGGGTCTCTTGCCTCAGCAGTTCAAAGTCCCCACCGACTCCCACCAGCCACATCCGCCTTGGGTTGCAGAAAGAGGAAGACCTGGGGGTGGGGGTGGGGGCACCAAGGCTGCCAGTTGACAAGCTGCATCTTCTGGGTGTTTTACTGAGCCCCCGGAGAGACCCTAAGGGCCAGTTGGGAGGCTGGGTCTCAGACTCCCTGACTGGTCCCTGGCCAGCTGATCTTGACGTGTGCGTTTGCATGATTCAGTGCGGGGCCATGAGGCAGCGCAGACAGCAGAGTGGAGGATTCAAGCCTGCGGGAGTGCAAAGGCTTGGGGGTGTAGGTGGGAAGCCCGGAAGGACTGCACGGGTCTCTGGGCCTGGGGGAACGGGAGCTGGGAAGGGGAGCCAGGAGTCAGGTCTTTAAACCCGGAATCCGCCCAACCCCCCCCCCGCGAAGGTGGCCGCGCAGCCCGTCCGAGCGCCCCAAAAGCATCTGCAGAAGTTTCCGGACTCTCGCTTCCTGCCCGCCCGCGGGGACTGAAGGCTGTAAGGGGGGGAGGACCGCTCCCCGGTTTCGGCGTCAGGGAGTAAACTGAGACTGCGGCGCGTGCGTCCCCTAGTTTCCCCGGCTAGGTCCGCGCTCTCACCGTTGGGGCCGTAGCGCTCCCGCGCTCCAGACACCTGCTCCGGCCTCAGGCCGCTCTCGACCGTCACGGAGAAGCGGCTCAGCACTTCGGCGGCCGGGAGCAGGTGCGCCATCTCCATGCCGCCCGCCCGATTTCCTTCGCGGTCCGCACCGTCGAGTCAGCCTCTTCGCGGGGCTACTGTGCGGGGCGCCGGGAGCTTGGGCCCGGGCAAGAGCCACGCGAGGTCATGTCAGCGCCGGGACCTTTCCCGACGGCGGCAGTGGCTGAAGCGGCGTCGGAGGCCCGCGCCAGGATGCAGCGCCCCGGGCTCCCTCCCCCGGGCGGGGCGGTGCGGAGCCCGCCCCCGCACTCACACCCCTTCCGGCAGCCCTCTGAGCCTGCAGCCGCCCCGCCCCCGCAGCGCCCGGGGACCGGGAGGCCAAACCGCCGGTCGGTTCTGCGGAAGAGGGAACTGAGGTAGCCTGCGAGGACTGCGCCGAGCGTGGCCGGGAGGGGTCTCAGCCCTTGTTCGCAGAGCTCCGGGCGCCCCCAGGGGCCGAGAGCTTCGGCTGGCTGCGGAGCACGGGTCTGTGAGCTGCCTTCTTCTGAGCCTTCCTGGATCCGGGGGGGTGGGGGGGGGTGGGGCGCGGCAAAATAGAGGTGTCCATAGAAGGGTTTCCTACCCCCAAATTTGAGTTTCGCAAAGTGTGACCCTGGTTCTAGAGCATCTACTAGGGAGGAGATTACTTAATGTTTTCTTCTTTTGACGTTTGTGTGTGTGTGTTTAAGATTTTATTTATTTGACAGAGACACAGGGAGAGAGGGAACACAAGCAGAGGGGAATGGGAGAGAGAGAAACAGGAGTTTCGCCGAGCAGGGAGCCTGCGGGGATCGATCCCCAAAACGTGGGATCACGACCTGAGCCGAAGGCAGAGGCCCAACAACTGAGGCGCCCCAACGTTTGTGCTTTCTTAAAGAAATTTTCGGCAATGCACGGTTATTCCTCGTGCAACCGAACCTCGGCCAATGAGCTGGTATATGAGAAAGAAAACCAGTCTTGTTACCTTGGACTCACACCCTCACCCTACCAGGAAATGTAACTTCCTAGGTGGGCGTGGGGTTCCGTAGAGGCCTGAGGGGGTAGGGTGGAGGGCTCTGGCCAGGGCCCCCAGGGAGAGTGATCCTGAGCTGGGGTAGGGGAGGGACTGAGGAACTCTCATTACAGCACTTTGCTTTCTGAGTCTCTGCTCTTGGGGAGACAAGAGAAGAGGCTGCAGGTCAGGGAAGCAAGCTGTGGAAAGGCAGAAACCACTGACCCCACCAAAAGGAGAAGCAAGGAGAGCAATCTATTTGGGGTACTCCTTTCAGCTTAAGACCTATCCAGTCTCATCCCATGGGCCATTTTATCCCCAACCAAGCTGGCCTCTGTCTGCTGTTTTGCCTCTCTGGGATCCACCTTGGCGGCAGGAGGTCCTCGATTCCAGGATTGAGCCCACCCAAGCAGCTGTTCAGACTGTAAACTCTATAGTGTGTCTGCAGTCAGAAAGGCTTCCCAGATACCACAACTGCACACACAGGCCCCAGCTTCCAGGCTGGCACCTGGTTGCTGACCTCTACCCAGACCATGTGTACCTCCAGCTCCTGATCGCTTCCTCTCAGGAGAGAATTGTGGTCCTCCTCTATCTCATCTTCATTATGCCTTCTTGAGCATAGAGACTCTCAGTGAGTGTATGCTTTATCTGCACTTGAACAAACAGCTAGTGGTCAGAGTGACATGGTCACAGGTCCAAAGGGCAGGTCTATCCTCCCCACCTCCCAGTTGCCTCCCAGTTGTACTGAGAACTTCAGTCCTAGCATCTGGTCCCAGCTTTTTCTAACTCTCTCACAGGACTGCTGGTTGGCAGAACTTACAGCCTGTCTGGCAGTAGGCATGCCTACCTCACCTTACCTAAGGGGGCCAAGGTGGAGCATAGGGGAAAGGAAGCTCTTAGAAGGATTTAGGCATGTGAAGAGGAGGGTGTTGCAGTCAGAAAAAACAGCCTGTGTTGAAGGAGGGAAACCTCAGCTGTGTGCCAGAGACAGTGATTCAGTCCCTCAGCATGGCTGGATCATAAGGAGCATGAACACCAGGATCAGGAAGGTAAGTTAGAGAGACTAGACTGTGACACTGAGAACATTAATTGTCTATATAATGGCCTAGATTTTGTACTGAAGGCTTTTTAAACAATAAGAAACAGAGCTTCCCCCTGAAGCTTTTGAAGGGGAAAGCAGAGGCTGAAGGACCCTGCAGTCTTCCTGACAGGAAATGAGACAGTGCGAACTAAGGCAGAGAGGACAGGATCCAGTAATGGATTAGATTTAGTAGTGAGAGATAGGAGTCACAGCTCACCCCCAAATTTCTGGCTTTAAAAGCTGGGTGAGTGAGGGGTTCAGCTGATTGTTGTGGGAAGAGGGGTCAAGGGATGCATTTGGGGCCAAGTGGAGTGTAAGTGGCCTGGGGGACTCCAGATGGAGGTGTCTAAGGGCAGCTGTGTGTTTGGGGCTGACGGAGGATACCTGGGAGGCAGCCTGAGCTGCTCATGTAATGCCCCTCCAGAGCTGAGTGGCCCGGGGAGGGCCATGAGCTAGGAGTGGCTCAGCCATAGGAGGTGAGCTGAGCCAATCAAACTCTCTCTTGAAAGTGTAAGCTTGAGCTGGAGATTATATCCAGAGGGCCAGAGGTACTTGGACTAGAGTTAGAGGGCCAGAGTTAACATCATCTGAAGTACAGCAGTGGGAAAGCAGAGGGGAAAACCAAGTCTACATGAAACAAGAAACTAAGATTCCCTGTAGTGTCTGAGAGAAGGAGAAAGAGGCAGAGACAGGGACTGCTTAATGGCATCCAAGTTCCTCAGAGCTTCTACCATACTTCTTCCCTTGGCTCCCTAAGAGTCCACAAGGTACAATTGTATGCCCTTTGCATAGACCTACCTTTATTTGTCAGAGTTTGGGCAGATTTTATCTTTTGCAGCCAGAGGCCCAGCTTTGACTTTAATCCCACAACAACCCTGGAATAAATACTACACAGTTATTATCTCCATGCAGGCCAGCTACGTGGGCACACAAACTGTGTGGTCCCGTAGGGCCTGATGCTTCATTAATGCTCTGCTATCATTGTCTTGAAATTCTTAATAATTTTATCTCTGAACTTGTGCTTTGTAAGTGAAGTCAGCAGGGCATGCGTGTGAGCAGAGAGGATATGCCGAATATGCTGTGCCATTTCGATATAGTGTGTGATGTTCCATGAGCTCAGAATTCTGGTGGACTCATGGGAGTTCAGTGAATCGCAAATCAAATATTAAGTAAGTTTGTTATATCTCCGACTGAGTAAGTGGGAATGCTGATCACACTGAGAGGCCATAATTTCCCTTTGAAGCAGAACTTGCTTCAAAAGCAAAAAGAAGGCACTAGTGTCCTAAGAAACATTTCCTTACTCGTGTTATTTCCCAGCATTCACCAACCACTTCTATTAGAAAGGATGCCCTTAGAAGAAAAGGAAAAGACACCAGAGTTCCCTTTTCTTTCAGTACATTCTTATTTATGAGTTAGCCCCAGGCTAGGGGCATATCAGCAAGTGAAATAAAAGCAGTGAGTAGGTGTTGTGCAGTATTCCCACTGTTCTGGTCATATCAAGGTAAATATATATGCATGCACAACAGAGTTGTGCAGTGGAGATGTGCTGGGCCCACATATGCACACACAAGCTATGATACGCAATTGGTGTCATTGTAGCAATTGCACATGTGAGTGAAATGTTCTTAATTTTGCATTTAAAACTGACATCGCACAAAATAAAGATGAATGATGCGATTTGGACTGATGACTTAAATTTTGCATTTTTCTTCACTTAGAAGAGTAAACAGCAAGTAAAACACCCCATCATCGGGGCACCTGGGTGGCTCAGTGGATTAAGCCTCTGCCTTCAGCTCGGGTCATGGTCTCAGGGTCCTGGAATCGAGCCCCGCATCGGGCTCTCTGCTCAGTAGGGAGCCTGCTTCCTCCTCTCTCTCTGCCTGCCTCTCTGCCTACTGGTAATCTCTCTCTCTGTCAAATAAATAAATAAATAAAATCTTTAAAAAAAAACCCAACACTCCATCATGACCAGTAAAGCAGAGATTGCTTGAAGGAAGGAAAAGCTTTGTATTTCAGTACCTTCAGTGGCACATTTTCTCTCTTTTAGACAGGGGCTCCACATTTTTATTTTGCACTGGACTCTAAAATTATGTTGCCAACTCTGTTTTCATTTCATAGACCGAGAGGCTCTGAGAGCCTAGTTGACTTTCCCAGGAGCACTCACTGGGATTCAAACCCAGGATATTCTATCTCCAGAGCCCAGGCTCTTTAACACCCCACCACCCTTTTCCAAAGCACAAGGTGAATGGGACTTTGACCAATAGAGAAGGGTGTTCTCCTGCATGCGCCATTCCCCCTGACTCCTGCCTTATCATCACTGCTGGCTTTCAAGCCCCACCTTCTCTCTTGAGCCTCCTCCCTGGCCTCCCTGCCTCCCGACTTACCTCTGCCTATAAACATTGCCTGACTGAGCTGGTGATTTCATTATTTCATCCCTCTGCGCATGAACCTTTTTCAGCTTTGTATTACCTGAAGGGTAAGGTCCAAACTCAACTCAGCATTCACAGACCTTTACCAGTTGGCATAACCAGATAAACTGGTCTCCTCAAAATTCCCCAAACTGGCCTTGCACATTCTACCTCCACCTCTTCATTCGTGCTGTTCTCCTGGCCTAGACTGTTCTAGCTTCTTTCCTTAAAATCTCTCCCTACTCTGGAAACTCATTTTCTTGGCTACCCCAGCCCTATGTATTTACTCTCCTCCCTGCACAGTTTTGACAGGCTCTGAATGAGGCCAGAGAGCCATCCTCCCTTTCTCCCTTCCTTCCTCCCTCCCTCCCTCCCTTCTAAAATATTTATCAAGGAACCAGCATGTATCAGAGATAGTGCCAGGCCCTGGATAGAGAGTCCCTGTTCTCCCTGAGCTCACTCCCTCTGTCATTAATTCCAAATAACCACACATAGAAACAGAACACGGAGTGGCCACTGGAATCCTAAGAACTTGGCAGCGAGGGGGTTCTCCCAGTCAGGGAGCTCGGGGGAGATCTAGAAGAAGTGGCTCTTCTGCTGAAATTGGAAGGAACAGGGGAGGGAAACAGCCTGTGCAAAGTAGGCTTTGCTGTGAGGTCTTGTAGGTGTCTGCCCTCTCTGGGACTTCTGTCTATCAATCACATCAGTGCTGGCTCTGGGAGGAGGGCCTAAGACAGCACAGTCCTTAGAGGAGACAGAGTCTGGGGCTGCCCTGCCACTACCTGGCTTTGGTTTGTAAATGCGTTTGACTCAAAATGCAAACAGCCCTAGAGTCCTTGGAACCTCATTTCCTGTTCCCCAGGGTCATCCAGGCCCAGCAGGCAGGTATTCCTGCTCTCTGGCACCCTGCTGCTGAGCACTGATTCTAAGTCTGCTGTCTTAACCTCCTACTTCATCCACTTGGACAGCCACCCTCTGGAGGGGCAGGAAAGACTGGCTCCCAGCTGTTCAGACTGGGACATGCTCCTGTCTGTTACCTTTACTCTGACCCCCAAGTTCTTTTATTTGACATTTTGGGCTTGGGGAACTCCATGTAAGCCCCTGATGCGCCCCCACCAGTCCTCCTAAGCCCAGGACCTCACCTGGCCTGGTCACTTGTATAACCTGTGCCCTCAGCTTCCCCCTGTTCTTTAAGATGGGGACCTCGGCTCTCTCAGATCCCTTCAGCCCTTCCCCTCAGAGGGTGTCCAGATTCCTCAGTCCACCATTCATCCTCACTACTTCCTAACTCCCGTGGTTGCCACATGGGGGCCACATCTAGTTCACTGTACACAATAGGAAGTTTCTTGCCTCTGAATCTTTGCTTACATTGTCCCTTACGCTTGTAACACCCCTCCATCTTTTAGTGCTCATCCCTATTAGTCCTTAAGGTACGGAAGCCACTTCTCACCCCTGAGGCCAACAGGGCTCTTGTAGCCTGCCTGACCTTATCAAGCTCACAGCACACTACTGTCCATTGTCTGTCCTGCTGTCCTCACTGTACGTTGATACTCTTAAAGGCAGGCATCTGGCCTGACCCACCTTGGTTCCCAGGAGGTGTCAGGAGGGGTGTTTGAATGACAGAGTTGAGGCAGGAAAACGCCAGAACTTCTAACTGGGACGGGAGCATCCCTGATCTTTGAGGGCTGGGCAAGTGCAGACCTGTCAGCAACAGGACAGAGCAGGCATCCAGGGCCCCTCAGCTGGCTCGGGACACCCAGATCATTGCATTTAGGCCTGAGAGGCCTCACCTCCTTTCCCTTGCATTTACCTCTACAAGAACACCTGGCACAGAGTGGGGATGGGGGTGGGGACTCCAGAACAGGCTGCCCACTCCTCTGCTCCTTAAAGCAACTTCCTGTCCTTGCCACTTTATCTCCCTGGCCAAGCTGAGGAAAGGAAGTTGTCCTCTCTCTCTCAGTGGTGGGCAGAGACACCCCAGACCTCAGGAAGTGGGGAGCATATCATGTGAGGGTGTCTGCTCCTTCCAGGCCTGCCTCCTGTTGCTACTTCTACCAGATTTCTCTTCCTAAAAGCAGCCATGCTACTACTCCACTGTTCAAGTGCCTTCCATGGCTTCCCATGATCTTCCCCCATTAAGATCAGCCCCTCAGTTTACCAACTTTATCTTGTTCTCCTACCCCACTCAACACCTTAAACTTATGTCACTTTAAACTTATCTTCTCCAGCCTTGCTCCAAGAATTCTTCCCTTCCTGCCTTTGCCCATGCTGTTACCTGTTCTGGGAAACTAGTTTGCTTATCTTTATCTGTCTAAAACCCTCCTCACTCTTCAAATGCCTTCTTCAGGGGGCCCCCGGGTGATGCGTCCAACTCTTGGTTTGGGCTCAGGTGGTGATCACAGGGTCATGAGATCCAGCCCCACGTTGGTTCTGCACTCCATGCAGAATCTACTTGAGATTCTCTCTCTCTCACCCTCTGCCCCTCCTGCTCATGCTCACTCTCTCTTTCTTTCTCTAAAATAAATGAATAAATCTTTTTTTTTTAAAGTTGTCTTCTCCAAGAGTTCCTCCTTGACGCCTTAGGACCCAGTGACCTTGTAACTCCTGAGGGACCCATTTGTGTACTCCATCATATTTGCCTGAATTCTCATCTGCAGCATCCAACTGTATCCCTCCAGAACAGGAGCTGCATCTGAATCATTTCAAGGTCTCTACAGTGTGGCCCAGGCCATAAAGGTCGTTACAAAGTTGACCTCTAGGTTGGGCATCTCCTGAGGCCCAAGCTGCGTCTGTAGCACTTATCCTTGCATCTCAGTGCCTAGCACCTGGTCTGGTAGCTTAGTAGGTACTGCATACCCAAGATAATTTGTTAAATGAACAAGGTTCTAGCAAATGCAGTAAGAGATAAAAGAAATGAGGTACAAATACTGGAAAGTGAAAGAATGAATATGTTAATATCTATGAACTGTGACATTCTTACTATGGGTTTTATCAGAATTAGCATTTCCATTATACGGACAGGGGCTTAAGGCCCAGCAGGGTCACGTAGTGAGTTGAGTTCCTTCCTAGCTCTATGCTTCCCTCTCTGCTCTAGTGTGTCTCCAGTGTCTGGCACAAATGCAGAGTTTCTCAGCAAGTCTTTGGTTATGCCTATCAACACCTTCATCAATGACCCAAGAGGACCTGCCTGGCAAGGAGGGGGCTCCAGTTGTTCCAGGCCACACCTGACCAGTCTGCCTGCAGGGACTCAGCTGGTAGTGCGTTGTAAGAAGATAAAACACAAAACCCTTATTTGCCTTGTAAATCATTATACTCAACCAGGCTTGTCAGCCTGAGGCACAACTTGCAAAAGAACTTGGGACCTGGGACTTGCTCCCTGGCATGGAGAAAAGGCTTTAGCCCAGGGGCATCTGAGGGCAGGGCTTGTCCTGGTCGGTTCTTCAATTTAGAGATCCATTCTTGCTACCTGTGTGCAGAGAACAGGGGCTGCTGGTTTAGCCTTGCCCAGAGAGTGTCCCCAGGCCTGGGCCTGGGCTGTGGGGGCTAGACAAGTCCTCAAGCAAATCCGGCCCTTCCTGGATATCACCTTGGTCATAGGAGTCTGAGAAAGCCCCTTCCCCTCTGGACCCAAGATCTTTGTGCAGTGGGGGTGTGACAGGTGATATCTGGAACTCTCAGGAACCCTAGTG
Source organism: Nasua narica (assembly GCA_028533885.1). Classification (NCBI taxonomy): domain Eukaryota; kingdom Metazoa; phylum Chordata; class Mammalia; order Carnivora; family Procyonidae; genus Nasua; species Nasua narica. Next base: position 41,436,339 of record CM052804.1, read on the forward strand.
GGAACTTGCTTACAGTGTCTACCCAGGACCAAAATCTGAACAAAGTGACAGGAGATTGGCTTCTGCCCTTGGTTCCCAGACTGGAGGCAGAGGAGAAACTCAGGTCTCTATTTGTGGGCCCCTCACTGCCTGTAACTGTGGTTTCAGTGGCATTCCTGGCCTGTTCTTACCCCCTCAGGGCTCAGCTGTCCCCGCTTTCCCTCCTCTGTGTGTTTTTGGGCCTCTCATCAGCAGTGCCAGGTCTCCGCCCCAGTGTTCCCTATATGGCAACCAGCCCGACTCTCTGGGGATATCCTGTCATTGTGGCCCAGAGCCTAGGCATTGAATCTTGCCAAGTCAGCCCAAGTACTCTGGGTCCCTTCCAGGTCCCCAGGTGGGGCCCACAACCCAGAGAGGTTAGGGAAATTGGCAAAGGCACCCAGATCTCCAGTCTGGCAGACCCAGGCACTGTGCCCAAGACACCTGACGCCTGGGCTGCGGCCAACCTCTGGGGAGATACACAGGCAAGGCTTGCTGCCCTGTTGCCAGCTCTACAGGTGACCTTGGCATGTCCTCTACTTCTCAAGGCTCCCTCCCTGAGGCCATGACTTATGGCAGACCCAGCCCAGGCCCAGTAGACCAAGAAAAATCCGTGTGACTGGTGAGTGTGGGGGTCCCACACTGTCCCACCCCCACTCTCACAGAGTTGAGAGTTGTTGGATATGCTGGGCACACTCACTGAACTCAGGCTGGCTCTCTGTGTGGTGAAAGTGGGAGCATGGGAGGGGAGCTTCAGTAGGTTCCATCTCTTGGCCTCCAACAACCGTACTCCATGAAAATGTCCAAATTTGCAAGTTGAGTTCCATTTGCCTTTAATTCCCAGAAGTCACATCCCCCCTCATTTGTGTATCCAGATTAGTCCAGGCCTTCCTGGGTCTTTCATTCACAAAGCCAGCTGCTGAGGCAGAGGGAAGGATGGGATTAAGAAGGGGCCTTTGCACTGGGCACTTCACAGCACTATCTGCACTGTGGGTATAAAATAACTACCTAACAAGAACTGGCTCAATGCCTGGCACTTGGCTGAGAACCCTATTTCATATTTACAAGCAGCTTTTAGAGCAGATTCTTTATATTCTTCTTTATAGAATTGCACAATGAGATAAGGGCCACACAGTTGGTACCTGGGAGAACAGGCATTTGAACCCAGGCCATCAGGCCCCAGATCCCAGCCTTTTAACCACTGTACTATCGCTTGCCTAGAGTTCCTAAGCAGTGTAAGGCTGGGGTCCTAACCTGGCATTTACTCAAAGCCCCGGCTGGTGATGACTGAATTATATGGCTTGGTGAAAGCTCTGAGGATGGGCCAGGGACCTCCTTGGCCCCCAACACACCCTTAGCACCCTCTTCAAGGTGCCTGAGATAGTAGTTACTCTTGACTGGGGAAAGAACTCTACCTGAGAAGTTCATAGGCTTTAGTTTTTAATCTAAGATTCACTGTGTGACCTTGGACAAATGACTTCACCTCTCTGAGCCCCAGCTTTCTCAGCTGTAAAGTGGGAAAGACAATAGTCTTAATCCCATAGGTCCTTGAGTGCTAGGTGAGCCCATGTATGTGGATTGGCCAGCCTAGTCCTACTGGGCTGCAGATGCTCAGGACTCAACTTTTTCTTGCATTCACTCCCAAGGACCCAGAACCAGACTGGTTCTGCCCTGTTCCCCCAAGACACACCCAACTGTGTCCACCCCAATCCAATCCAATTGTCTGTGACCTGACCAGGAAGCTAGCCAAAGGCAATACCCACCCAGATCCTGGAGGCAAGAAGCCAACAGGCGGGAACAAAGAATTTTCCATGGCTCCATAGTTAATGAGGAACTGACCCTCTCTGGGGCTTCAATTAGTCTTTCACCCTCCTCTCCTTCCCCCAAATTTCCATCATTGGTGATATTTACATTGAAATTCTTCCCAGGACTTCAGGAACCCAGCATGGGTAAGTGGAAAACAGTACTGAAGAAGACAGGTATATTTAAAGGCAGAAAGGATGAATATCCAACTTTTGTATCAACATGGACGGGTCTAGAAGAGATTATGCGGAGTGAAATAAGTCAAGTGGAAACAGTCAATTATCTTATGGTCTCACTTACGTGTGGAGCATAAGGAAAATCATGGAGGGCATTGTGAGAAGGAAAGGAAGGGTGAATGGGTGGAAATCCGAGGGGGCGATGAACCATGAGAGACTGTGGACTCTGAGCAACAAACTGAGGGTTTTGGAGGGGAGGGTGTGGGGGGTTGGGCGAGCCTGGTGGTGGGTATTGAGAAGGGCACGTATTGCGTGGAGCACTGGGTGTGGTGCATGAACAATCAATCTTGTAACACTGAAAAAATAAACATTTGGTAAAAAATTTAAAAAAATAAAGGTAACATTGGTAAGTTTGCATTCTTGGTTTTAAAACACATTATAAAGCAGCAAGTATCAAAACAAAATGATTTTGTACTTAATTCAATTAAGCTTCTGTCAGCTGTAAGAAATACACTGCAGAATACAAAGATGAAGACATGGTCCCTCCCCTCAAGAGGGTCGTGGTTTGGAGTGGTTAAGAGCACACTTAATGAGACAGTTCATGGGACCGACCCGGAATGAAACCCCCACTAGTTAGCGGTCGTGGGATCTTGGACAAGTTACTAAATGGCTCTTAGTCTCAGTTTCAGCATTTGTAAAATGGGAATAAAAAAAAGGTCCTGGAGCACCTGGGTGGCTCCCCACCCAGTTAAGGGTCTGCCTTCGGCTCAGGTCGTGATCCCAGGGTCCTGGGATGGAGCCCCACATCAGGCTCCCTGCTAGGCAGGGAGCCTGCTTCTCCCTCTCCCTCTGCCTCTCTGTGTTAAATAAATAAAATAATAAAATAAAATAGGCCCCACCACAGTGGACTACTGTGAGTTTTATTGAGAAAATACATGGCAGTATTAGCGACCCCCCAAAGGTACCCCCTTTTTGCTAACAGAGCCCTGACTTTGGTCCAGATAGCAAAGTGCCCCAGTTTAGTGCATGAGTCATGAATGTTTAAGCCAATCACAGTGATGTCCTTCTTCTTTGCCAGATATTGGTTTTCCCAGTGCCCTGGCAGCTGAGGATGGCTATGTGACCCACTTATGGCCAATAAGGTGTAAGGGAGAGTCTGCAGGGAGCTTCTTAAAATACAGAAGATGAAACCTTTGCTTTCCCTGCTTCCCACCTGTGAAGGGTTATGTTGCTTGGAGCTGCAGCATCTATGGCTATGAGGAATCCACCTTGAGGATGTGAAGCCCACATATTGATGATGGCTGAGTGGAAGCAGGTTGTCAGGGAGGCATTGGTGAGCTACAGAACAGCCTGAGATAACCTATCCAACTTTCTCGTTTTGAGAGATAATTTTAAAAGCCTTTATTCAAAGCAATTGGGAGATTTGCTGTCTGTTCCTTTCAGCTGAATGCACCCTTTGATACAGGCTCTTAGCATCAAACTCAGGATGTGGTAAGCATTCAATAAATGCTGTTTATAACCTTACAGAGAAGTCACAGCATATTCCACATTCATTTACATGTGCTCTGAATATAGAGAAAGAAGAAGGAGGGGTATAACTAGTGTGGATAAGACTCCATTTGTCTTACTGTTCCCTAAGTAACTCTCAGCACCTCAGGGCATGAAGATGGCCTTAGGTGTGGGATCCACTGGAGAAAACAAGGCTGTTTCAGGCCTGGCAGGAAAGCTGGAATCACCAGTAGGGGATGGCATCTGGCTCCCCACCGCTTCTTGGAGGGTTTCAAGGGTAATTTCACTCACCTTTGGTTTTCGCCTTATGCTCCAACTTTGGAATGGTGGCATTGTGTTTGTATCAGAACTGCTGGAGGAGCCTGTTACTCCAGCTGGATGGAACAGCTGGAGGGAAGTCAGCAGATGAAGGGGCTGACTATCCTCTCCACCCCCCAGAGGTTTCTCAGGGAGAACAACAAAAAAAGGAAAACGGAGAAGAAATAGAGCTCACTTAGAACCTAAGTGATTAATTGTAGTTTTTTTTTCAATTTTTATTTATTTATTTATTTATTTATTTATTTATTTATTTATCTATTTATTCTCCCCAAATTTGTTTATTTTAATTTTTCAGTGTTTCAAGATTGATTGTTCATGCACCACACCCAGTACTCCATGCAGTACGTGCCCCTCTCGATACCCACCACCAGGCTCACCCCCCCC
>CM052804.1:41448338-41486470 GCA_028533885.1 Nasua narica
CGTGAGAAGGAAGGGAAGGGTGAATGGGGGGAAATCGGAAGGGGTGATGAACCAGGAGAGACTGTGGACTCTGAACAACAAACTGAAGGTTTTGGAGGGGAAGGGGTGGGGCGGGTGGGCAAGCCTGGTGGTGGGTATTGAGAAGGGCACGTATTGCATGGAGTACTGGGTGTGGTGCATGAACAATCAATCTTGTAACACTGAAAAATTAAAATAAACATATTTGGGGAGAAAAAAAAGCACTTGTTTGAATACACCCTAATAAATCACCCCATGATAAAGAGCAAAGAGTCATCTCATGGTATTTTGAATATTCCCCAGAAAACACTTTTTAGAGGCAAGATCCAGATTAATTGCTTGGCAGTTCTGTGTTACCCATTCCATCTGAAGGTAGCAAGTGTCACTAAAACACAGAGCCAATCTGGCCTCTACCAGGAAGGACTTTCTATGGAAGCAAGTGGCTGAATATAACTCCTGGTTCCTACAACCCAGGCCCTTCATGACATGGCATAGTAACCCAGGAAAATGACTTTCTTTTTTTTTTTTTTTTTAAGATTTTTTATTTATTTATTAGAGAGAGAGAGAGACTGAGAATGAGAGGGGAGAAGGTCAGAGGGAGAAGCAGACTTCCCGCAGAGCCGGGAGTCCGATACGGGACTCGATCCCGGGACTCCGGGATCATGACCCGAGCCAAAGGCAGTCGCTCAACCAACTGAGCCACCCAGGCGCCCGGAAAATGACTTTCTACAGCAAAGACAATTAAAATATATTTTATCTCCAATAAGAAATATAAGTGACAGGATCCAGTGCCAATCCAATTCAGGAGGAAGACAATAGTGTCTACCTGAAGAGTGTTTGTATGCATTAACTCATTGTATCTTCAGAATAATTTTGTGTCTTGGGAAATTTATCCTTATTTTTTATTAAGGCAAGAGAAAAAAAGATGGAGAAAGTGATTTGGCCAAAATCACACAGTCTGGGTCCAATTTTGCCATTTTTTAAAAACAGACAAAGCTCAGTTGTAGAGGTTAAGTTTAAAAAGACGTTTAAAATGAAACAAGAAGGAATTGGGGAGGGAGACAAACTATAAAAGATTCAATCTCAGGTAGAGTGGCTGGATGATGGATTTTGGGAAGTGCATGTGCAATGGTGAGTGCTATGCATTGTGTAAGTTTGAAGAGTTACAGTTGTACTCCCCAAACAAATAATAACACACTTAAATCATGGTTATGTTTACAGCTATATGCTCAGTTCCAATGAATAAATTTCAGTGAACCTGCAAAAGAATTTGACAGAATACTTTCTTCATTAAAAATCTTCAAAGTGGGGGCACCTGGGTGGCTCAGTGGGTTAAAATCTCTGCCTTCAGCTCAGGTCATGATCTCAGCATCATGGAATTGAGCCCCGCATTGGGCTCTCTGCTCGGTAGGGAGCCTGTTTCCCCCACTTCCTTTGCCTGCCTCTCTGCCTATTGGTGATATCTCTCTCTGTCAAATAAATAAATAAGTAAAATCTTCAAAGTATACGGTCAGAGAAATATAACTCAATTTCATGAAAACCACCATGAGAAAGTCAGAGCCCATATCATTCTCAGTAGGGAAAAGATGAGAGTCTTTGCCTTAAGATCAGGATCACAAGGATGCTGAATACATCACTATTGTTCAAAATAGAGCTAGAAGTCCTGGAAACACCAGTAAGATAACAACAACGAAAAATAAAAGTTATGCAAGTTGGCAAGAACAAGTCAACCTCTCTTCACAAAATGACAAGAACATGAGAATGGAGGTGGGTCACATTCTACCACACAGACCTACCTTTCACAGGGAGGCTGGTAACCTTTTCCTCACATGTTCACACATATTCTTTGAAAATTGCTTCCCACTTCATGAAACAAGACAGTGACTTGAGAGAAGCCGGCCATACGGTCTTGTCCCTCCAACATTAGTATACTGGACTTTTCTCTTACACTTTAACCCTTCTATCTTCATGGAAGAAGGTGTTGAGTAAAGGACCTTTTTCCCCAAGAGAGTTTTTCCTAGAGTTCAGGGCACCGCACATTCATTCAGCTTTCAGGCATCCATGTGATAACAAGCTTATCTCCCTGAAACACGAGGTCAGGGCAAAGGCACATGCTGCAAAGGCTGGTTTCTCGTGATGGATTATATGGCCCTTATCGAATACCTTGCTCTTTCCTGTGTTTGGGAGGCGGTTTCTACTTTCAAGAGAAAGAATTGGTTGATTATTCTTTTCTACGTTGCTGTTCCTTGAAGCTAAGGGTTTTGCACTGTCCTCTAAGCTTCCAGACACCAGAAATGCTACCTTCTTCATGGGGCCAGGTGTGGCATTCTCCCCAAACTTGTCTCTTTGAGACAAGCCTATTGCACTTTTCCTGCGCTTCAACATAGCCATTTGGAAAGTCCTCTCTGTTCAGGATGCTTCAGGGCTGTTATCTTGAAGGAGAGTTTCGCTCCCGCATCATCTCTTGGAGCTAAGGGTTCAGCGCAACATTGTCCTGATACTCTTGCAGGCAGGGCCTGAGCGACCTCTAGGGTTAGATTGAGATACTGGGAGCTGTCACGCACCCAACAGAAATGTGTGGCAGAGAAGGGCCCTAAGGACTGAATGAAGGGATAGCGTGAGGGTGAGCAGCTGGCTTCCAAGTAGGCCTCAGTGAAATGCTCTTTGTATTCCCGAAGTGAATAGCGTCTATGCTAGCCTCTTGGGCGGCAGAAATATCCCTGCGTGCTCTAAGCGATGCAGGTTCTTTCTTTGTCTTTGCTAAAGTAGCCTGGCACTGCCAGAAGTTGTTTCCAGATCCACCTCTGCCTCACAAGTAGTCTTCTGGACTCGTCATAGCCACATCCAGCCCAAAGACGTGTGTGCCTATACTGAAGACACCAGAGCCAAATGCTTAGCACAGCGGAGTTCCTATCCTGAGAGCTGGGCAGAGGGTGAGCATTAGGGTGAGGCTCACCGTGGCCTCAGAGCAGGTTGTACCTAGTCTGGCCAGGGTTAAAGACTATGGCTGGAACCCTGTAGGCCTGCAGACCCGGGTGCTGTCAAGCAGAGTGATTTCTGTCTGGGCTCCTAAACAGTGAGGGTGGCCCAAGTAAGGGGAGCCCTTTCCATTCTGCCATTAGTAATAGACACTGTCAGACCCAGAGCCAGGGCTAGGGCTGGGGTGATGGTCCAGAAAAAGTTTGGAGACTAGCTGGTGGCAGCATGGAGCCTTTTCTTGGGGCCAGAGTCGAGGGTGAGCCCTAGGGTGAAGTCTGGGGCTAAGGTGGCTCCTTGGGGGCTAGAGACCTTCAGGAATTGTGGTTCAGTTTCTCACTAGAACATGCTCTCAGCTCCACTGGAGCTCTTTCCCTTGGTTTCCTTGGTTCCGTGCTACTGGAGGATTAGCCCTGCCCCAGGCATGTGTCCCAAAGCCCTTTGGAACTCTACCTGGGCATTGGGACCCTTGGAGGGCCAGAGCCAAAACAAGGTTTAGAGTGAGAATCAATTCTGGAGGCAGGAGGCACATAGCTGGTGGCGGGGCCAAGAGGAACTCTGAGGGCAGGTGGAGGGCAAGCAGTAGCATGATCCTTTGTCTTCTGGCTTGGATTCAGGTAGGTACTCCTAATGTTCCTGAAGCTTCAGATCTCCTCTAACATCATGGTCCCTGGCAACATCGCAGATATTTCCAAATCTTTCAGTTTAGAAGATCCTTGCACATGGCTGATTAGCCTAACATGGCATGGGGCTCTATTATCCACTTCAGACTCATGGACAGGATTAGGTTCAGTTCATGGAAACAAACTCCAGGCCTAGGTTTCAGATAACAGTCCTGAGGGCATAAGGGGCCAAAACAATGGCAGTGGAACTTCCTCTACAGAGGGCTGAGTGGAATGTTAGCTACTGGATGAAGATCCAGCTTTGGGTTTCACTCAGGGGAACACAGGGTGGCCAAAATTCAGGAGTTTGGCTGGAGTCATGCTCTAAAGAAACCAAGGAGGGGATGCCGGTAATATGGTTTCATCAAGTGCTCCTCACTGATTCATCTGGCATGAGACAAGTGAGTCAAATCTTTGGCACTCAGAGCAGGGATTCGGTTTCCAGTCAGTCTCAGAATTGGGACTCAAGGTTAAGGTTGCAGTCTGGAAGACAGCAGAAGGCAAGAGAGGATCACAAGGAAGGAAGCCACACAACTCCGAGGAAGGAGCAAACAAGGGAACTTTCTCAGAAGGCTCACAACAAATTGTGCGTCATTTTCCCCAGGCGTCCCCCACACACCCCGCGAATCTTTCCTCAGGAAAGAGCGAGTGTCGAGAAAGACGTTTCCGTTTCCGGCTTATTTCTGGCAGGTAAGAGCATGCCCCTTTACTGGCGTTCCAGTTTTAAGTTTGATAGTACTTCCATCTCTGTGCAGAATACTGGTTTAGGGGAGGGTGTTTGTGTTCAACACAAAATTTTGCTCACAGGGAGGAAGATGGGCTAGCTCCTGATGCTCACACAAGCACACTCACACCCTCTCTCTCTCTGAAAACTTCTTTTCCTTTTGGTGAAAAAAAGACGGCGACCTGAGAAAAGTCAGTCTCATGACTCTGTTGATCTCTGGAAGTACTCTGACAATTCCCCTTAAGCTGCTACGCTTTTGGGTTCGTGGAAAAAGAGGTTCGGTATTGGAGAGCTGTTTCTTTGTGTTCAGGCCCAAGGACGTTCGTTTGGCTTCAAGTAGGGTGAAGGAAAACACAGCTTTCTATAGGAAACAGAAGGTCAGAATGGAGGCACAAGCTGGCACAGACTGGTTTGTCGGAGTGGAACCAGGGACGCTAGTAGAAAAATGCTCTCTGCCTGCACCTTCAAAGTGGCTCCTGGATTCAGAGGACACATTGAGTGGGAAACAGTGCTCTGCACTGCCCTTTCTTGGAGCAGAGAGCTGAACCCTTTTCTTAGGCACCTGATATCAGAAACATTTCTCTCCAGGGAGGGAGAGCTGTGCTGTCCTCCCCAGACTTGTGTACCCTGAGAGCAGTCTCTAGCACTTTCCTTGTGCTTCCCCGCACTGCTAAGCAAAGCCCTGTCTGCTCAGGATGACTCGGAGATCTTTGCTGGAAAGGAGTTTTTTGCTCACGCCTGGCCTCTTCGAGAGAAGTCAGTGGCGCGACCCTTGCCACATGCCTTCACAGGCAGGGAGAATCCGACTGCTACGGATAGGCGAAGAGACTGGCAGCTGTCCAAGCTGGCCTCGGCAAACCCAGAACTTGACGGAGCCTGTGTTCTGCGCGCAGTCCCGCAGCCCAGGTTCCTGGAGAGGGTTGCTGCTGAAGGGAAGGCAAGAAGCAGGCGATGATTCCGGTAGCGTGCTGTGATGCTTCTGGACCCAACCTGGGTGAGGGGGGAGCGTTCCCAGATAGGGTCACAGGGAATCGCACTTCGCGTTCCTTAGTCATCCCCCACACACCCTGTGAAATATCCTCAGGAGAGAGCGAAGGTAGAGCTAGGCCTGTCTGCTTCGGGCCTGTTTCTGGCCGGTAAGTGCATGCCTGTTTACTGGGGGCCTCCATGTATAAGTTTGACCGGCCTTCCGGCTCTCGACAAAACACTTGGTTGCGGGTGGGTGGTGACGTTCAACACAAACTTTGTGTTCAGAGTGAGGAAGATGGGCCTTTTGCTGACACGTTGCCTTTTCAACCCACTCAAATCTTCTCTATCACTGAAAACGTCCTTTGCCTCTTGGTGTACAAAGACTTCCCAATGGGAGAAGGGTCGGTTTCTCAGCTCTATTTATTGCGCAAAAGTATCCTGGAAGTTGCCTTTAGTTGTCCACTCATCTAACTTTGTGTAAGAAGAGGTTCGGCATGGGAAAGCTGTTTCTCAGAGTTCAGGTCCCGGGACGTTCGTTCAGCATCCTGCGGCGTGAAGGAAAACAGGGCTTTGTTCAGGAAAGAGGAGGTCAGGGCAACGGCCCATGCTGGCATACACTGGTTTTTCAGTGCTTTACTGAGACTTTAGTGGGTTATGCATTCCGCCTTCATCTCTAAGGCCGCTCTTGGGTTCAGAGGACACGTTCAGAGGGAGACATTTCTCGGCACTGTCCTTTCTTTGATCCGAGGACTGCACCTCATTTATAGCCACCAAACTTTAGAAACTCTTTCCCCTAGGCATGGCGATGTTGCCTTCATCCCCAGAATTGTGTTCTCTGAAAACATCCTCTAATAGTTTCCTTTTGCTTTCATACACTCCCTTGGAATAAACGTTCTTCTCAGGGTGACTCAGGGATGTTCGCTTGAAAGGAGTTCTTCGCTCATAGGTGCCTCTTCAAGTGAAATCGCTATCATGGCCCTCTCCTCATGCCTTCACTGGCAGGGCCAAGCGGACGCCTATGGATAGGCAGAGAGATCGGCAGCTGTCCATACTGGTCTTGGTAAACTCAGAACTGAACGGTTCCTGTGTTCTGCTTTCAGTTCCTGCTACAATGTCTCCTGGAGAAAGTTCCAGTTGAGGGGACAGCAGAAGGCAGGAGCCTAGCCCTGAAAGGATGTCCTGCTCCCAGACACAAGCTGGGTGAGGGGGAGCTGTCTCAGAGAGGCACGCATCTAATCCTGCATCCCTTTCCTCACACACCCTGCGTAATTTCCTGAGGAAAGAAGGTCGAGAAAGGCAGTTCTGGTTCAGGCTTGTTTTGGGGAGGTAATGGCATGGCACGTTATTTGGCCTTCCATTTAGAGGTTGAACAGGCCATCCCTCTCTGTGCATAACCCAGTGATAGGGACTGGTGTTCTCATTTGACTCAGACTTATTATCCACAAGAAAGCAGATGGCATTTTGCTTCGTCCTTCACATACACACACACTGAAATATTTAGCACCTTCCTTATGAATCAATACTTTGCAACCTTAGAGAAACTTACCTTATGCCACTGTCACTGCCCTAGATGTACACTGGCCATTCCTTTTACGTTGCCACATTTCTAGCTTCTTGGGAAAAGATATGCTATGAAGATGGTTACCCCAAGGATAGATTTTTATTAACGTTCAGAGCATGGTTCTTTCGTTTTCTTTCCTGGAGTCGATGTGACTAGACAACTGTCTCCTTGAAGCTCAAGGTGGGGAAGAGGTGCACCCTGGCAGAGACTGGTTTGCTGGTGTTGATATTATGGGACTCAGGGTATGAGTGACCCACTCTGATCATTTGAGGTTGCTCCTGGCTTCAGGTAAATATTTTCTGTTCAGTTCAAGGTTGAATTCTATAGATCTAGAGCCAGAGAGAGGACTATAGATAACAGTTTCTACATTAAATGTAAAAGATTTTGAGAGTTGAGATAAACAGTGTTTTCATCAATAAAACTATAGTAAAAAACGTGAGGATGATTAAAAAATAAAGTATATCAGGAAATCCTGTAAAAAGTTGTATTACAAAAATACACATGACAATAACGGGATATTGAAGGTGGAGGGGAATTCAAGATGACACTTGAGTAGCATGACTTGAAGTGTGGAGCTCTACTGAACAAAACATCCTATAACAGAAGAGTCCTATGCCTGGGAACTGAGCCCTCATCCCACAAAGATAGAAAAACACACCTAGAGCTAAACGGGGGAAAAGAAGGAAAAATAAAATGAGTCAAACACAGAGAGGGGGGCAAAACATAAGAGACTGAAATACAGAAAATAAAATCAGCATTGCTGTGGGGAGTTGGGGACAAAGGGAAAATTAATGGGAAGATGGGCATGAAAGGGGGCACTTGATATCATGAGCACTGGTTGTAAGGTGGAAATGATGAATTCACTCAATTCTACACATGAAAATCACAATATATTCTATGTTGATCAAATGACCAGGGAACTTACTCATCCATGCATTGCGAGCATTTTTCACCCTCCTTCATTTTACAATCTAATTACGATGGACACCTAGAGTATAGTCCCTAGTTTCAAATAAAGAATTTTTTTTAGGAACAAGTGGCAGAAACATGGTGTTTAGAGGAAAACGTTAAAGGGTATTTCCAAATATGCATTAACCAGATGGAAAACGAAATGGTCAATGTGAAACTTTTGCTGTTAACAGGGATTCTTCTACAGTCCATCCCATAGTGATACTCAATGAAGTAGCTAACATTTAATAACATCTAAAAAAAATTACAAATCCAAATTTAGAAGGTTTTCTGGAATTGCTCACCGAATTGTGCAATCTAATAAAAAAATACAAATATGGAAACAAGAGAAGAAGATAAAACGAAACCCTCAAAACTCAGAGGAAAATGGGATTTGCCTGGGCTGTGAGCAGATGATATTGGAAGTTGTTAGTCAAAGGTAGACTTTCCCCGTTCCGTTCAAAGAAGAATTCTGGAGATCTAGAGCAAGGTGATGACTACAAGCTAACAATTCTGACTGTATACTTAAAACAGTTCTTGAATGTTCAGATCTTCCGTATGTTAACTGATAAAGTAATGGTAAAACATTTGGCAATGAATGGATAATATACATGTATCAAAGGATCATGAGATGCACTTTCAGTTTACAGAAAAATCACAAGCCAACAACAAGGCAATGAAGCTGGAGGGTCAAGCTGAGTAGCATGACCTCAAGCATGGGTCTCTTCTTAGCAAGAGACTTCTTGTGACAGAATGGTCATATTCTTCGGAAGCCAAGCCTTGTGCCACATTGATAGAAAAACGAATCTAGAGGAACACAAAGGAAGTGAAAGAAATAACAAAGATGGAGGCAAACCATATGAGACTCTGAACTACAGAAAGCACTCTTAATGTTGTTAGGGGAGTGTGGTGGGGCAGTCGTCGAGATAGGATGGGTTAAGTAATTGGAGGGATGGACCCGAAGGAAGGCATTTGATGAATACTAGCTGTTAGGTTCAACTGATGAATTCATTCAGTTCTACCCCTGAAACTCATAGTACACTCTCTATTTCCCAAATGGAATTTATTTTTATTTTTTTCCCAAATATGTTTATTTTTTCAGTGTTACAAGATAGATTGTTCATGCACCACACCCAGTGCTCCATGCAATACATGCCCTTCTCAATACCCACCACCAGGCTCGCCCAACCCACACCCTTCCTCTCAAACCCCTCAGTTTGTTGCCCAGAGTCCACAGTCTCTCATGGTTCATCGCACCCTCCGATTTCCCCCATTCATCCTTCCCTTTCTTCTCACAATGCCCTCCATGATTTTCCTTATGCTCCACAAGTAAGTGAGACCATAAGATAATTGACTCTCTCTGCTTGACTTATTTCACTTCGCATAATCTCTTCTAGACCCGTCCATGTTGATACAAAAGTTGGATATTCATCCTTTCTGATGGAAGCATAATATTCCATTGTATAAATGTACCACATCTTCTTTATCCACTCATTGGTTGAAGGGCATTTTGGTTCTTTCCACAGTTTGGCAATTGTGGCCATTTCTACTATGAACATTGGGGTACATGTGGCCCTTTTTTGTACTGCATATGCTTCTTTGGGGTAAATACCGAATAGTGCGCCCAAATGGAATTTAAATAAAAATAACAATCAGCGACGCCTGGTTGGCTCAGTCATTAAGCGGCTGCCTTCAGCTCTCAGGTCATGATCACAGTGTCCTGGGATCAAACCCCACATCATGCTCCTTGCTTGGCAGGAAGTCTCCTTTCTCTTTCTGCCACTCCTGCTTGTGTTCCCTCTCTTGCTATGTCTCTCTCTGTCGAATAAATGAAACCTTCAAAAAAAATTACAATTAAACCATATAATACAATATTCAAATAAGTATGCCATTATTCAAATTATATCATGCCATGAAATTAGAAAGTGCACTATTTCAAAATAGGAACCACCCTGGTACAAAGAAGTGACAAATTTTTATGATATCTTGCCAAGCCACTGAACTTTCCAAAGAAAGTTCTCCAATATCCAAGAATTCCCACACTGGGTTCATGTTGTCATAGTATAAACACCATGCTACCAAAGATCATAAGTCCCATAAAGTCTCCTAAGGGTTAAGGATCCTACATGTTTTGATTTTTGTTTTCTGAAATTGATTTCCTCTTATAATTTCAGGTCATATCTAGACTTTGCATTCTGTCCATGTAATGTTTTCCCATCCCATTGACTGGTATGGAAGTTCACCATTGGATGGCTCTCTCTACACTATGGGGCACCTCACTTGTGGATTTTTTTTATACCAGAAATGTAGAATCAGGACCATTTGGGGGAGTTTTTTGTTTGTTTTTGGTTTGTTTGTTTTGCCTAAAAGAAGACTCTTCATTATAAAGAATCATGCTTCTTTGAAGGCCTCTCAGCTTGCTTAGAACAAACACAGAAACTAACTTGGAAATATGAAAGAAGAATGGCAACATTTCTTGTTACATAGGGATTTGTTATATAAATTAAGTAGAAAGTTGAATATAATACAAGATAATAAGGATATAATTGAAAAGGCCCAGTACAGGGCGGCTTTTATGATGATCTTCGTCCTAGTGAGGTTTGCACTATCCATTGGCTATTGCTCAAACAGGCTTTGTTGTCCACCAGGAAATAGGTGGATGGATAGATGTAGATAACTATATATCAATTAATTAATTTTTTAATAAGTAAAAATTCAATTACTCAACCAATTAATAAATCATTAAATAAGCAAGCAGACAAGTAAATAAACCAACAATAATTGCCTTTTGTAAATAAATCACTCAGCATTAGAATGCACAGGTTTATTCCATGAAGCAGAAAGATAAGAAGGAATGACATGTACAGGGCCATCCAGTAACTCTAACAGCATCACTGGCTCCTTGGGGAAAAAATAAATACAAACATACATACATACAAACATACTTTCATACATACATAATCATTCGTGTTGATTGTTCAGTGGCCAGAGTTTCCTAAAATATAAGAGAGAATACTAAGAGTTGGAGAGGTAGATCTGGGGTGATGTTAAGGCTATCAATCAGTCACTATACGCAGCGTCCTGAGGCATTCACGATGAACTGCTTCATGACTCATTCCTTGCCGATGGTGGCCAGGGAACTCACTCATGTATGGTTTTCCAGCATTTTTCACTCCCCTTCAGTTTGCATTCTCATCCAATGGACACCCAGAGTATATCTTCTAGTTTCAAATAAAGGAACTTTTTCTGTTTTTCTCCTTAAAGACAAGAAGCTGAAAAATGTTCTCGAAAGGAAAGCATTTCAGGTAAATTCCAGGTATACAATAACCAGTTGGAAAAGGAGATGGACAATGGGAAACTTTTGTTGCTAAAGGGGATTCGTTTACAGTCCATCACACATTGATACTCAATGAAGCAGCAAATAATGAATGAGAGCTAATAAAAAGTTGCAGGATCCAAGTTTGTAAGGTTTTTTTGAATTTCAATACATGGATTTTTGTACATTGCTCTACTGAAATGTGCGTTCTCCAAAACAAGACACACAAAGAAGCAAATAAATAAGAAAAAAATGAAACCCTGAAACCACAGCAAAAAACAGAGATGGAGAGTGTGTAGCAGATGGAATTGGGAACTGTTCGTCAAAGGTACACCTTTCCTGTTCACTTCCAGGATGAATTCTGGAGAGCTAGAGCACAGGGAGATGACTATAAGTTAACAATCCATACTTTATACTTAAACAATGTTTGAGTATTAATAAACGCTCTGTCAGTGTTTATCTAAACACTGATAAAAGAATGGTAAAAATTGTGGAAACGATTGGACAATATACGTGTATCAAAGGATCATGGGCTGCAGTTTCATCTTACAAAAAATTACCCAAACAACAGTGCAAGGGATCTAGAGGGCCAATTCAAGACGACACCTGAGTAGCATGACCTGATGTCTGGGCTCTTTTGAGCAAAAAACTTCTTGTGACAGAAGGTCGTATTTCTTCTGTCCTGGTCCCACACATACAGAAAAACCCATCTAGAGGAATACACGGGTAGGGAAGGAAACATTAAATGAGATAAATAAAGAAAGGGAGGCAAACCATAAGAGTCTCTGAACTAAAGGAAGCACACTTAAGGTTGCTGAGTTGGGGGTGCATTGGTAGGAGAGGATGGGTTAATTAATTGGGGGGATGCACCTGAAGGGGGGAACTTGATATCACGGGTACTGCTTGTTAGGTGCAACTGATGAATTCACTCAATTCTAACCCTAAAACTCATAATACACTCTATGGTGACCAAATGGAATTTCAGTAAGAATAACAATCACTTAAAGGAAACAATAGAAAAATCAAACACATTGTTGTATTGGTATTCCAATTACAGCATGCCATGAAATGAGAAAGTACACTCTTTCAAAATGGAAAACATCCTGGTACAAAGAAATGCAACATTTTTATGAGATAATGCCAAGCCACTTAACTTTGTGAAGAAGGTTCTCCATTATCCTAGACTTCCAACACTGGGCTCATGCACTTAGAGTATGGATGCCATGCGTCCACACGACAGGAATCTGGTGAAATGTCCTGAGGGTTAAGTTTATTTCGAGGATCATTAATGCTTTGATTTTTGTTTTCCAAAATTGATTTCCTCTGATAATTTCAGCTCATCTAAACTTTGCATTCTGTCCATATAATGTTTTCCCATCCCATTGACTGTTCTGGAAATTCAGCATTGGATGGCTCTCTGTACACTATGGTGCCCTTCACTTGTGGATTTTTTTATACTAGAAACATAGAATCAGGACCATTTGGGGGATTTGTTTGTTTATTTTGCATAAAATAAGAATCTTTATTTCCTAAATATGTTTATATTTTTCAGTGTTAAAAGATTAATTGTTCATGCACCACACCCAGTGCTCCATAAAATACTTGCCTTCCTCAATACCCATCACCAGGTTCTCCCAACTTTCCTTCTAAAACCCTCAGTTTGTTTCTCAGTGTCCACAGTCTCTCATGGTTCATTGGCCCCTCCAATTCACCCCCATTCACCCTTCCCTTCCTAAAAAAAGAAACCTGATTATAAAGATCCATGCCTCTTCAAAAGCCTCTGCTTGCTCAGAACCAGAGAATATAACTTGGAAATGTGGGAGAAGAATGGTAAGCTTTCTTGTTACATAGGGATTTACTTCTGATTATGAATAGAATTGAAAAGGGAAGTACAGGGCAACTTTCTAGGATGCTGTCCATTCTTGGGAGCTTTGGACTATCCCTTGGCTATCGTTCAATCAGCATTGCCTTGCTGCTTACCAGGAAGTAGATGGATAGATAGCTTAATTAATTAATTAATAAGAAAATTCTATAAACCACTCAATCCATCAATGAATCGTTAAATAGGCGAGCAGAGAGACAGGTAAATAAATAAGGAAATATTTCTTTTAGTAAATACATCACTCAGCATTGGACTGAACAAAATATTCACAGGAAGCAGGTGATGGGGAGGAAAGACAGGGACGGGATCATCCAGGAACTTTAACAACATCACTGGCTGTTTGGGAAAAAAGACATACATACATACATACATACATAGTAATGATTCGCATTGATTGTCCAATGACCAGTGTTTCCTTTTTTTAAGATTATTTATTTATTTGACAGAGAGAGCAGAGAAGCAGGCAGAGATGGGTAAGCAGGCTCCCCGCTGAGCAGAAAGCCTGATGTTAGGCTTGACCCCAGGACCCTGAGATCAAGACCTGAGGTGAAGGCAGAGGCTTTAACCCACAGAGCCATCCAGTGGACCTAAACAGTGTTTCCTAAAATAGAAGAAAGAATACTACTAAGTGTTGGGGAGATAGATAAGAGTTGATGTTAAGGCTATCAATCAGTCACTATAGGGGGTGTTCTGAGGCATTCACGATGAACTGCATGATGACTTACTCCTTGGGGACCATGGCCAGGGAACTCACTCATTTATGCTTTTCCATTCTTTTTCATTACCCTTCTGTTTGCATTGTCATCCGATGGACACCCCTACTATATCTCTTAGTTTCAAATAAATGAACTTTTTTTGCTTTGTTTTCTTAAAGGAGAAGGAGGTGAATGATGTACTCAACTGAAAAACATTTCAGGTGAATTCCAAATATACAATAACCAGATGGAATAGGAAAAGGCTAATGTGAAACTTTTGTTGCTAAAGGAGACTCTTCTAATGTCCATCCCACATTGATACTCAATGAAGCATAATTAATGAGATCTAATAAAAAGTTATAGAATCCTAATTTAGAACGTTTTTTCAAAAATCAATAATCTATTTTCATACCTTGCTCTACTGAAATCTACAATCTAAAAAAAAAAAAAAAACAACCTATCAGTCAGTCAACCTTGCTTTGCTTCCCACCAGGAAATATAGCTAAATAAATGTAGATAGATAGATAGCTTAATGAATAAATTAATTAATCAGGAAATTCAATCACTCACTGAAGTACACTGGCAATTCCCCTTAGGCTGCCATGTGTTGAGCTTCCTAGAAAAAGAAGTTCAGTGCAAGAGAGCAGTTTCTTAGAATTCAGGTCCCAGGACATTCATTATGCTTCATGTGGTGTGACAGAAAACAAGGCTCCCTCCAGGAATTATGAAGTCAAGGCAGAGGCACAGGCTGCCACAGACTGGTTTGTCTGTGCAGAGCCTGGGACTCTAGTGGACAATGCCCTTTGCCTGTGCCTTTGGGCAGCTCCTGGCTTCAGAGGAAACAAGTGGGAGATGGGCCTCCACACTAGTGTTTCTTGGAGCCAAGGGTTCGCCCAAACCCTAGGCCTCCAGATATCAGAAAGGCTTCTCTCCAGACACAGTGAGGTGTGCCATCCTCCCCAAACTTGTGTCCCCTGAGACCAGCCTCTAGCAGTTTCCTTGTGCTTCCACACAACCATTTCCAAAGGCTGGTCTGCTCAGGGTGCTCAGGGAATGTTTGCTGGGAAAAAGTGATTCGCTCACAAGTTGCCTCTTCAAGAGTAGTCACTAGCACATCACTCTCCTCATGCCTTCAGAGGCAGAGCCATGCTGACTGCTATGAATAGGCAGAGAGACCGGCAGCTGTCCAAATTGGTCTTTGCACATTCAAACTGTATGGAGCCAGTGTTCTGCTCTCAGATCTGCACCAGTGACACCTGGAGAACATTGCAGTCCAGGGTACGGCATGAGACAGGATCCGATCCCTGACAGCATGCCCTCCTGCTCCCTAACACAAGCTGGTTGAGAGGGAGCTTTCTCAGAGAGGCTCACAGCGAATTGTGCATCCTTTTCTTCAGGCATCCCCCCAAAACCCCGAGAATCTTTCCTCAGGAAGGAGTGACTTTCAAGAAAGGCAGTTTAGTTTCAGGCTCTTATTTCTTGCAGATAAGTGCATGCCTCTTTACTGGGGCATCCAGTTATAGGTTTAACAGGACTTCCATTTGTGTGCAGAACACTGGGTTAGGGGAGTGTGGTTGTGATCAACAGAGACTTTTTGCTCACAGGGTGGAAGATGGGTCTTTTGCTGATGTGTTCATACACAAGCACACTCACACTCTCTCTCTCTGAAAACTTCTTTTGCCTCTTGGTGAAACAAGTCATGTCGACCTGAGAAGAGTAGGCCTCACAGCCCTGTCCATCTCCCAGAGGTTCACTGAAAATTCCACTAAGGCTGCCATGGTTCTAGCTTCATGGAGAAGAGGTTACGTGCAAGAGAGCTCTTTCTTAGCTTTCAGGCCCCAGGAATTTCGTTCTGCTTCAAGCGGTGCACCAGAAAACAGTGCTCTTTCTAGGAAACAGAAGGTCAAGCCAGAGGTGTATGCTGGCACAGATTGGTTCATTGGTGTGTATATTATGGCGCTCAGGGTACAAGTGCATGTCTCTGCGCCTAGGAGTGGCTCTTTGCCTCAGATAAATAATTGCTGTAGTTTGAGGTTGAATTCTATAGATTTAGAGCACAGAGAGAGGACTATACTTAACAATTCGTACATTAAATGTAAAAGTTTTGGAGAGTTGTGATATGCAGTGTTTTCATCAATAAGACTATAGTAAAAAATGTGAAATTGATTAGAAAATAAAGTATATCAAGATATCTTGTAAAAATTATATTACAAAAATTCAGATGACAATAACAAGATAATGAAGCTGGAGGGCAATTCAAGATGACACTTGAGTAGCATGACATGAATTGTGGGGGTCTACTGAGCAAGATATCCTATAACAGAAGGGTCCTATGGCTGGGAATCAAGCCCTGGTGCCACAAAAATAGAAAAACACATCTAGAGCAACAAGGGGAAAGGGAAGGAAAAATAAAATGAGATAAATACAGAGATAGAGGCAAACCATAAGACAGTCTGAAATACAGAAGACAAAATTAGGGTTGCTGGGGGGAGTTGGAGAAAAAAGGGTCATTAATGGGAAGATGGGCACAAAAGGGGGCACTTGATATCATGAGCACTGGGTGTGAGGTGGAAATGATGAATTCACTCAATTCTACACAGGAAAATCATAATACACTCTATGTTGATCAAATGGCCAGGGAACTTACTCATCTATGCACTGCGAGCATTTTTCACTCTCCTTCAGGTTGTGTTCTAATTACGATGGACACCTACAGTATATTCTCTAGTTTCAAATAATGGAAATTTTTTTTAAAGATTTTATTTATTTATTTGACAGAGAGAGAACACAAGTAGGCGGAGAGGCAGGCAGAGAGAGAGAGGGGAGAAGCAGGCTCCCAGCCAAGCAGAGAGCCCAACGTGGGGCTCGATCCCAGGACCCCGACATCATGACCTGATCCAAAGGCAAAGGCTTTAACCCACCAAGCCATCCAGGTGCCCCGAAATTTTTTTTTTAAAGACAAGTGGCAGAAACATGGTTTTGAGAGGAAAACACAAAAGATTATTGCAAAATATACATTAACTGGATGGAAAACAAAATGGCCAATGTGAAATTTTTGCTGCTAATGGGGATTCTCCTGAAGTCCATCCCATATGATACTGAATGAAGCAGCTAACATTTAATGAGATCTAAAAAAAAAATTACAAGCTCAAATTTGGAAGAGTTACTGGAATTTCAATATAAGGATTTTCTTACCTTATTCACTGAATTGTGCAATCTAAAAAACAAAAACATAAAAAAAGATTAAAACAAGAAAAGAAGATGAAACGAAACCCCTACAACACAGAAAACAATGGGGCTTGCCAGGGGCTGTGGGCAGATGATATTGGAAGATGTTCATCAAAGGTAGACTTTTCCCAGTCAGATCAAGGAAGCATTCTGGAGAACGAGAGCAAGAGTGATGATTACAAGCTAATAATCCCTACTGTATATTTAAATAGTTCTCGAGCGTTCAGATCTTCTGTATGTTAACTCATAAAGGAATGGTAAAAATTGCAGCAATGAATGGACAACATACGTGTATTAAAAGATCATGGGATACACTTTCATTTTACAGCAAAGTCACAAGCCAAGAACAGGGCAATGAAGCTGGAGGGACAATTCAAGACGACAATTCAAGACAACAATTCAAGACAATAATTCAAGACAACACTTGACCTGAAGCTTAGGGCTCTTCTGAGCAAGAGACTTTCTGTGACAGGATGGTCATATTCTTTGGAAGCCAAGTCTTGTCCCACAGGGATAGAAAAACCCATCTATAGGAACACAAGGGAAGGGAAGGAAACATTAAACGAGGTAAATACAGAGAGGGAGGCAAACCATATGAGACTCTGAACTACAGAAAACACACTTAATGTTGCTAGGGCTGTGTGGTTGGGCGGTGGTGGGGGATGATGTGGTAATTAATTTAGGGTGATGGGCCCAAAGGAGGGCACTTGATGTCATGAGCACTGGGTCTGAGGTGCAACTGATGAATTCACTCAATTCTACGCCTGAAACTCATAATACATCCTATATGGACCAAATGGAATTTAAATAAAAATAACAATTAAAGCACATAATACAAAAATCAAATACATCATGGTATTATTTAAATTATACCATGCCATGAAATGAGAAAGTGCACTATTTCAAAATAGGAAACACCCTGGTACAAAGAAGTGACAAATTTTTATGAGTCATTGCCAAGGCAGTGAACTTTCTGAAGAAAGTTCTCCAATATCCAAAAATTCCCATGCTGGGTTCATGGCCTCATACTATAAATGCCGTGCTACCAAAATTCGTAAGTCCAATGAAATCGCCTAAGGGTTAGGGAACATACGTATTTTGATTTTTGTTCTCTGATATTAGTTTCCCCTGATAATTTCAGCTCCTCTAAACTTTGTATTCTGTCCATGTAATGTTTTCCCATCCCATTGACTGGTATGCAAATTCAGCATTGGCTGGCTCTCTCAATAGTATGGTACACATTACTTGTGGGTGTTTTATACCCAAAATGTAGAATTAGGACCACTTTGGGGATGATTTTTGTTTGTTTTTTTGTTTGTTTTCCTTAAAAGAAGACTCTTGATTATAAAGATCTACGCTTCTTCTAAAGCCTCTCCACTTGCTCAGAACCAGAGAAAGTAACGTGGAAATGTGAGAGAAGAATGGCAAGCTTTCTTGTTACAAAAGGATTAACTTTCTGATTAAGAAAATAAATGAAAGTCCAAGTACAGGTCAACTTTATAGGATGGCCTCCATCTTAGGGAGCTTTGGACTATCACTTGGCTATTGGTCAATCAACTTTGCTTTCTCCCCACCAGGAAATAGATATAGATAAATAGATAAATTAATAAGTAAAAATGTAATCAATCACTCAATCAATCAATGAATCTGTCAATAGCCAGGCAGATACACAGGTACATAAATGGACAAATATTTCCTATAGAAAATACATCATGTACAATTGGACCTCACAAGTTAATCCCAGGAAGCAGAAAGATGTGGAGGAAAGATGGGGAGGGCTCACCCAGTAATGTTAACATCGTCACCAGCACTTTGTTATAAAAAAATAAATAAACAAGTAAATATATAAACAAACAAATAAATATGTAGAGATTCAGGTTGATTGTCCAAGGGCAGTTTTTCCTAAAGTATAGGAAAGAATATTACTAAGAGTTGGAGAGATAGTTATGGGTTGATGTTACTGCTATCAATCAGTAACTCTAAAGTGCATTCTCACCCATTTGGGATGATTTTCATCATGACTCATTTCGTGAAGACAGTGGCCCAAAAACTCTCTCATCTATGCCTTTCCAGAATTTTTGACTCTCCTTTAATTTGAGTTCTAATCAGAAGGACACCCAGCGTACATTCTCCAGTTTCAAAGAAAGGAAAATTTTTAGCTCTTTTTCTTAAAGCAAAAGGGTCTGAAAATTTTTCTTGAGAGGAAAGCATTATGGTTTAATTCCAGATATACAATAACTAGATGGAAAACGAAATGGCCAATGTGGAACATTGCTGCTAATGTGATTCTTCTATAGTCCCTCCCACACTGATACTCAGTGAAGAAGCAAATATTTAATGAGATCTAATAAAAAGTAATAGAATCTTAATTTGGAAAGTTTTTTCCAATTTCAATACGTGGATTTTCTTACTTTGTTCTACTGAAACGCACAATCTAAATAAGAACATAAACAAAGATGGAAACAAGAGAAGAAGAAAAAACAAAACCCTCAAAACTCAGAGGACAATGTGACTTTCCATGGGCTTTAGGCAGATGGTATTGGAAAATATTCTCCAAGGGTACCTGAGTGGCTCATTGGGTTAAAG
The DNA here is from genome assembly GCA_028533885.1 of Nasua narica. Lineage (NCBI taxonomy): Eukaryota > Metazoa > Chordata > Mammalia > Carnivora > Procyonidae > Nasua > Nasua narica. Next base: position 41,467,904 of record CM052804.1, read on the forward strand.
CCTCTGCCTTCAGCTCAGGTCATGATCCCAGGATCCTGGGATTAAGCCTTGCATAGGGCTCTCTGCTCAGCAGGGAGCCTGCTTCCCCTTCTCTCTCTGGCTACCTCTCTGCCTACTTGTGATCTCTCTTCTTTCTGTCAAATAAATAAATAAATCTTTAAAAATATTACTCTTCAAAGATAGAGTTTTCCCTTTCAGTTCAATGGTGAATTCTGGAGATCTTGGACACAGGTTGATCACTATAAGCTAACATTTCCTATCGTATACTTAAAACAGTTCTTGAGTGGTCAGATATTCTGTATCTTAACTGATAAAGGAATGGTAAAAAATGTGGCAATTATTGGACAATATACGTGGATCAGAGGATCATGGGATGCCCTTTGAATTATAAAAAAGTTACAAGTCAAAAACAGGGCAAGGAAGCTGGAGGGACAATTCAAGATGACACCCGATTAGCATGCAATGAAACATGGGGCTCTGCTGAGCAAGAGACTTCTTGTGACAGAAAGGTAATATGCCAGAGAAACCAGACCTAGTCCCAAATAGATAGAAATCTCCTCTGGAGAAACAGAGGGAAAGGGAAGAAAACATAAAATGTGAAAAATACACAGAGGGAGAGAAACCATAGGAGACTCTGAACTACAAGAAACATACTTAGTGTGGTTGTGGTAGGGTTGGGCGCTGGGGAGGATGGACTAATTAATTGGGGGGGATGGGCTCAAAGGAGAGCACTTGACATCGTGAGCACTGGGTCTGAGGTTCAACTGATGAATTCACTCAATTCTACTCTTGAAACTCATAATACACTCTACATTGACCAAATGGAATTTAAATAAAAATAACAATCAAAGCATAGAATACAAAAATCAAATACTTATGGTATTATTCAAATTATACCATGCCATGAAATGAGAAAGTGCACTATTTCAAAATAGGAAACACCCCGGTACAAAGAAGTGACAAATTTTAGGAGATCTGCCAAGCCAGTGAACTTTCTGAATAAAGTTCTCCAATACCCTTGAATTCCCACGCTGGGCTCATGTGTTCATAGTATGAACGCCATGCTACCAAAGTTCGTAAGTCCCATGAAATCACCTAACGGTTAGGATTCCTTCATGTTTTGATTTTTGTTTTCTGAAATTGGTTTCCTCTGAGAATTTCAGCTCCTCTAAATGTTGTATTCTGTCCATGTAATGTATTCCTTTCCCATTGATTGGTATGAAATTCAGCATTGGATGACTCTCTCTACACTATGGTACACATCACTTGTGGATTTTTTATACCAGAAATGTATAATCAGAATCATTTGGGGGATGTTTTTTGTTTGTTCGCTTTCCTTAAATGACTCTTGATTATAAAGATCTATGCTTCTTCTAAGGCCTCTCCTCTTGCTCAGAACCAGAGAAAGTAAATTGGAAATGTGAGAGAAGAATGGCAAGCTTTCTTGTTACAAAGGGATTTACTCTTTGATTAAGAAAATAAATGAAGAGGCCAAGTACAGGGCAACTTTTTAGGATGTCCTCCGCCCTATGGACCTTTGGGCTATCACTTGTCTATTTTTCAATCAACCCTACTTTCCTCCCCACCAGGAAATAGATAGAGATATATAGATAAATAGATAGACAAATTAGTTAATTAAATAATAAGTGAAAATTCACTCACTCACTCAATCAATGAATCTTTCAGTAGCCAGGCAGACACACAGGTAAATAAATTGGGAAATATTTACTATAGAAAACAAATCACGTAGAGTTGGACCGCTCAAGTTAATGCCAGGAGCAGAAAGCTGTGGAGGAAAGATGGGGAAGTGTCACTAAGTAACATTAACAGAGTCACAGGCACTTGGGCATAAAGAAAGAAAGAAAGAAAGAAAGAAAGAAAGAAAGAAAGAAAGAAAGAAAGAAAGAAAGAATAAGTAAATAAATATGTTTATTGTCCAAGGGCCAGTGTTTCCTAAAACATAAGAGTACTACTAAGAGCTGGAGAGATAAATATGGGTTGATGTTAATGCTATCAATCAATAACTATAAGGGGAGTTCTCACCCATTCAGGATGATCTGCATCATGACTCATTGAGTGAAGACAGTGGCCAAGGAACTCACTCATGTATGCATTGCCAGGTTTTTTTTTTATTTTTTATTAACATATAATGTATTATTTGCCCCAGGGTACATGTCTGTGAATCAACAGGCTTACAGATTTCACAGCATTTGCCATACCACATACCCCCCCAATGTCCATAACCCTACCCCCCCCACCTCCCAACCACCCTTAGTTTGTTTTGTTAGTTTAGGAGGCTTTTGTGGTTTGTCTCCTTCCCCATCCCATCTTGTTTCATTTCTCTTCCCCACCCCCGAGAACCGCCTGCCCTGCCTCTCAAATTCTTCATATCAGAGTGATCATGTGATAATTGTCTTTCTCTGACTGACTTATTTCTCTTAGCATAATACCCTCCAGTTCCATTCATGTCGTTGCAAATGGCAAGATTTAGTTTCTCTTGAAGACTGCATAGTATTCCAGTGTGTGTGTGTGTGTGTGTGTGTGTATCACATCTTCTTTACCCATTCATCTGTTGATGGACATCTAGGTTCTTTCCATAGTTTGGCTATTGTGGAGATTCCTTCTATAAACATTTGGGTGCAAGTTAGAATGGCCAAAATCAATAAGACAGTAAATAACAAATGCTGGAGAGGATATGGAGAAAGGGGAGCCCACCTCCACTGTTGGTGGGAATGCAAGTTGGTGCAGCCACTTTGGAAAACAGTATGGAGATTCCTCAAGAAATTAAAAGTAGAGCTACCCTATGACCCTGCAATTGCACTACTGGGTATTTACCCCAAAGAAGCAGATGCAGTACAAAGAAGGGCCACATGTACCCCAATGATCATAGCAGCAAAGGCCACAATCGCCAAACTGTGGAAAGAACCAAAATGCCCTTCAACAGATGAGTGGATAAGGAAGATATGGTACATCTATACAATAGAATATTATGCCTCCATCAAAAAGGATGAATATCCAACTTTTGTATCAACATGGACAGGACTAGAAGAGATTATGCAAAGTGAAATAAGTCAAGCGGAGAGAGTCAGTTATCTTATGGTCTCAGTTATGTGTGGAGTATAAAGAAAATCATGGAGGGCATTGTGAGAAGGAAGGGAAGGGTGAATTGGGGGAAATTGGAGGGGGCGATGAACCAGGAGAGACTGTGGACTCTGAGCAACAAACTGAAGGTTTTGGAGGGGAGGAGGTGGGGGGTGGGTGAGCCTGGTGGTGGGTATTGAGAAGGGCATGTATTGCATGGAGCACTGGGTGTGGTGCAAGAACAATCAATCTTGTAACACTGAAAAAACAAAATAAATATATTTGGGGAAAAAAAACATTCAGGTGCATGTTATCTGAATGTAGGTGATCACTACATTTGTATCTTGAGGGTAAATACTCAGTAGTGCGATTACACTGTCATAGGGTGGCTCTATTTTCAACACTTTGAGGAACCTCCATATAGTTTTCCAGAGTGCTTGTACCAGTTTCCATTCCCACCAACAGTGTAGGAGGGTTCCCCTTTCTCCACGTCCTTGTCAACAACTGTCGTTTCCTGACTTGCTAGTTTTAGTCATTCTGACTGGTGTGAGGTGGTATCTCACTGTGGTTTTGATTTGTATTTCTCTGATGCTGAGTGATTTTTTTCATGTGTCTTTTGGCATTTGTTGAGCATTTTTTCATGTGTCTGTTGGCCATTTGGATGTCCTCTTTAGTGAAATGTCTGTTCATATCTTCTGCCCATTTCTTCATCGGATTATTTGTTCTTTGGGTGTTGAGTTTAAGTTTATAGATTTTGGATACTAACCCTTTGTCTGATATGTCATTTGTGAATATCTTCTCCCATTCTGTCAGCTGTCTTTTGGATTTGTTGACTGTTTCCTTTGCTGTGCAAAAGCTTTTGATCTTGATGAAGTCCCAGTGGTCCATTTTTGCCTTTGCTTCCCTTGCCTTTGAAGATGTTTCTAGGAAGAAGTTGCTGCGGCTGAGGTCGAAGAGGTTGCTGCCTGTGTTCTCCTCCAGGATTTTGATGGATTCTTGTCTCACATTGAGGTCCTTGATCCATTTTGAGTCTATTTTTGTGTGCAGTGTAAGGAAATGGTCCAGTTTCATTCTTTTGCATGTGGCTGTCCAGTTTTCCCAACACCATTTGTTGAAGAGACTGTCCTTTTCCCATTGAATATTCTTTCTTGCTTTGTCGAAGATTAGCTAACCAAAGAGTTGAGGTTCCATTTCTGGGCTCTTCATTCTGTTCCATTGATCTATGTGCCTGTTTTTGTGCCAGGACCACACTGTCTTGATGATTACCACTTTGTAATATAGCTTGAAGTCTGGAATTGTGATGCCGCCGACTTTGGTTTTCTTTTTCAACATTCCTCTGGCTAGTCGTGGTCTTTTCTGGTTCCATATAAATTTTAGGATTATTTGTTCCATTTCTTTGAAATAAATTGATGGTATTTTGATAGGGATTGCATTAAATGTATAGATTGCTTTAGGTAGCATAGACATTTTCCCAATATTTGTTCTTCCAATCCATGAGCGTGGAACGTTTTTCCATTCCTTTGTGTCTTCCTCAATTTCTTTCATGAGCACTTTGTAGTTTTCTGAGTACAGATTCTTTGCCTCTTTGGTTAGGTTTATTCCTAGATATCTTATGGTTTTGGGTGCAATTGTAAATCATTGCCAGCATTTTTGACTCTCCTTTAGTTTGCATTCTCATCAGATGGTCACCAGATTACATCCTCCAGTTTCAAATAAAGGAAATTTTTTAGCTTTTTTTTTTTTAAAAAAAAGGGGGCTGGAAAATTGTTCTTGTGGGGAAAGCATTAAGGTTTAATTCCAAACATACAATAACCAGATAGAAAATGAAATGGCCAATGTGAAACATTGCTGCTAAGGAGTCTTCTACAATCCTTTCCATATTGATACTCAATGAAACAGCAAATATTTATTGAGATCTAATAAAAAGTTACAAAATCCAAATTTGGAAAGTTTTTTCATTTTTTCAATATATGTAATTTCTTACTTTACTTGACTGAAATGTACAATCTAAATAAGAACATAAAGATAGAAACAAGAGCAGAAGAGAAAACGAAACCCTCAAAACTCAGAGGACAATGCGGCTTTCAAGGGGCTGTGTGCAGATGATATTGGAAGATATTCTTCAAAGGTAGAGTTTTCCCATTCAGTTCAAGGATGAATTCCAGAGATGTAGGGCACAGGGTGATGACTATCAGCTAACAATTCCTATTGTATACTTAAAACAGTCCTTGAGCGGTCAGATCTTCTGTATGTTAACTGATAAAGGAATGGTAAAAAATGTGGCAATGATTGGACAATATACATGTATCAGTGGATCATGGGATACACTTTCAATTTACAAAAAAGTTACAAGTCAACAACAGGGCAAGGATGCTGGAGGGAGAATTCAAGATGACACCTGATTAGCATGCAATGAAGCATGGGGCTCTTCTCAGCAGGAGACTTCTTGTGACAGAAACCTAATATGCCTGTCAAGCCAGACCTGGTCCCAAACAGATAGAAAAACTCCTCTAGAGGAACACAAGGAAATGGAAGGAAACAAAAAATCAGGTAAATACACTGAAGGAAGCAAACCATAGAGAACTCTGAACTACAGGAAATACACATAGAGTGGCTATGGTGGGGTCAGGCCCTGGGGAGGATGGAGTGATTAATTGGGGAGGGATGGGCCTGAAGGAGAGCACTAGATGTTACGAGTACTGGGTGTTAGGAGCAACTGATGAATACACTGAATTCTACCCCTGAAACTCATAACACACTCTATGGTAACCAAATAGAATTTAAATTAAAATAACAATAAGTTAAAGGACACAATACAAAAATCAAATATATTATAGTAGTGCTATTCCGATTATACCATGTCATAAAATGAGAAAGTACATGCTTTCAAAATAGGAAACACCCTTGTACAAAGAAATCATACATTCTTATGAGATCTTGCCAAGCCAGTGAATTTTCTGAAGAAAGTTCTCCAATATCCAAGAATTCACACCATGGACTCATGTGCTTGTAGAATGAATGCCATGCTACCAAAGGACATGAGTCTCGGGAAATCTCCTGAAGGTTAGAGATCCTTCATTTTTTGATTTTTGTTTTCTGAAATTGGTTTCCTCTTAATTTCAGCTTATCAAAGGGTTGCATTTCGTCTGGGTAATGTTTTTCCATCCAGTTTCATGGTATGGAAAAATCAGCATTGGATGACTCTCTACAGTATGGTGCAATTCACTTAGGGATATTTTTATACAAGAAATGTAGAATTAGGACACTTTGGGGATTTGTTTGTTTGTTAGATTTGCTTAAAAGAAGAATCTTGATTGTAAAGATATATGCTTCTTTCAAGGCCTCCCTGCTTGCCTAGAACCAAAGACAGAAAGTAGCATGGAAATGTGAGAGAATGGTAACTTTTCTTGTTACAAGGGGTTCTACATTCTGATTAAGAAAATAAATGAAAAGGCCAAGTACAGAGCAACTGTCTAGGATTCCCTCTGGCCACGGGAGTTTTGGACTATCACTTGGCTATTGCTCAATCAACCTTGCTTTGCTGCCCACCAGGAAATCAATGGATAGATAGATATAGGTAGATAGATATCACATTAATTAATTAAAAATTAATAAGTAAAATTTCAATGAATCAATCAATCATTGATTACTAAACAGGCAAGCAGACTGACAGGTAAATAAATTAGTAAACATTTTCTTTAGTAAATACATCACTCAGCAGTGGACAGCACATGTTAATCCCAGGAAGCAGAAAGATGGGGAGGAAAGACAGGGACAGGGTCATTCAGTAATGTTAACAGTGTCACTTTCTCTTTGGGAAAAAAATAATAAATAATTAATACATAGGTACATACATACATACATAATGATTCACGTTTATTGTCCAATGGTCAGTGTTTCCTAAAATATCAGAAAGATTACTACTAAGAGTTAGATAGATAGATAGGGGTTGATATTAAGGCTATCACTCAGTCACTATATGGGGCTTTCTCAGGCATTCAGGATGAACTGCATCATGACTCATTCCATGGAAGCCATTGCCAGAGAACTCACTCATGTATGCTTTTCTAGTATTTTTCCATCCTTTTCAGTTTGCATTCTCATCCAATGGACACCTAGATTATATATCCTCTAGTTTCAAATATAGGAACTTTTTCAGCTTTTTTTTCTTAAAGGACAAGGGATAAAAAATGTTCTCGAGAAGAAAGCATTTCAGGTTAATTCTGATATCCAATAACCAGATGGAAAAAGAAATAACCAATGTGAAAGTATTGTTGCTAAAGGGGATGCATCTACATTCCGTCCCACATTGATACTCAGTGAAGCAGCAAATATCTAATGAGACCTAATAAAAAGATACAAAAGTCAAATTTGGAAGGATTTTTTCAACTTTTAATATATGGCTTTTCTTACCTTACTACTAAAATGTGCAATCTAAAAAACAAGAAACACAAAGAAGCCAAATAAGAAGAAGAAAAAAATGAAACACTCATAACTCAGAGAACAATGGGGCTGAAGGAGCAGTTTCTAATGGAATTGGGATATGTTCATTAAAGGTAGACCTTTCCTGTTCAGTTCCAGGATGAATTCTGGAGATCTAGAGCCCAAGGAGATGATTATAAGTTAACAATTACTACTCTATACTTAAAACAATTTATGAGAGTTCAGATCTGCTGAGTTTTCACTGAAAAAAGAATGGTAAAAAATGTGGAAATGATTAGACAGTATATGTGTAGCAAAGAATCATAGGATGCACTTTCATGTTCCAGAAAAGATACAAGCCAACAACAGGACAAAGAAACTAGAGGGACAATTCAAGACATCACCTGAGTAGCATGACCTGAAGCATGGGCTCTTTTCAGCAAGAGACTTCTTGTGACAGAAAGATCATATGCCTAGGAAGCCAGTCCTGCTCCCAAACAGATAGAACCCCCCCACCCCTTAGAGGAACACAGCAGAAGGGAAGGAAACAAATGAGATAAATACAGAGAGGGAGGCAAACCATAAGAGATTCTGAACTAAAGGAAACACACTTAGGGTCGCTGAGGGGGGTGGGGTCCTTGGAAAGAATGGATTAATTAATTCAGGGGGAAACACCTCAAGGCGGGCACTTGTTGTCAGGAGTACTGGCTGTTAATTGCAACTGATGGATTCACTCAATTCTATCCCTGAAATTCATAATACGCTATATGTTGACAGAATGGAAATTCAATAAGAATAACAGTCACTTAAAGGATACAATACAAAAATCAAATACATTATTGTATTGGTATTCCAATATACCATGCCATGAAATGAGAAAGGTCACTATTTCAAAATGGGATACACTCTGGTACAAAGAAATGCAACATTTTTATGAGATCATGCCAAGCCAGTGAACTTTCAAAAGAAAGTTCTCCGGTATCGAAGAATTCCCACACTGGGCTCATGCGCTCAGAATATGGACACCATGTGTCCAAGCGACCTGAATCCAGTGAAATATCCTGACCATTAAGATTATTTCAGAGATCCTTCATGTTTTGATTTTTGTTTTCTGAAATTGATTTCCTCTGATAATTTCAGCTCATCTAAATGTTGCGTTCTGTCCTAGTAATGCTTTCTTATCCCATTGACTTGTATGGAAATTCAGCATTGGATGGCTCTCCCGAAGCTATGGTGGACTTCACTTGTGGATTTTTTGTACCGGAAATGTAGAATCAGGACCCTGTGGGATTTTTTGTTTGTTTGTTTTGCTTAATAGAAGATTCTTGAATATAAAGATCTATGTTTCTTCAAAGGCCTCTCAGCTTGCTCAGAACCAGAGAAAGTAACATGGAAATGTGGGAGATGTATGGCAAGCTTTCTTGTTACAAAAGGATTTATTTTGTGATTAAGAATAGAATTAGAAAAACCAAGTAAAGGGCAACTTTTTAGAATGCTGTCAGTTCTAGGGAGCTTTGAACTATCACTTGGCTATCGCTGAATCAACCTGCATTGCTGCCCGCCAGAAAATAGATGAATAGATAGATATAGATATATAGATGGCTTAATTAATTAATAAGGAAAATTCAATCTATCAGTCAATCAATCAATGAATGATTGAATAGGCAAGAAGACAGATAGGTAAATAAATAGAGCAATATTTCCTTTAGTAAGTACATCACTCAGCATTGGACTGCACAACTTCATCACTCCAAACTGAACGGAGCCTGTGTTCTGCTCTCAGTCCCACAGCAGTGGCTCCTGGAGAGGATTGCAGTCGGGGGTGGGGGGGGGGGATGGCAGGAGGCAAGAGCCAATCACCAATAACCTGCTCTCCTCCTCCCAGACACAAGCTGGGTGAGGAGGAGCTTTCTCAGAGAGGCTCACACTGAATTGTTCCTCACTTTCCTTAGGCGTCTCACACACACTGTGAATTGTTCCTCAGGAAGAGTGAGGGGTGAGAAATGCAGTTCCGTTTCAGGCTTGTTTCGAGAAGGTAAGTACATGTCCCTTTACTGGGGCTTCCAGTTTTAGGTTTGACAGGACTTCCATCTCAGTGCAGAACACTGCATTAGGTGACTGAGGGTGCCTTCAACACAGACTTTCTGCTCACAGGGAAGAAGATGGGCCTTTTGCTGATGCGTACACACACAAAGACACTCACATCCACTCTCTCTCTCTGAAATCTTCTTTTGCCTCTTAATGAGACAAGACTTGGTGGCCCGCGAAGAGTCGGCCTCAGGGCCCCATCAATCTCCCAGAAGTACACTGGAAATTCCCCTTAGGCAGCCACACATCAAGCTTCCTGGAAGAAGTTTGGTGCAAGAGAGCAGTTTCTTAGCATTAAGGTGCCAGGATGTTACTTTGGCTTCAAGTGGTGCAAAGGAAAACAGGGCTTTCTCCCAGAAACAGGAGGTTAGGGTGGAGGCGCATGCTGGCACAGACTGGTTGTGAGTGCAGAGGCTGGACATAGAAGACAATGCTTTGCCTGCCTTATCGAGACAGCTCCTGCATCAGAGGAAACATTGAGTGGGAGAAGGTCCTCCCCACTGCCCTTTCTTGGAGCCGAGGGCTGCGCCCTTCTCCTAGGCACAGGACATCAGAAACGCTTCTCTCCAGGTACGGCGAGGTGTTCCATCCTCCCCAACTTGTGTTCCCTGAGAGCAGTCTCTAACAGTTTCCTTGTGCTTCCATATACCCGATTGGAAAGGCCAGTCTGCTCAAGGAAATTTATGGCCTTGTTTTCTTAAAGACAAAAGGCTGAAAAATGTTCTTGAGAGGAAAGCATTTCTGGTTAACTGCAGATTTATAGTAACGTGATGGAAATGGGAATAGCTAATGTGAAACTTTTGCTTCTAAAGGGTTTCTTCACAGTCTGTCCCACATTGTTACTCAATGAAGCAGCAAATATTTAAGGAGAACTAATAAAAAGTTATAGAATCTTAATTTGGAATGTTTTTTCCTACTTCAATATATGAATTTTCTTACCTTGCTCTACTGAAATCTGCAATCTAAAAAAACTTGGCTATCTCTCACTCAACCTTGCTCTGCTGCCCACCAGGAAAAATGGATAGGTAGATGTAGATAGATAGATAGCTTAATTAATTAATTAAGGAAATTCAGTCACTCACAGAAGTACACTGGGAAATCCCTTTAGGTTCCACATGTCAATCTTTCTGCAAAAAGAGGTTTGGTGCAGGAAAGCTGTTTCTTAGCGTTCAGCCCAGGATGTTCCTTCGGCTTCAAGTGGTACAAAGGAAAACAGGGCTCTCTCTAGGAAAGAAGAGGTCAGGGTAGAGGGGCATGCTGGCACAGACTGGCTTGTCATTGAGGAACCTGGAACTCTAGTGGACAATGCCGTTTGCCTGTGCCTTTGGGGTGACTCCTGGCTTCAGAAGAAAGTTTGAGTGGGAGACAGTCCTCTGCACTACTGTTTCTTGCAGCCTAGGATTTTGTCCTTTCCCGAGCCCTCCAGACATTAGAAAGGCTTCTCCTTTGGCATTATGAGGTATTCCGTCCTCCCAAGACTTGTATCCCCCGAGACTAGCCTTCTAGCAGTTTTCTTGTGCTTCCATACACACGTTTGCAAAGGCCGGTCTGCTCAGGGTGACTCGGAGAGAAATTGCTAGCTCTGCACTTCCCTCATGCCTTCACAGGCAGGGTCAAGCCTACTGTTATGCATAGGTTGAGGGACCAGCAGCTGTCCTAATTGGTCTTAGAACACTCAGAACTGGACGGAGCCTTTGTTCTGCAATCAGTACCTCAGCATGGCTCCTGAAGAGAGTTGCAGTCGAGGGGACATCAGGAGGCAGGAGCCGACCCCGACCCTCCTGCTCCCAGACACCTGGTGGTTGATGGGCAACTTTCTCAGAGAGGATGAAAGCGAAATCCTGCATCACTTTTCTCAGGCATCCCCAACACACCCTGCGAATCTTTCCTCAGCAAAGAGCAAATGTTGAGAAAAGTAGTCCGTTTCAAGCTTGTTTCTGGCAAATAAGTGCATGCCCCTTTACCTAGGCTTCCAGTTATAGGTTTGACAGGACTTCCATCTCTCTGCAGAACACTGGATTAGGGAAGGGTGGTAGCCTTCAACACAGACTTTTTGTTCACAGGGAGGAAGTTGGGCCTTTTGCTGATCCATTCACACACAAGCACACTCACACCTTCTCTCTCTCTGAAAACTTTTTTTGCCTCTTGGTGAAACAAGACTTGGTCCCCTGAGAAGTTGGCTTATGGCCCTGTCGATCTCACAGAAGTATACTGGAAATTCCCCTTAGGTTGCCACCCATCAAGCTTCTTAAAGAAGAAGAGATTCAGTGCAGGAGAGATATTTTTTACTGTTCAAGCCCAGGACGTTCATTTGCCTTCAAGTAGTGGGAAGGAAACAGGGTTCTTTCAGGAAACAGGAAGTCAGAATGGAGGCGCATGCTGGCACAGACTGGTTTGTCAGTGCCAAGCCTGGGACTCTAGTGGACAATGCCCTTCACCTGAGCCTTTCAGGTGGCTCCTGGGTTCAGAGGAAATGTCGACTGGGCAACGGTCCTCCCCACTGTCGTTTTTAGAGCTGAGGGCTTTGCCCTTTCCTTAGGCCTCTAGATAGAACCAAACAGAGAAAGTAACTAGGATATGTGAGTGAAGAATGGCAAACTTTCTTGTTACATACGGATTTACTTTCAGATTAAGAATAGAATTGAAAAGGCCTTTTGAAGCCGAGGAGCGCAGGCAATTCTCCCTAGTTTTCTACCCCAATCGATATTGATCTCGACTGGGGTAGAAAACTCGGGAGAATTGCCTGGAAATACCCGGAAAAAGCACTTCCATTGGCGGGGTCCCCGAGGCGAACGGCGTCCCGCCGCCCCGAAATCCCGCAGCGCCGGCCCGGGCCCCGCCTGAGCCCGTTCTCATCACAGCAAACGCACCTCTTTGATCCAAGGCACGAAGGATGGCTCTGGCCCTTATCAGCTGTGTGATCCAGGGCCAACTACCAAACCTCTCCCTGCCTCAATTTCCTTAGGCTGAATGGAAATCATGGGAATAGATGGCAGGACTGTATAGAATATTCCATATCATTTGATGAACATTTTCGTATCCCACCCGTGTTGTTGGAGGCTGCCGCGGATGCTCCATAGATGCCCAAATTGGCAGAATATCCCAAAGTGCCTTGAAAGATGGTGTCCGGAGATGTGTCCAATTCCTGCTCTTCCCCTGGAAGCTTGCGTGTCCGTTTGGGTGTTGGAGACCTGAATCCCTAGTGACACCTGTTGTTCTCAGGCCTCTGCTGGGATCGCACAGTGAACTACTGTTCACTTCATGAACAAATAATATCGAACTTTAAACTTCTGCATAGCCCTGGACCTATCTTCACCTCTCCAATGAGACTGCTGCTGTTGCCTGATACAGATCCTCTTTGGTCTCGTCTGGTTGTTGTTGTTGTTGTTGTTTGGTTTCCATTTTTAGAACATCCCTTCTGTCTCTATCAGTATGAAATACAAATGACAGTTTTCTTCTGTTACAAAGATAGCTGCTTAGAGAAACCAGCAAACCATAGACTCAGGATATCTGAATTTGGTTTTCTTAATAAAGTCAATAAATAAACAGAAAAAAAAAGAATAGAATTGAAAAAACCAAGTACAGGGCAAGTTTCTAGGATGCCGTCCATCCTAGGGAACTCTGGACTATCCTTTGGCTCTTGTTCAATCAACCTTCCTTGCTACCCACCAGGAAATAGATGGATAGATATATATAGATAAACAGATATTGCAATTAATAATTAAGTAAAAATTCAATCACTCACTCAATCATTGAATCATAAAATAAGTGAGCAGATAGACAAGTAAATAAATCAGTAAACATTTCCTTTACTAAATACATCACTCAGTATTGGACTGCCCAGTTAATCACAGGAAGTAGAAAGATGGGGAGGAAAGACAGGGTCAGGATCATCCACTAACGTTAACAGCATCATTGGATCTTTGGGTAAAAAATAATAATAAAAAATACATACATACATACATACATACATTCATAACAATGATTTGCATTGATTGTTCAATAGCCAGTGTGTCCTAAAATAGAAAAAAGAATACTACTTAGAGTTGGAGATGTAGATATAACTTGATGTTAAGGCTATTACTCAGTCACTATATGGGGCGCTCTCAGGCATTCATAAGGAACTGCTTCATGACTCATTCTGTGGAGATGGTGGCCAGGGAGCAAACTCATGTATGCGTTTCCAGCATTTTTCACTCCCCCTCAGTTTGCATTCTCATCCGATGGACACCCAGAGTATATCCTCAAGTGTCAAATAAAGAAACTTTCTCTGCTTTGTTTTCTTAAAGAACAAGGGGCTGAAAAATGTTCTCAAGAGGAAAGCATTTCAGGTTAATTTCAGATAAACAATAACCAGATGGAAAAGAAAATGGCCAATGTGAAAACTTTGTTGCTAAAGGGGATTCTTCTACAGTCTGCCCCACATTGATACTCAATGAAGCAGCAAATATTTAATGAGATTTAATAAAAAGTTACAAAATCCAAATTTGGAAAGTTTTTTGGAATTTCGATATGTGGATTTTCTTATCTTGCTCCACTGATATATGCAATCTAAAAAACAAGAAACGCAAAGAAGCCAAAAAGAGAAGAAGAAAAAACAAAATCTTCGAACCCCAGAGAACAATGAGGCTGGAGGAGCTGTGATGGATGGAATTGGTGGATGTTCGTAAAAGGTAGACAATTCCTGTTCAGTTCCCAGATGAATTCTGGAGATCTAGAGACCAGGGAGGTGACTATAAGCTAACAATCCCTACTCTATACTTAAAATAATTGTTGAGCATTCAGATCTGCTGTGTGTTCACCAATAAACGAATGGTAACAAATGTGGAAATGATTGGACAATATATATGTGTATCAAAGGATCATTGATGCACTTTCATGTTCCAGAAACGTGACAAGCAAACAACAGGGCAAGGAAGCTGGAGGAACAATTCAAGATGACACTTGGGTAGCATAACCTGATGCATGAGCTCTTCTGAGAAAGAGACTTCTTGTGACAGAAGGGTTATATGCCTAGGAAACCAGTCCTGGTCCCACACAGAGGGAAAAATCCATCTAGAGGAACACAGGGGAAGGGAAGGAAACATTAAATGAGATAAATACAGAGAGAGAGGCAAATCAAAACAGATTCTGAACTAAAGGAAACTTCGGTTTGCTGAGTGGAGGAGTTGTCAGCGGGAAACTATGGGTTAATTAATTGGGGGAATGAATTAAAGGGGGGCACTTGATGTCCTGAGTACTGGCTGTTAGGTGCAACTGATGAATTCACTCAATTCTACCCCTGAAACTCATAATACACTCTATGTGGACCAAATGCAATTTCAAAAAGAATAACAATCACTTAAAGAATAAATACAAAAATCAAATACATTTTTGTATTGGTATTCCAATTATACCATGCCATGAAATGACAAAGTACACTCTTAAAAAAAAAAAAAACACCCTCGTATAAAGAAATGCAACATTTTTATGAGATCATGCCAGCCAGTGAACTTTGTGAAGAAAGTCCTGAGTGTGGTGCATGAACAATCAATCTTGTAACACTGAAAAAATAAAATAAACATATTTGGGGGAAAAAAAAGTTCTTCAATATCCAAGAATTCCCACACTTGGCTCATGAGCTCATTGTATGGAAGCCATGTTCTAAACATCGTGAATCTTGTGAAATCTCCTCATGGTTAAGGTTATTTCAGGGATCTTTCATGTTTTGATTTTTGTTTTCTGAGATACATTTCCTCTGATAATTTCAGCTCATCGAAACCTTGCGTTCTTTCCATGTAATGTTTTTCCACATCATTGACTGGTAAGGAAAGTCAGCATTGCATGAGTCTCTCTACACTATGGTGCACATGACTTGTGGATTTTTATACCAGAAATGTAGATCAGGACCATTTGGGGTATATTTTTGTTTGTTTCTTTGTTGTTTCTTTTGCTTAAAAGAAGACTATTGATTATAAATTTTATGCTTCTTTGAAAGCCTCTCCACTTGCTCAGAATCAGAGAAAGTAACTTGGAAATGTGGGGAAGAAAGGCAAGCTTTATTTTTACATAGCGATTCACTTTCTGAATAAGAATAGAATTGAAATGTTGAATTACAGGGCAAATTTCTAGGATGCCATCTGTCCTAGGGAGCTTTGGACTATCCCTTGGCTATCGCTTAATCAACCTTGCTTTGCTTTCCACCAGGAAATAAATGGATAGATAGATATAGATATATAGAGAGCTCATTCTTTCATTAATATGGAAAATCCAATCATCACACAATCAATGAATAATTAAGTAGGAGAGCAGGCAGATGGAAAAATATATCAGGAAACATTTACTTTTTTAAATACATCACTCAGTTATGGACTGTACAAGTTAATCCCAGAAAGCAGAATGATGGGGCGGAAAGACAGAGACAGGGTCATCCAGTGAAGATAACAGTGTCAATGGCTCATCAGGAAAAATAAACAAACAAATAAATAAATAATAAATAAAAACCTAGTCACATATGTACGTACATACATACATACATATTAATGGTTGTCGTTGATTGTCCAATGACCAGGTTTCCTAAGATAGAAGAAAGAATACTACTTAGGTTTTGAGAGATAGATATGGGTTGATGTTAATGCTATCGAGCAGTCACTACAAATGGCGTTTTCAGGCATTCACGATGAACTGCATCATGACTCATTCCTTGGACAGTGGCCAGGGAACTCACTCACATATACTTTCCAGCATTTTTCACTCCCCTTCAGTTTGCATTCTTATCTGATGGACACCCAGAGTATATCCTCTAGGTTCACATAAAGGAACTTTTCCTGCTTTATTTTATTTTCTTTTTTTTCTCCCCTAATATGTTTCTTTTATTTTTTCAGTGTTACAAGATTGATTGTTCATGCACCACACCCAGTGATCCACGTATTACGTGCCCTTGTCAATACCCACCACCAGGCTCGCCCAACCCACACCCCCTCCCCTCCAAAACCCTCAGTTTGTTGCTCAGAGTCCACAGTCCCTCATGGTTCATTGCCCCCTCCAATTTCCCCCTGTTCACCCTTCCTTTCCTTCTCACAATGCCCTCCATGTTTTCCTTATGATCCACATGTAAGTGAGACTATAAGATGATTGACTCTGTCCACTTGACTTAATTCACTCCTCATAATCTCTTCTAGTCCTGTCCATGGTGATACAAAAGTTGGATATTCATCCTTTCTGATGGAGGCATACTATCCCGTCGTGTAGATGTACCACACCTTCCTTATCCACTCATCTGTTGAAGGGCATTTTGGTTCTTTCCACAGTTTGGCTATTGTGGCCGTTGCGGCTATGAACATTGGGGTACATGTGGCCCTTCTTTGTACTGCATCTGCTTCTTTGGGGTAAATACCAGTAGTGCAATTGCAGGGTCATAGGGTATTTCTATTTTTAATTCCTTGAGGAATCTCCGTACTGTTTTCCAAAGTGGCTGCACCAATTGCATTCCCACCAACAGTGGAGGAGGGTTCCCCTTTCTCCACATCCTCTCCAGCATTTGTTGTCGACTGTCTTGTTGATTTTGGCCATTCTAACTGGTGTAAGGTGGTACCTCAGTGTGATTTTGATTTGAATCTCCCGATGGAAAAAGATGATGAAGATTTTTTCATATGTTTGTTAGCCATTTGTATGTCTGCTTTGGAGAAGTGTCTGTTCATGTTGTCTGCCCATTTTTTGATGTGATTATCTGTTTTGTGAGTGTTGAGTTTGATGAGTTCATTATAGATCTTAGATATCAGACCTTTGTCTGCAGTGTCATTTGCGAATATCTTCTCCCATTCTGTGGGTTGTCTGTTTGTTTTGTTGACTGTTCCTTTGCTGTGCAGAAGCTTTTTATCTTGATGAAGTCCCAAAAGTTCATTTTCGCTTGTTTCCTTTGCCTTTGGAGACATGTTCTGAAAGAAGTGGCTGTGGCTAATGTCAAAGAGGTTACTGCCTAGGTTCTTCTCTAGGGTTTTGATAGATTCCTTCCTCATGTTGAGGTCTTTTATCCATTTCGAGTTTATCTTTGTGTATAGTGTAAGCGAATGGTCAAGTTTCATTCTTCTACATATAGCTGTCTAATTTTTCCAGCAACATTGATTGAAGAGACTGTCTTTTTTCCACTGGATATTTTTGCCTGTTTTGTCAAAGATGATTTGACCATAGAGTTGCGGGTCCATGTCTGGGCTCTCTATTCCATTCCACTGTTCTATGTGTTGTTTTTGTGCCAGTACCATGCTGTCTTGGTCATCACAGCTTTGTCGTACAGTTTGAAATCAGGCAATTTGATGCCCCCAGTTTTTTTTTTTTCTTTTTCAAGAAATTGATTCAGGAATTCAGCAATTCAGGAAATTGCTAATTTCCTTAGCAATTCGGGGTCTTTTCTGGTTCCATACACATTTTAGGATTGTTTGTTCCAGCTCTTTGAAAAAAACTGGTGGAATTTTGGTCGGGATGGCATTGAAAGTATAGATTGCTCTGGGCAGTATAGACAATTTAACAGTGTTTATTCTTCTGATCCATGAGCATGGAACGCTTTTCCACCTTTTTGTGTCTTCTTCAATTTCTTTCATGAGTGTTCTGTAGTTCCTCGAGTACAGATCCTTTACCTCTTTGGTTAGGTTTATTCCAGGTATCTTATGGTTCTTGGTGCTCCAGTAATTGGAATCAATTCTCTAATTTCCCTTTCCATACTTTCATTGTTAGTGTATAGGAAAGCATTGTGCATTGATTTTGTTTTTTTTTTTTAATTTTTTAATTAACATATAATGTATTATTTACCCCAGGGTACAGGTCTGTGAATCATCAGGCTTACACATTTCACAGCATTTGCCAAAGCACATACCCTCCCCAATGTCCATATCCCTATCCCCCCCCCCACCTCCCAGCAACCCTTAGTTTGTTTCATGAGTTTAGGAGTCTCTTATGGTTTGTCTCCTTCCCATCCCATCTTGTTTCATTTCTCTTCCCCAC
>CM052804.1:41486970-41683311 GCA_028533885.1 Nasua narica
CAGAAGGGACTGATATCCCTGAGCCAGGAGTTCCACCCACTTTCACACAGAATATAGAACAGAGACTTAGAACACAAGGAGAAGGCTTGATTTGAGGATAATTCATGGTGAACGGAGAATCCATTCTTTCTCAGTTATGTGTGCTGGATGTGAATGCCAATGATAATTCTTCTGATTTATAGACTATTCACTTGAATAGAAAGGAGAGTCTGAGATAACTAGAGGGATAGCAGAGCTATTATAAACTTGATCCCAAAATAAAATATAATGAGAAACAAACACAGTAGGTTCAAGACCTTTGGGAACCCGTTTTCTTCGCCAGATTTCACCTTCTCACAGCCTCACACTGGTCTCTTACTTCTAATGAATTCATCAGCTCAGAGAGGCCGTCTTACAGGACAGGTGTGTCATCGAGCAAGTAGGGATGAGGGATCGAGAGTTTTCCACATGCAAGTGGTTCAAATTCAAAATAGCTTTCGGTCTCTTGTACTGAGTGAGCAGGTGGCTTTTCTTGATGATTGGCAAATAGTCAAAAGGATAAAGTGCTTAACTATAGGTGCTGGAGAGCTGAGTTGCAGTTCTTTTCTGGCATTTCTAGATCATCTTCTGAAGAAGCGCTGTCTAACGTAAATATTGTCCCTTGAGATCCTTGGTAGTGGTTCCAGATAATATCAGCCTCTTCAAGTTCTTTTAAAATTCAAGATGGCGGGCGGCTGATGAACCATGACAGACTGTGGACTCTGAGCAACAAACTCAGGGTTTGGGAGTGGAGGGGGTGGGGAGTTGGGCCAGTCTGGTGGTGGGGATTGAGGAGGGCAAGTATTGCATGGAGCACTGGGTGTGGTGCATGAACAATGAAACTTGGAACACTTAAAAAAAAATAGAATAAACGTATTTGGGGAAAAAAGAAAAGAAAAGAAAAAAAACTCAAGATGGCACTTTTTTTAAGTAATCCCTATGCCCAGTGTGGGGCTGGAACTCATGACCCCCAGATCAAGAGTGACATGCTTTACTCACTGACTCTGCCAGGTGCCCCTCAAGGTGGCATTCTAGAACACCAGTGCCTTTAAGTACTAAAATTGTGGTCAACAGAACATTGTCCCTCGTGCTTCTATGCATTTATTTTTCATCAAACACAATTTTTCACATGGAGATCGAATTCTCAGGGTTTTCACTGAAGACCTTTGAAGACCTTTGACAACAGAAGGGTCTTGCCAGAGTTCACGAGGCTCACAGAAACCAGATCACTGTCTGGTCATGCAGGTGATGATCCCTTGCACACAGTGCTCAAAAATACTGAAAATCTGTGTACAGAAACACTCAGTTCTCTGGAAATCTGACACCGGGTAGCCTAAATCATTGGGACCAGCTCATAATAAGGGAGGAAAAGGAGCATCTCTGGCGGCCAATCAATTTTATCATAAAAACTTTATTATTTAATACTTTGTTAACGTATTACTTTATTAATTTAGTTTATAACTTATAAATATGTTGTAATTTTTACAAATATGCAAAATTACATACATGCTATAAATGTGGTATATGGCTTATATGATTTTATACATATTAATATTGATACATTGAATAATATGTAAATGATTATAATAATGTTGATCTTATTGATCATTGTTGAAATTATTATGTACATTACTAATCATAGTTGTTACGGAATACAGTTTCTCTACCCATAGAAGGTGTTCAGTTGTCTGAAGACAACTAAGAAGAGGGATTCCAAACTAGAGAAGTTTCTAAATCTGCCAAGAACCCCGAGAGGGTCTGACCCATGACCTCTGCAGCAGCCCTTCTGGAAAGCCAAACCACATCTCTGCAGCGATTGGCCCCAGGTAGCTTTTCTTATTCTTGCTCCCAACTTAGCACCCCGCCCCCGGAACTTGAAACCAAGGCCAGGGCTGGGGGGACAGATATGCTCCCCAGATATGGTCTATGAATAGAACACCCATCTCCTGTCAGCTCCCGTCCTGTTCCCCCACCCCAACAACCTCTCATGGGACCTTCCCCTTTTACCATCCAAAAGCTTTTCCACTCCTCCACCTGCCTTTGACTTGAGTCTCTGCCAAATGCAGGAGCTGAGGTGCCCCCCTGACTCATTCACTTGCTGTCAGTAAGTAGTTCCTGTTCTCACCTGGGTGATCTTTGTGTATCTCCAGATTCTCTCTCGCTCTCCCTCCCCTCTCCCCCACCCTCTGCTCACAGGAGAGCTCACGCATGCACTCTCTCTAAAATCAATAAAACCAGGGGGCACCTGGGTGGCTCAGTTGTTAAGCGTCTGCCTTCTTCTCAGGTCATGATCCCGGGGTCCTGGTATCAAGCCCCGAATAGGGTTCCCTGCTCAGCACGAAGCCTGCTTCTCTCTCTCCCCCTTACCTGCTTGTATTCCCTCTCTTGTTGTCTCTCTCTGTCAAATAAATAAATAAAATCTTTTTAAAAAATTAAATAAATAAAATCAGGACCCCTGGGTGACTCAGTGAGTTGAGCATGTGCCTTCGACTCGGGTCAGGATCCTGGGGTCCTGGGATTAGATAGAGCCCCACGCTGGGTTCCCTGCTCAGCAGAAGAGTCCGCTTCTCCCTCTCCCTCTGACTGCCGCTCACCCTGCTTATGCTCTCTATCTTTCATAAATAAATAATAAATAAAAATCTTTAAGAAAAATAAAAGTCACATGACAATTCCAAATTGTATTGTGGTTCTAAATCAGGACCCTAGGTCGGAAAGAAGCCAACTGAACATATATATTGGTACTTATTGTGACTTAGGAGAGAACAATTCTCCCTAGGGAGGCCGACCCAGAGCCATACATGCCTTGTGGAGTCCCTGCTTCAAGCAGCCATGAAAACATAAGAGTGGATCCCACAAGCACTCATCAAAGAATTAACCACATGCCCTGGGGAAGACACACCTGTGTTTCCACAACAGGTGGAAAACTTTTTGCAAACCAGCAAGATGTCAAAGCTGCTTGAAAATTGTATTCTTGGGGCACCTGGGTGGCTCAGTTGGTTAAGCATTTCACTCTTGATTTGGGCTCAGGTCGTAATCTCAGGGTCCTGAGTTGGAGCCCCGAGTTGGGCTCCACACTTTGTGGGTGGTCGGGTCAAGATTCTCTCTCCCTCTGGCCCTCCCCACCCTCTCTAAAAGAAACAAAGAAACAAATGAATCTGAAGGAGAAGAAGAGAAGAAGAGGAAGAAGGACAAGGAGGAGGTGAAGGAGGAGAGGAAGAAGAAGAAAGAAGAAGACGAAAAAAAAAAAAAAAAGACCTAGAAGGGGAGGATGGGAAAAGTTTCTGTTGTGGCCAGAAGGCAGAATCTCTGGCCAGGGATGCAAGAGACTAACATCTATTTTGTTCAACCAATGGGGTTTTTGTGTTTATTTACCAAAACAGATACAGTTAGGGTAACAAAGATGAGGCTTAATTATTTGTCTAAAAAAGTAGTAGAGGTCACTGTAGCTGTTTCAAGTTTAGTTTTCAATTCTACTATCCAGAGTGTTTATAGTATTTGATTGTGCTACACATTCTTGATTTTCAAAGGCCTTTTACCTGTAAAAAGAAACAATTTTCCCTGGAGAAAATTCATCACTATGTACTTTTTACTACATGCTTTCGAAATGCACACATAAAGGTTTTGTTAAAAAAAAAAAGCATGCCCAACATGGAGTCACCTGTGCTAGGCCCGCCAAGACATATTATCTAACCTAATTACTGTTTCAACCTCCCCCAGAAATGTAGTCTTAACTGGTCAGTCTAGAATTTTCTGGTCAGCACCAATGATGTAATCTGCCTCATGGGTCCTTTCCATCCTCCAAAAGAAGATGAAGTCATCCCCCTAATGTACCCTTTCATCATCGAAAGGAAGGTGATTTCACCCAGAGCAATTTTTTAAAAAGTTATGACTTCCTTGACTTGCCTTTAAAAACCTTTCCCTTTCTGTAGACTTTGAAATGCCTTTCTAGTGTTAGATGGGATGTTGCCTGATTCATGAATCATTTGATAAAACCAATTAGATCTTTAAAATTGACTCAGTTGAATTTTTGTTGCTAAGTAGTATTGATATTTCTGGTTAAATCCGAATATTTGAGGAAACTTCTGCCATCTTCCTATGTTTTCCCATTTGAAACGGACTCAGTCTATTTGTGTGTTTATTTGAAACGGACTCAGTCTATTTATGTTTTTATTAAGAGAATAGGCAGAAAATTCAAAGATGGTCTTCAGAAATAAAAGAATCTTGATTTCTTCTCTCATTTGTTCCCAGAAAATCTGAAATCTAAACATCTTCGAATAGGAGATCTCAGATAATTATTTTCTGGAGTGTCCGTCATTTTAACACTACATGTGAAAAAACTCTCCATGTAACTAATTAATGAAATTAATTTTTCATAAAAAGGAGCTACAAATAAGGGTATCAAAGATATCTTTTAAAATTTTAAGACTTTTTAAATCAGTAGGTTTTATGAGATAAGATTTTGCTATATAATACTATACAACTTTTCTAGTCTTTTTTTCCAACAAAAATATTCACTTTTTTGAAAGAACTCATAATTTTTTTCTTAGTCCAGTTGTTAAATTTCCAAAGCAACATATATAATTAAAAATGGCTATTCATGGACTAAAATATCTGGAGAGTGAAGACAATATTTAAACTAATATGTCTGCATATTCCTGTGTTTTAAATATCACTGATAATCAAATAATGAGATTATATTTGTTTACAATATGTTTAAGGCATGCTACGAAAAGAAAGTTACTGAAAACTTAGAAAAATATATCATCAAATTTATCCACTAATCTAGGTTTGTTTTTTTTTTTTACGTTCTTTAGGTTATTTCTTTGCTTTCTATTCTGTGACATTGTGATTTATAATAATAAGTATATATTTGTTCTGTGTCTCCATTTTAGGCACAGAACTAAAAACCTCTGTAATTTCCCATGAGGACAGAAATAAAGGTTTCTTTCGTTATGTTAATGAGGTGGCTTTTGGACCTCACCGAGGAACCGGAGCAGGTCGGCAGTGGGGTCAAACTGTGATTAGAGGTGTGGACCTTGAGTCCCACCAGCCAGACCTCTGGGGAGAGAAGGCAGCTGGACACGCAGATCAGTGGCCAATAGTCAATAATTTCATCAATGATGCCAGTGAAATGAAACCTTCATAAAACAACATTTCCCAAAACATCAGGCGTTTGTAAACCATGCTTTGATTTTAGAAACTCTGTTGTAGCCAAACTAGCAAAAAGCATGGGGTTTTTGTTTCGTTTTCTACATTCTCATATTGGGAATTATGCCTAATTCCACCATGGGTGTGGGAGGGGGTCTTCCCCACGCCAGCAATTCTCTGACACCAGCTGGGTGTCCTGCAATGTAACTCAAATCTGACACTATCTATGTGGACGTGCACACCTGTAGGTAGCAGGGGCTCAGTCCCACAAGACCGTCCCCCAACCTCTGCCCCACCACACGCATGTTACACACTCCAGACAACAATCACAAATCCCGGTAGTCACCTGTGCCTCTGACCGGCCCGCTAAAGATTAGCGATTCCCGCCAGCCGCCCTTTGGGTTTGATTAATTTGCTAGAGTGGCTCACAAAACTCAGAGACATTTTCCAGACTAGATTACGGATTCATTAGAAAAGGCTCTAACTCAGGAGTAGCCGGATGGAAGAAATGCACAGGACAAGGTGTGTGAATCAGACGCGGCGCTTCCAAGCCCTCTCCAGGCGCACCGTTCCCCCCAGACCTCCGCGTGTTCGACAAACCAGAAGCTCTCCAAACCCCAGCTTTTCGGCTTTTTCTGGCCAGGACCCCACAGTGACACTGAATCTTTGGTCTGAAAGGGAAGCCACGGATAAATGGGCTTTGATGTAAGAATCTGTATTTCACTGTGTTCAAATATTCACTGGTACATATTTTTGTTACTGTCAATTTTTAACTATCCCATTCTCTCCATTTATAGGGCAGTTTAGGAGCCGTCCGCACGCTCCTTGCCCCACGCACCTGCCCCCTTCTGACCCCCGCGGACCCGAGCCGCTCTCTCCCACCCGCTGCGTCTGTGATATGCCTGTTGGTCCTTCAACAGCCCCAAGGGCCACTGTTTCGGTGCACAGACCGACGTCTCTACCGCAAATATACAAAACGAGCACCATGTCCTCTAGCGATGAATATCAAATTTTTCACCTGAAACGAGGAAATCATAAAATATGTTAACATTTGTAGGGGAAAATAAAAATACATATTTGTGATGATTTTAACTGGGTGAAATCTGTGCTCCAGAATTACCACCTGAGGGAGAAGATGGGGCAAAAATGACAAAACAGTAACACAAAGCCCAGAACACAAGTGACCCAGCAGGTGGGTAGGAGACTCCCCAAGACCGGACTTGTGCAGAAACAGGAATGAGGGTTCCTCGTCCAAGGAAAATCTGTATGAAGGTGGCCTGAAGTTAAGTGAGAAATGTCTGATCAGAGACATTGAGGGAGGACTCAGAAAAAATTTTCTTCAAAAAGAAGGCTAGAAACTATTCTTAACATGACTCTTCACATGCCTGATTTTATTTAATATGCAGCTTTTGTGATGAAAACATTCATATTCGTGTCCTGTTTTGCCCCAGGAAGTCTATTCCTTATTCAGGACTCATAAAAGATGAATTTTCAAGGGCACCTGGGTGGCTCAGTCAGTTAAGAATCTGGCTTCAGCTCAGGTCATGATCTCAGAGTCCTGGGATCAAGCCCTGAGTCAGCCTCCTAGCTCAGCGGGAAATTTGTTTCTCTCTCTACCCCTACTCCCCCCTACGCCGCTCATGCTCTCTCTCACACAAATAAATAAAATCTTTAAAAAAAAAAAAAGGATGACTATGCATTGGTGATGATATTTGTAAAACAATCAACATGGTTGAAAAAGAAAGTACTGTCTACACAGATTCATAAAAGAGAAATATACAGAACAAGAGGAACTATCACTTGGGCATAACTCTCATTTCTTACATTTGCTATCGGGAATGGAGACAAGATGAAATGATAAAAACTTGGGATGCCCGGATGGCTCCGTTGGTTGAACGTCTGACTCTTGATTTCAGCTCCAGTCATGATCTCAGGGTCATGGAATTGAGCCCCGTGTCGGGCTCTTCGCTGGGCGTGAAGCCTGCTTGGGATTCTCTCTCTTCCTCTCCCCCTGCCCTTCCTCCACCCACCGCCGCTCACCTGTGCACTCTCCTCTCTTTCTCAAAAAAAAAAAAAAAAAAAAAGGAAGGAAAGAAAGAAAGAAAGAAAGAATGAAATTTTGCAGTGCAAACAAAAATGTATTCTACTTAGTAATCGTAGGTTAAAGATCTGATTCAGATCAACCTATGGATCCGAGATGGAGTTTAAAGAGACACAGACCCATGGTGACAGCATAGTTTTCGTGTTAAAGGGATTCCCAGGAAAATAAGCCCCAGCCCTGGGGAAGTGGACAGCGTTGCTGTCCTCCCCAACTTGGCCTTGCCTGCCCCTGGCTCTGCCTTCTCCACGACTCAGAACAAAGGTGCCTCACCGAAAGAGACATGTGGACAAATCCCTGGTAAGACAAAAAGACCCATGTCAAGGAACTCCTTAATTTAAAAAGTACAAAACAATGATAAATTCCCACTTAGCTATTTACAGTATTCTCTCCAGTTTGCCTCCGTGAATTGAAAGATCCTGAAAGAATTAACAACCAATGGTTAAAGTGTCAATATATATTAGCGTTTTTGCTATGTCAAATATTGATTCCTCTGTGCTAATTACAATCAGAAGAATAAAATGGGGCCTGATAATCAAGAATATAATGAGGAAAAGAAAACCAAGGTAGCAGATGATTTGACCACAGAGTATGGTTGATCCTCGACCAACATAGGGATTAGGGGTACTGACCCTGCACACAGTCAAAAATCTATGCAGAACTTCGACTCCCCCAAAACAGCTACTAACAGCCTACTGTTGACTGGAAACCTTACCAATAACACAATTAACACTTATTGTGTATGTTATATGTATTATATGCTTTTTTTAACAATAAAGTAAGCAAGAGAAAATATTTTTTTAAAAATCTTGAGGAAGAAGGGGTGCCTGGGTGGCTCAATCGTTAAGCATCTGCCTTCGGCTCAGGTCATGGTCCTGGGGTCCTGGGATCGAGCCCCACATCAGGCTCCCTACTTGGCGGGAAGCCTGCTTTTCCCTCTCCCACTCCCCCTACTTGTGCTCCCTCTCTCACTGTGTCTCTCTCTGTCAAATAAATAAAATCTTTAAATATATATATCCTGAGGAAGAGAAAATGCATTTACAGTGATCTACTATATTTAATGAAAAACCCCACATATAAGCGGACCCTCACTCTTCAAAGCCATGCTGTTTAGGATCTGGGAAGCTACTCGGAAACCTGCTGGTTCCCATGCCCATCTCAGTCAAGCTGCTCCGAAAAGTGCCCCCAAGCACAAGTACTGAGGATACTCTGCAAGACCAGAGATACCGATGGAGGATTTAAACTACAAAATTATGGGACTGCAGAATCCACGCACACAAAAGGCCCCGCCCTCTCTCTGATGTAGGGAAAGAGCAGGTGGTGCAGATCAGGCCTATTGCCAGGACTCCTCTCCCCAGGACTGGCTGCCCAAATTCTGGTCACAGTTGCCATCGAATTCCATGTAAACATCTCTGCCAACTGCCCCTGGAGTGAGGGCACGTGGAGGCCTTGATCACCTCCCCACATAACTGGCTTAATGTGGGGAAAGGGATTCACACAAGCCCCTCTTTAGGGAACCCAGTGGGTGTCCTGGGATGAACTCCTTACCCCACAAACCCGGGCTGGCACTTTGTCCACAGTTTTCTAAGATGCTGTCTCCCCCAAAAAAATCAGTTCCCACCTGGCCTGCATCCCCACCCAGCACTTCCAATCTTACTTCTCATTGAAATTCGTGAATATCAATCAAGATTCTAAAAGGCAGAGGGGCAGAAGTTGGGGTTCGGGTTTGGGAGCAGAAACAGGTTCTGGAAAAGTGGGAACTCTGCTTAGAGTCTGATGAAGGTCCTGTCCGGGCCACCCGCCCTCCAGCTCCAGATTTCTCAGCGCCCTCCCTGCCTGCCCACCAGCCCCTGCCTCCCAAGCCTGAATAGGCTTCCCTCTTCCCTCCATCCCTGGGTCCTCCCAGCATTTGGTACCAGTGACTCTTGAGGATGAGTCAGAGTTCCCTGGAGGGACCTTGAAGTTACTGCAGTGGGGACAGGAAATCTTTTCGAGAGTGTAGCTTCGGTGACATGCAAAAAGAATATGACAGTACTTGGCATGTTTCTGCTGCAGGAGCCCTGTGGAGCCCTATTTGCCTGTGGAGAACTCAAGAAGGAGAAGGTTCGGGACGCAGGTGGGGACTGGCATTGGGTGAGATCAGGTGGCCCGCTGTTCTCTGGAGAGAGGATTCTGCAAAGGCTCAGATTTTCAGCATGAAGTTGAATGAGCAAGTCTTGAGGTTTTCTTGGAAATCATAGGGCAGATGTTGATGCAAATTGTCACTTATTTTTCGGATTAGTCCCTTGGACAGTGGTGAGGTAGCTCGGTGTCCCAGCTGGGCACAGAGCCTTTTTACTGAAGGACTGGAGTTCTGGTCTCATTTCATGCAGGAGCCCTTGGGGTTCCATTGGCCCCTCTGATGGACTGTAAACTGTGCTGGGCAGGGCACAGGCACCCTCCAGGGCTTCATTTCCTCCCTAGATCTCCCTTAAGCCATGCCCCAGCTGGCACTGAGGATGGGAGGTAACTTCCCCCAACTTACATGTGAAGTCCAGAAACCGCCGCAGTAGCCCAGTGTATGCGAGTTGTAACTGAGCACTCTTCTCACTTAGAGCAGTGCTTGGTACACAAATAACAACAGACACAAAGTCAAACTTACAGATTGAAAAAGAGCGGGCCTGAGACCCCAGCCCACTGAGTTTTGAGACTACACTAGGGCGCCCAGATGGAATCTTCAGCAATATATGGGGTTCAGTTTGAAAACATCTGATTCTAGTTGACTGTATTTCTCTTCCCTCTAACTTTTGGTGTGATTAATCATGTCACTAAATTTGTTATTTATTTATTTATTTTTACTTTGCTTGGGGGTCATTCATTGGTTGAACCCAATACCCAATTAGGACCTAGTGCTCTTTCTGATTTCTTACTATTCAGAGAAGTGTCAAGAACCTCTATGTAGAAATCTTTGCAAACCCGTACAATAAATTAAAAATGTTCCAATGCTATGCATTTGTCTGGGTCTTTTTGACTTTTATATATACTCACCCCCATTTTAAGAATCTAATATTTCTTTGTATAATTTTCATTATGTTTAATTATACTTCATATACATGTTTAATGTAAAAAATACAACAAAAAGAGTGTAAAGTTAAATTAAAATTATCTCCAGGGGCTCCTGGGTGGCTCAGTTGGTTGAGTGACTGCCTTTGGCTCAGGTCATGATCTGGGAGTCCCTGGATCGAGTCCCACATCGGGTTCCCTGCTCATCAGGGAGTCTGCTTCTCCCACTGACCCTCTCCCCTCTCGTGCGCTCTCTCTCTCTCTCTCTCTCTCTCAAATAAATAATCTTAAAAAAAAATAAAAATAAAAAAAATTATCTCCAAGTCCTCTCATCTCTCGTTCCAGGTTCCAAATGATGATCATTGTCAACCAGTAACTCTTAGAAAATTCCTGAATTTTTTTATTTATATATATTTTTTAAGTAATTTATATTTATGGGACCCTCTGTCGCTCAGTCCATTAAGTGGCTGCCTTTGGCTCAGGACGTGTTCCCAGTGTCCTGGGATCAGGCCCAGCACTGGGCTCCCTGATCAGGGGGAGCCTGCTTCTCCCTCCGTCCCTCATCCTCCTCGTGCTTTCCCTCTCTCACTCTCTCTCTCAAATGAATAAATAAATTATATTAAAAAAGATTTATATTTAATACTAATGTTTTCATGGAACCAAAGTACAATCAACACAAATATTCAGCCTTTATAATAAAGTGCTTGCCTGTCTTAAGATTTGTATTATGTGTAACACGGGCTATCAATACTAATCCACCCTACCAAGATTATTTGTAGGAATACCAAGACCCGACAACATGATTCTTCAGTTCCAAGTTTTAAAAGACTGTCGGGAGGCCTGTCCCCTCCGCCGGTTCATTCCCCAGTGCCCCATCTGCCTGTAGTTGTCGCCCATTGCCCCCTGCTCTAATCCCTCATGCCTCCTCCCAGCTCTCACCGAGGGGCCCTATGGGGTTGAGCGGGGACGGGGAACCACACGCTGGCGCTGAGCCCTTAGCCCACGATCCTGCCACACAGCCCCTCCAGTGAAAGGTTTGTTCGCCGCTGCGGGTAGGGGGGGGAGGGACTGTTAACACCCCCACTTTACCCTGAGCCAGGAGGAGAAACTCGGCAACCACTGAGATCCGCAAGGCACGGCCTGGACGCCCGGACTTCCCCACCCAACCCCTCCTGAGTTCCCAGTCCTAAATGTGCTTCCCAGGTGGCCAGTTCACAGCGCGTTCCCGCTCGCACCCCAACCCTCACCCCGCTTAGGGGATTCCCTCATGACCCTGCCCTCAGCCCTGGGCACTCATTTTTCCAAAGCCCACACTGAGCGGGGCTCTTCCTGCAGCATCAGCTGAACCTGCCTCGCCAGAAGTCCATGGGAACTGGGAGAAGCAAACTCCCGCCCACACCCTGCAGAGCCCTGGGCTGGAAGCCGAGGAAGCGGCGCCTCGGGTATGTACTGCTAAGGTCCACGGTGCCGGGTACTCCGACCAATGGCAAGTGAGAGCCGCTCGTTACTAGGCAGGATCCTGTCTCCCGGCAACGAAGGACCAGGCAGGCGCCCCCCAAAGGCGGACAGCAATCTCAACCGGCTGTTTGCGCAGATGGACTTCGCAAACTGCAAAGTGTAAGATTCACTACCAGGTACTTTAGCTACTGTAGCACTTGAAACGGGGCCAGTCTGAATTGAAATATGCTGTAGGAGTCAAAGTCAAATTTTGACACTTAGGATGACAAAAGAATATTCAATATGTCATTAATAATTTTATAAAATAGTATGTTGAAATAATATTTTGGTGTGAATTAAATAAAAATGCTATTAAAAATGGTTTTACTCCTTTGATGTTTTTATCGAAGCTTCTGGAAAACGTGAAATTATGTAGATGACTGCCGTGATATTTTCATTTAATAGAAATCCCTGCCTTAGCAAAACCATTATGTGAATGATATCTATGTTGTTGGGAAAATCCTGCCCTCCCCAACTTTGTATATGGAGACAGGAAGCACACAAGAGGAGAGCGAGCAGATTTGAAAGAAACAATGAACAGTGGAGGGGGAAAGAAATTGAATTGCTCATATTTCAAAATAGTGTCATTGTCCTTTGTCCCTTCCTTCCACAATTTTGTTTTCACCATAGGATAGAAGACATCTGTGGGATAGACAACACCAAAGAGGCCAAATAACAGATTTTGATTGAGTGCTAGATTTAAAGATTACATATTTATTTATTTATTTATTTGAGAGAGAGCATGAGCTGGGGGAGGGGCAAAGGGAGAGGGAGAAGCAGACTCCCCGCTGGCCAGGGATTCCCCACTCAGAGCTCCATCCCAGGAAGACGCTTAACTGACTGAGCCACCCAGGCTCTCCGAGCACTGGATTTAAAATAGAAAATAATACCCCCTCCAAATGGCTCATTCCAAGGAGAAATTTGGAGGGTTCTAGCTCTTCGAGTCAAATATTGGTCAGTGCTGACCACCACAAGTGTGGGTCTCTGAGGGCCCCTCTGAGCATGATGTACTGACCAGCCTTCCCTTCCTGGAAGAAACTATTCAGTGACTTAAATTGTCCCAGCTTTTCTTGTATTCACCAACTTGGAGGAGCAGACTATTTTTCCTTTTACAAAAGAAAAATAACAGGAGACTGGTTCGTGTTACAGGTAAGCGATTATTGTGCCTGTGTAGTTGTAGCAAGACTCTTTTATGGAAGACACAGAAAGGGGCTCCAGAAGCTTTCTTTTACTCAGGTATTTTTATTCCGTAATTGTCATTACTTATTTTTGACATCCCAAGTTCTCAGATTTAGCCAGTGGGATCCCCTACAAGCTGCCCCTTTGTCCTTTGGACAAATCCCATCGTGCTCCGAGCACTTCCTACTTTCTGACAATACGGTCCAGGATCATCTAAGACATCACATGCCCCGGATCTTCCATTTGTCTCTGGTGCCCTGGTATCTTTTGGTGGGGGAAGTGTATGCTCATTCCTCCCACGATACCATTGCTTGTAGGTCTTTTCAATGGATGAGTTAGGAAATTAGGTGTGGGTGTGTGCATGTAATTTTTAAAAATCATAGGTTTATACTAATCCTCCGATTTAAATCAAACACCAGTAGGTTCTTCTCCGCTTTCCCCCTTCAGAGGTTTGCATTGCCCTGGTTACCCCAGTAACATTAAGACATATAAGCATTTGCTCAATCCTATAATTCCCCCAAAATAGTTTCAGAATCCCCATGCCTATTGTACCGTGGAAAACAAAACTATCAAGCAAAGTTTAAGACTTCCCTATAAATCTTTTTGTCCTTAGAGTATTTCCCACTTTGTAAGAATGCATATTCAGTGTTGTTTTTGGAAGTCACTTGAATTATTTATTTTTAATGTGTTTAGTTGCGTTATCAGTATGATACACAGGTCTAGGTCTTGTTTGTATTCAATTTTTATAGTTTGCTTTTTATACAACTTTATATTTAGCTTTATTTTCCAGTTGGTAAAATGTTGACATTATCCAAAAGTCAAAATTATATTTTTGAAAGTGTACCCAAAGGAATTGTTCTCCAATCCCTGTCCTATCCGTACCATTTATCTGACCCGGATGGCAAAATGTTTTCACTAATTTCTTGTTTATTCTTCCTGGGTGTCTTTTTGAAACAATAAACAAATACATATTCATGTAGACACACATATCTATACCTGTACATTCTTATTCTCCTTCTTTCTTCAAAATACATGATATACTTTGTATCACTGCACAGTATACCCTTAAAAATCACTCCATAGCAAGTATGCAGATGGCTTTCATTCTTGTTCACAATGTATGTTTTTCTTTTGTTTAGATGTAGCATATTTTATTCAACAAGGTTTCTCAAGCAGACATTTAGGCTGTCTCAATATTTGCTGTTGCAAACAATGCTGCCATATACTCTCATGTTGATTGTGGGTTCGTTGGAGGGTGTTTTATTTTTTGCTTCTTGTTTTTGTATTTGTTTGTTTTTTATCCTTTGAGGTGGTTGCATGTGTATTCCTAGAAGCACAGTTGCTGAGGCCACAGGTAAATGCATCTGGGGTTTGGTTAGATAGTATCAAGTTCCCCCCATGGATGTAACACTGCTTTGCTTCTCAAAAGCCCTGCCTAAGAGCAATTGTTGCCTCACACCCTCACCAAGGGGGTTGTTGTGAAATTGTTAATTTCTCAGAGGTGAGAAATTAAGTAGATTAACATATTTGAGGTAAGTGTTGCAAATATTCTTTCAATTTTATTTGTATATTGACCTAGCTTATGGTGCTTTTTGCCCATCCAAGAGTTTTTTCTTAGCACTTACGCATTAATTTATCAGTCTTTTACAGAATCAGAATTTTTAGGGGGGAGGGGCAGAGAGAGAATCTTAAGCAGGCTCCACGCCCAGTGTGGGGTTCGATCTTACCACCCTGAGATCATGACCTGAGCAGAAATCAAGAGTCTGATGCTTAACTGACTGAGCCACCCAGGCGCCCCTGGAATCAGAATTTTTGAAGCACACTTATGAAAGCCTTCTCCACACACAGTTTACAATGGACTTACCCAAATTTTCTTCTAGTTCTTAAATGGTTTCAGTGTCTACATTTATATCTCTGGTCAACCATAGTTTATTCTTGTGACATGTAAGATACAGTCTCAACTTCATTGAGGTTGAAGCAGGGGCTGGTCACTACCCATCTCAAGTGGGAAGGAAGCATGTTTCCCACCCCACCACTGTTCTTTGTGCCGCCTCCCTCACTCCCACATCTGCAGTGACTCCCTACTGTCTGCAGAGACACGTCATTTGGGCTTCAGCGTGAACTCATGTAGAACCCATAGGATCCTGCCGAATCGGGCCACGCACTCTCACAGACACTTAAAGGATTCCCATCTTCCACCCACCATCCCTGTCTTCCAGAATTCCATTTGCCTCTCTCCATGGTCTTCAGAGATCAATTTATTCCTTCTCCGCCTCCTTCCTGCTTCAATAACCTGGATTTAACTGACTTCCTCCTCTTAATGCTCCTAGAATAAGTTTCTATAAACAAAGTTTACTGTGGTCCTTAAATCCTATAGGACTTTTCTTTCTCGGGTCACAGGCTGAGCAACATTCCCTTGGGTCCCCCCTCCTGCTGGTGTCCCAGGAAAGTCTTAGCTTCCCGTGTCCATCTTCAGGGCTGGCCGCCGCGGGATTCTGACCGCCAGTCAGTGCTCAGTTCCGGGCTGGGGTGCGAGGGGTGTCTGGGTGGGAAGAAGCTTCCAAGAGGTGGATGTGGCCAGGGAGGGAAGGAGGCTTCTGGGGAAGCAGGCAGAAGCAGCGACCGAGGCCCCTCAGAGAGGGGAAATCTCAGAAATCCAAGGATTCAGCCCCCATGAGAGTGAGGAACTGAGGAGGAAGAAAGCAAGGAAAAGAAGGGAGACTGAGGAAGGCATCGCCTCGCGCTTTCCCTTCCCCTGGAATCCTGCCCGGATTTTTGTCAACCCTCTCCGGAGCTTCTGAGATGGAATGTGAATTTGGTACCTGTATTCAGAGGGCAGGAGAGACTGAAGGAAGAGGCAGGCACGCCGCCGTTCCAGGTTGGTAGGTGGCAACTCTAATGACAGCGAAGGGAACTTACATACGGGGCTTGTCTCGGGCAGCAGAAGGATGAAGGGTCCCTGCGTCTACCCTCCAAATCTCACAAATGTGTGAAGAGGCACTAACGGGGCTCCGTCACATATACCATACAGATGTTTTCCACACCACCTCACCATCCCGAGGCTAAGTCCTTGCAGCAGTCCCAGGGAATGGGAAAGGCAAGCAGAACCCACATTCCAGGGACAGGGGAGGGGTGGGGCCCCTCTGAGCGCCCAGGTCCGGCTCTCAGGGCAGTCAGCGCTCACATCTTTGAGACCACATTCCCCAACATCATCATCCCTCCTCCACTTCTGAAATCCCACTTCTCCTTCAACTTCAGCTCACAAACCAGCTCCCTTAAGTTGCATGGTTGGCGCTCTGTCACCCTCCCCTGACCCAGTGTAGCTCGTTGCTCTTCTCCCTGCTGGTGGGCAGCGGCCGGCGAGAGCCTCGGGCCACGAATGGCAGCGCCATCAGGTCCATTTCCTAACTTTGTGAGGACAGTGTCTTTTTAAATTTTGGATTGCAGTCCCTCTTATATACTTTGAAGGTCATTCTGTGGATCCTGCAGAATTTTCTAAGTCTGTAGGGGAGCTTGGGAGCCTGAGGACTGCTCTGATAGGCTGGGGGGCCAGGCAGAGAGGCAATCACATCATCCTCGTATTTTGAGGGCTCTTTATACATTCAGATACCAGCCCTTAGCTGGCTATACAGTTGGCAAATATTTTCTCCCAGTCTATATTTTGTCAGTGCCTCCTCTCTTAAAGGGTCTGTCACAGAGCATAAAGTTTTCATCTGCTGAATTCTAGTTTATCCAATTCTTTCCATGGACCACGGTCCTGATGCCAATCTAAAAATTTCTGGCCTGGGATCCTAAACTTTTCTTCTAGAATTTTCCTCCCTAAAGTGTGTTCTAGTTTTGTGGTTTACATGGAAGCATGTGGTCCATTCTGAGTCCGCATTTGTATCGGGTGTGAGGCATGGGTGTTTAGGTCAAAAGGTCTTTGTTTGCTGGCTCACCTGCGTGTCCGGCTGTGGCCGTCCAATCGCCGGCTCCCATTTAACGGTGACGCCATTTTTTCTCCCTCGAATGGCTTTTGCACCTTTGCCAAATATCAGCTGGGCTTGGGCATATTTCTGGGGTCTCTGTTCGGTTCCATCGATCAACACATCTCTGTACCTGCCGACATCACAGAATCTTATCAGCTCCCTAATAAGTGTTGCCTTAGGGGCGACTTTATTCTTGGTTTTCCAAATTTCTGTAGTCCTTCTAGTTTCTTTGCCCATTTGTATACACTTCTTAAAGATAAATGTCTACTTTTTTTTTAAACACCAAACGAAGTTCTGAGACTTGCTTTTTTTTTTTCATTTAGCTATTCATCATGAATATCTACCTCATTAAAAAGAAACCCCACAAATTTATAGTACCGCGCTGGATGGATATCCTGGGGTTTGTTTAATCCAGCCCCTCTTAATGAACAGCTATTGCTTTCCTCATATTTTTTTGTTTGAATGGAAAGTAATGCTGAAATCAATATTCTTATCATCACACATGTTTTTGCACAAATGTCCCCATACCTATTTTTAGAACCCACACTCTTGAAGAAGGGGCTACGTGGAGGTAAGACCAGACATCTGAGGAGGGGCCACCCGGTCTGTGCCGATACCTCTAGGGTTGGCCAGGCAGAGGACTTCTTTGAGCTGGGACTCAGACCTCTGGACGAAGGTCCTGATGAAAGCTAGAACAATAACCTTTCTCGAAAAAAACATAGAAGTGTGTCTTCATGTTGTGGCATTTACGAATTTGGTGGTAAGAGTGCTTTCTTAAATGGGACCCCAAAAATGCAATAACCATAAAATAAAAGATTGTTAGGGGAGCCTGGCTGGCTCAGTCAGTAAAACATCTGATTCTTGATCTTGGGGGGGCGTGTGGGTAGCTCAGTGGGTTAAAGCCTCTGCCTTTGGTTCAGGTCATGATCTCAGGGTCCTGGGATCAAGCCCCGCATCAGGCTCTCTGCTCAGCGGGGAGTCTGCTTCCCCTTCTCTCTCTGCCTGCCTGTCTGCCTACTTGTGATCTCTCTCTCTGTCAAATAAATAAATGAAATCTTAAAAAAAAAAATGACTCTTGATCTTGGGGGTCGTGAAGTCAAGCCTTATGTCGGGTGTAGAGATTCCTTAAAAAAAAGAAAAGAAAAAAGAATCTTTAAAAAATAAAAGTAAAAGACTGTTAAATTGGACTTCATCAAGATTAAGAACTTTGAGTAAAAAACAGCCAAAGACTGGAAGGACATAGTCCCGCTACATTAACCCAGTAGAAGATTTATACCCAAGATGTCTAAAAAGCTCATACAAATCAATTTTTTTAAAAAGTGCTACTAAAAGCAATGACAAGTTTGAGCAGCCCCTCCAAAAAACATTTCCAAATAGCTAAGAAAGCTTGGAAAGTCAGTTCTCTATTATTATGGTTAATACAAATGAAACTGGGGCGCCTGGGTGGCTCTGTGGGTTCAGCCTCTGCCTTCAGCTCAGGTCATGATCTCAGGGTCATGGGATCGAGTCCCGCGTCGGGCTCTCTGCTCAGCGGAGCCTGCTTCCCCTGCTCTCTCTGCCTGCCTTCTCTGCCTACTTGTGATCTCTCTCTCTCTGTGTCAAATAAATAAATAAATCTTTAAAAAAATATATACAAATGAAAATGACTATGTCATACACAGGACACCCATCCAAATGTCTAAAAATAAAAGGACTAACTCAAAAATTTACAAGACTAGTGAGACAAGTGTTGCTGATGGGAGTGTAAATCAGGTCAGCAACTTTGGGACATGGTGTGGCAGGATCTACAAGTCTAAACACACACAGCACACCTCCTATGATACAGACCAGGAGAGATTACTGCTTATGTCCGCTGAAAGTTGCACAAGTAATTAAAAGCTAGAAAAAGCAGACATAAAGCAATTTTACATCAGTAATAGAGCACATATGTATCATTTGATATATTCAGACAACATAGTGCAGAACAGTGAGGAAATGAGCTATTACTACATTTAACAGACATAACCTTGAGTGAACAAGCTGGAAATAAGAGAAGGAACTCATGTATTTCTGCATCGCTGTTGTAGCTTTGATTCGCCCGGTTTGTTTCCTAACTTCGCATTCATTGACATTCCAGCACAACAGCAAATAACATTGGTGGAAACAGGCATTATTACCCCTTAGCTAATTTGAAAGGAAACACTTCTGCTTTGTAATTTCTCCATTTAAAGAGAAACACAGGGGCGCCTGGCTGGCTCAGTCAGTTAAGCACCTGCCTTAGGCTCAGGTCATGATCTCAGGGTCCTGGGATGGAGCCCGAGTCGTCAGGCTCCCTGCTTGGCAGGCTGTATGCTTCTCTCTCTCCCTCTACCCGTCCCCCCTTCTGATGGGATCCCTCTCTCTCCCAAATAAAATCTTAAAAAAAAAAGGAAAAACACGAATGACCTTTTTCCTATGGGTCAGTCTATTCCTACTTATTCTGGAGTCTTAAAATTTTTAAGATGTGTTCATAATTATCTCACATTACGTTTGAGATGACAGCTTTATTTTTGCACATTAAATGCAAATAGATAGATGTCCAGTTGTTGCCTGCGTGGGATGAAGATGCCATGTTCCTGATGGCATTTGTCAATTGTGGTAACTAATTTTAGACACACTTTGATCACTTCTCTTCCAAACAGCATTCTCTCTGAACACTACATGTATTTTTGTGAATGCAGAATTTAGTAAATAGTGCAGAGCAAAGGGAAAAATAAGTTTAAGAATTGGTAATTTCAGCAAGATATTCATTCTGTATTCTTATTTATGCTATTCAATCTGACTCCACTGGATCTTTAATAAAATTAATTTTAAGTGCATTTTTGTTATTTTTCCACCCTGGCTTGAATAACTTAGCCATGTCCTCTGATCTCTCATTGCTAAGAAACATCAGAAAGTCTGAGTGCTGTTAAAACAAAAGGCTTGGGAAATAAGTCAGTCAGAGAAAGACGATTATCACATGATCGCTCTGATATGAAGAATTTGAGAGGCAGGGCAGGGGGTTATGGGGGGGGTAGGGAAGAGAAATGAAACAAGATGGGATGGGGAAGGAGACAAACCATAAGAGACTCCTAAACTCACGAAACAAACTAAGGGTTGCTGGGAGGTTGGGGGGGGGGATAGGGATATGGACATGGGGGAGGGTATGTGCTATGGCAAATGCTGTGAAATGTGTAAGCCTGATGATTCACAGACCTGTACCCTGGGGTAAATAATACATTATATGTTAATAAAAAATTAAAAAAAAAAAGGCTTGGTGTGTTCGTTAAAGATGTATGGACCTCCTGCAGGTCCTGGAGTTATATTAATTAAGCAAATGCACAAGAACCAAAAACGAAAAAAGCCTGGAATTTCTTTCCTGTCCCAGACCAAGCAACATAGTCTAATGAC
The DNA here is from genome assembly GCA_028533885.1 of Nasua narica. Lineage (NCBI taxonomy): Eukaryota > Metazoa > Chordata > Mammalia > Carnivora > Procyonidae > Nasua > Nasua narica. The sequence continues at coordinate 41,507,329 of CM052804.1, forward strand.
TAGTGTTTTGCTGCCCTCTGCTGGTTCCAGATGGAAGCCCTTGTTTAGATACATTTCAAGAACGGGCTTTAGGATAGAATTTTTTTTTAAAGATTTTATTTATTTATTATTTATTTGACAGAGAGAGAGAGATCACAAGTAGGCAGAGAGGCAGTCAGAGAGAGAGGGGGAAGCAGGCTCCCTGCTGAGCAGAGAGCCCGATGTGGGGCTCAATCCCAGGACCCCAAGACCATGACCCAAGCCGAAGGCAGAGGCTTTAACCCACTGAGCCACCCAGGCGCCCCTAGGATAGACTTTTTATCCAAACCTCCCGACACACAAAGCCAGCAAAAATAAAATAAATAAAAATGTGAAACATTTGATGTATATGAACTTAGTCAAATATTCAAAAAGCAGAAAGTACTCTGATCCCATAGAAGATTTCACATCTACATTGTTCTGCTCAACACTTGATCTTGATCAACACTCTGCAACAATTCATCCAGAATGTAAGATTCTCAGTTAATAGTGGAGTTCAGTAGTGAATCCTCTCGTGGGAGCGGCTTCCCCAGGCCATTTGCTGAACAGACTCCCTCAGCCACAAACCCTACTAGTCGCAAAGGCAGAAAGCAGGCGACGTGGGACGTGTCCAAACACAAGTCAAGTTTACAAAGTCTTCATGTTCCAAACGCTTGTTATATGATCTTGTCCAGGTAGGCACGGAGATTTTCACCACGGGAACCAGATAACCTCCACGTGGTTCAGGCAAAAACTCACGCACAAAAGGGACATGCACAAGAACACACAAATAGAAACACACCCAGGATGACGGAGAAGCTGCTGGACTGGAGAGCCCACACTGTTCCAGAACACATGCGTGGCCCGAATAGTTACTTGTTTGCACCTGAACAATCACAGGGGCATTGACTCTGTGTCCCCGTCTCCCCCCGAGCCCTCCAGGCAGGATGTTCTCCTGCACTGGGCACTTCCCCATAGGGCGGGGCTGACCATAAGCATATGTGTTAGTCACGGCGCCCAGGACCCACAGCTCGCCCTCATGTCCCAGGCATCACCGAAGCAGTGAGTAGAGATAACAGAGTGGGCACAGAGCTGCGGAGAGACCCCCAGGCCTATGACCCAAGCCCTGATTTGTTGTTGTTGTTTTAAAGATTTTATTTTATTTATTTGACAGAGAGAGGAGAGAGAGATCACAAGTAGGCAGAGAGGCAGGCAGAGAGGGAAGCAGGCTCCCCGCTGAGCAGAGAGCCCGGTGTGGGGCTCGATCCCAGGACCCTGAGATCATGACCTGAGCCGAAGGCAGAGGCTTAACCCACTGAGCCACCCAGGGGTCCCTCCCTGATTTGTTGTTTCAGTGCACATTCTTACTTCCCATCTATAAGAGTACACCCAGCTCTTTTCTGGTCCATCTCCCCAAAGCCCACAAGCACAGACGTAGGGATTATCACCCTCAAGTCGGTTCAGGCAGGAGCCAAAAAACAGCTTCTAGAAGTTGTCGAGAGGACCTGGAGGGGTGTGATTACTATGACAAGTTCACTTTATCTAACTCAAGGATAAAGTTTAACAAGCAGAAATCACAATGTTCTTTAAGTCAGAGGTCCTGCCAGTTAAATTTTTCCAATAATTATGCATTTTAATGAAAATAGTCATTAGAAGCCTTAATTTGTAACCCATGCACATTTTCTTCCTCCTACGAGGCTTGAAGTGTACACTTTTTCTGTCATCACCCACTCTGCTCCGACTTGTCCCCCCTCCCCCCTCCAGATAGTGGTGACAGGATTTCCAAAGTCCCCCCTGGGCTGTTTTATCTGTTTCTACACCCACCCACCTGGAGGACCCCTTCTCCAGCTCAGGGAAAGGGGGCTCGGGGTTCATTGCCCGTGGGCGCTAGGGTCCAGCCTGGGGCATCCTGGGGATCCTGCTTTCCCGGATCCAGTCCAGGACAGAGTTCTGCCGAAAGGGGGTCAGAAGCTGCTGGAGCCAGTGCAGGTGAGTTAGGAGCAGGCCGTGAATGGGAGGGGCCCCTGCGGCGTCCCCTCGGCCACCGCAGAGCAGAGGAGCGACACACGGGATCCCGCAGAGAGCTGGAGAGCAAGCCCGGAGCTGCCTCTAGCGTTCTTCACGCTTCGGCCTGCCTGCTCTCCTGCCTGCTCTCCTGTCGTCGCCTGATCACCTGTCTGTCTTGCTCTATTTTTTATCTATTTTTCAATCTTTATGCCTGTCTGTCCACCTACCTGTCGCTCAATTAGTTCCTGTTTGCCTCTCCGTCTGCCTGACGTTTTCTCTGTGTATCTGCTGATCTCTCTCTCTCTCTCAGGATTTCTCTGTCCGTCGGCCTGGACGGCGTCCGCTTGTCTGTCCACCGATCTACGTTGTATATCTACTTGTCTCTCCACCAGCCTTTCCGTCTGTCTGTCTCTCTGGGTTTTCACGTATCTGTGTATGCGTCTCTTTGCCAATCTGTCCGTCTGTCTGTGGGTCCGCCTGTGTAACTACTTATCTTTATAGATACTTTTATATCTATTTGCATGTCTGCCCTTGTGTCTGCCCTCCTCCTTATCTCTTCATCCGTACACCTCGTTCTCTTTCTGTCTGTCCATCTGTCTGCCTACCCGTCTGTCTGTACACGTGTCTTCCTGTCTATCCGCTTATCTTTCCATATGGGTTTGTCTGTATGTCAACCTTTCGATCCATCTCTTTGTGGATATTTGTCTGCATGTTGTCCATCTGTCACTCTCTCAGCCTGTCCGTCTGTCTGCCCGTCTTTCCATCTGCATTTCTGACCACATCTTTATCTGCCCCCCTGCCGATCTGTCAGTCTGGGTATCAGACTCTCTTCCCCCATCCGTCTACCACTGCCTACTCCCCCGCCCCCGCCCGCCCCGCCACATGACTCCCAGTCTGTCCTTCCGTCTGTCCGTCTGTCTCTTTTTCCCCACGTCTCCTTGTCTTTCTCGCTGTCTGTCTGACTTTCTAGCCACATATCTAAATGTCTGGCTCTCTTCCTCTGCCTCAGTCCGTAGACAGATGACCGACAGACGTGGATACACAAACGTCTGTCTCCTTGAATGGCTGTGCCTCTAACTTCTCTGTCCGGTTCTACGTACACGTGCATATTTGCACGTCTATTTCGTGCATCCGTCTCTATGGTTGTCTGTCTACGTGTGTCTCTCTGCTCACGTTCCTTATATCTCCATGTGTGCACACGCATACAGTTTGTCTTCTTGTCTCTATTTGAGTATCTCCCCCCCACCCCCGTCTTACGTGTGTACGTGTGTCTGTCTCTCTGCCGGTTTTTCCGTGTATCGCTGTAAGCCGTGTTCGTGAGGCGTTATGTTTTGTGATGTTGGCTGGCATCGGCGTGCGCGCGTGTGTGTGTGTGTGTGCGCGCGCGAGACAGAGGGAGACAGAGCTGAGTTGCTACCGTGAGTGTGGCAAACTGTGCTCAGGGACGCGCACGTGGCACGGTGTCTGGCGATGCACGCGAGAGACCGTTCGGCAGAGCCGGTCGGTGAGGTGCCGTGTGTGAGTGCCTCACCCGGACGCAGTCCGTGGGGGACAGTGCCTGAAGAAAGCATTGCTGGGGAAACCTCAACCCTGTGGAGGTCTCCATGCTCTTTGATCCAATGCCCCCCTCTCTGGATGGACCACAGAGACTGGACGGACCCTGAGCTCAGGTGACAGGCATGTCCTCTCCCTGCGTGCTCGCGTCCAGGCCCCTTGAGGGTGGGAGGGTGGGGGTGGCTCTGCGCCCCACGGGATGGCATGGCAGGAGGAGGGGTGAGGCTGAGGGCGCCCTAGCCCGCCTTCACAACCTCTGTGCGTCATCCCGCTGGTCTGCCCAAAGCCACCCCGTTTTTCTCCTATGTGGCCCATGTAAATATGAGTAATCATGCCTCCTTCCATGTGTAAAAGGCTTTGGACTTGGACAATAATAGGTCACCCTTGACTTTTAGTCACTTTCTAATTGTCCTGGGGCACTATAGGCTGCAGTGGAGCCCCTGATCCTTGGCCTCTCTTTCCAGAGGCCCAGACGTCCTAGAGGGTCCTAGCACTGGCCGAGCTGACTGGGGCCCATTTTGCTCCCGAAGCTTCACCTCGGGGGCCCGGGGAGGAAACCCCAGCAGCACCACCTTTGCTGACTTTGGGGTGCCGCAAAGACGGCGCCGTCCTGATGCCTCACTGTGCAGTGGAGGCCCCAGCATGTTCAGCGCCTCCCTGCCTCCCAGCGCATCCTGCGCCATCATCCGCGTCTCTGCCGCCGGTGGTCACACGCAGCGAGCCCCCGGCTCGACCTCCTGACCTGATCTCTTCTCCAAAATCCAACAGGTTGATGTCTCCGTGCGCAAGTCGGGTTGGCAGCTGCTTTTTCTTCCCCTTTCTTTCTTTTTTAATAAGGTATAATTCCCGAGGTAAAGTATACCTCGGCCACCCCCATTCCCTTCGTTGCATGGAGTCCTGCGAGTCGTGACAAATCGCACACTCCTGTGGCCGTCGTGACAATCACGATATATAGTGTTTCGTCACCCCTCAAAGTTGTCTCCCATCCCTTTGGAGCCCTGCCTCCTGGACTGGGTCCCCCACCCCCATGGCCCCGGCAACCACTGATGTGTCTCCCATCCCTGTAGTTTGGGCATTTCCAGAATGCCAGATACACGGGATCCTGCGGAATCTGGCTTCCGTCTCCTGGCAGCATGCCCTTGGGAAGCCTCTGGTCACACCAGGGTTCACACCAGCTGCTCAGGACGGTTCCGTCACGGGGACAGGCCACAGTGTGGTCCCTCACGTGCAGGTGAGAGACATCTGGGTGTCTTCCTCGTTTGGGCTATCATGAATAAAGCTCTAATAAACATCCACTTACAGGTTTTGGGGTGAAAATGAGTTCATTTCTCTCAGGCTGCGTGTACAAGAGGAATGGCTCGATCTTATACTAAATAGATATTTAACTTTATAAGAAACTGCCAAACCGCCTTCCAAAGTCACCGTGCCATTTGTCAGCATCTCAAGATGTCCAGAGACGCCGTCCCTCCGGCCCAAGCCTGCTCCCCTCTCCCACCTGGCGGCTCAAACCAAAATCCACAGGGTCAGCCGATGACTCAGTGTCCCCACGGGCCCCCTCAGCCCAACTGCCATGCAGCCTCCTAAGCCTGGCCCAAGTCCCCTCCTCGAGACCCGGCCACCACTCTGGCCTCTCTGTGCCATTTCCTCCTTGGCAGCTGCAGTGACTTTCTTGAGAGGACACCCATTTCATGGCCTTTCTTGCTCCTACCACACCTGGACCCCGTAAGCGGACCCCACCCCAGCCCATCCCTCCTCCTGGCCAAACTCTGTCCCCGGGGATAACTGGCCCAAGCATCCTTGCCTTCTTTGTGCTCCTCCTGCCCACAGAGCACCAGCCCCCGGTCACCCCCACCGTGGGTGCTCATGGCCATGTCGTGGCGACGAGAGAGAGCGTGCCCAGACTTACGTGGCCCCTCTGTGCTGCTGGTTCGTGTTTATTTCATCCACACGACTTTGTGATTATCGGCCCCCGTTTACAGAGGAGAAAACTGAGGCACTAAGAAATCAGCTCCCTGGGCTGGGGGCACCGAATGAGGGAGTAGTAAATCCAGGTTCACACCCCGGGAGTTGGACTTCAGAGCGCGTTCACCTTCTGGGCGATTTCAGGGCCGGGGTGAGGGTCGCCTCTCCGAGGGCCAAGGGTGCTGTCAGCTGTGCTTTGTCTCTTAGTCGGCAGCCTCCTTTGGGCGTTTATCACTGCCTAGTCACTGCCTAGGCCAGGTGCGGAAGGAGTCCCATCCGCTGAATGAACAAAAGCCACCCTTGACTGTCCCGGCCTCCGAACGGGTGGGATTCGAGCCACCTGAACTTTCCCACGCTCCGTGGGGCCTCCTGGCTGGGTGGACAGCGGGACGGCAGTAACAGAAGGTTCAAGAAATGACCCCAGCCGAGTTCAAACTCTATGGTTGGAACTGCATGTCCTGGGGCCTTGTGGCCATCTGGGGCACTTGTCTCAGAACTGGGACCCAGGGGCCTTCCCCTGGGAGGAGCCGGGCTCACCGACCATCCCCCGCCCCGACCCCAACCAAGACTGTTTAGCAGAGGTCACTAACACATCTCTCATCACCTCCCATCAGGCCTCAGCAGCTGGGCCCAGCTGTTCTTCCGAGGGGACAGGGCATGTGGGGCCTGGTTCTGAGGGGCTGGGGTGGGGACGGGGGCATCTGTCTGTGCTGATTCATTCCTGGGAGGGCCAGAGCCCGTGGCAAGCAGCCTGTCCATGTCTCTGAACAGTGAGGGTCTAGAGGGTCATGTGTCCCTTCCTCACACCATCCTTCGTGAGGAGCTCACTGCGCCAGGTCCCTCCAGACTCGCCCCTCTGACCACCAGCTCCCCGTCCCCCACCAGCAGCCAGCACAGCCCCCAGCCCAGCCACCAGCCTCCCAGCCTCTCTCTGCCTGCCCTTTTCGGGTTCTGCCCCCAGGGTGACAGCTGCTGGCAGCGGCCAGCGACAAGGGCAGGGCGATATGACCTTCGGCCAATCGTTCACCCCCAAACTTCACCTGTGAAACCCACCGTCTGCTGAGCAGGACCTATGGACGCGGGACCTCCCCTTGTCGGACCCTTCCTCCCGATGCGGGAACTGCCTGTCCTCCGAGCCCATCTCCAGCCACCTGCTCCAGCAGGGAAGCCAGTCAGTGGCCCTCCTGCGTCCACAGGCCACCAGGGTCCCGATGTGCAGCACCGCAGATTAATGCCTGTTCCAGAATGTCATACGGATGGGCTTCAACAACAGGCGTCCTTTTGTGTCTGGATCCTTTCATTCGACATCGTAACCGTGAGGTTTGTTCCATGCATCAGGCCGTTCTTGCTCATGGCTGTGTAATATTTCATTCACACTTATGTGTGTGTGTGTACGTGTGCCTAGTGTGTGCACGCCTCTGTGTGTCTGCGTGTTGGTAGGAGGCTGCACCACCTGTCAGACATGTTCTAGCTCGTCAATGCACTCACAAGTTGTTGACACCTGCAGAAGCAGACCCCGTATGTACCCCCCGTCCTCGCCATCCCGTACTGCATGGACCGCGTGCACTGCGGATCCCGCCCTGTCGAGCCCGTGGGCAGCTCCCTCTGGAGCCCCGAGGCAGTGAGGAGAGGCCACAGGCCTCAGAGACTGCACAGCTGTCTTGGTTGTGAGCAGCCCCCTGGGTTTGTGTCATGAACCACATGTGCAACTGCACTGCTGCCGAAGCTATCCTGCAGCCTGGCCCAGACCCAGAGCTGCCGTCTCGGAGTTCCAGATCAACCTCTGTACCGAGCCTCAGCCGGGAGTAAGAATGGCCCCTGGCCTTAGCAATGACCTTAGCATTGATCCAGGAAGGCAAAAAAAGAGCTCTCCAGCCCCTGGGCCGGCCCAGCTCTCCGCGCCATAAAAAAGCATCAGGGGTTGAAGTCAGACTGCAGACGGGGCCCAGGGAGGGGCTGCAGCTGGCAGCATCAGGGAGGACAAAACCAGGTGCCAGGTCACCCATCTTCTTCTTTTTGTCCAGCCAAACTCTCTGCCTGCTGGAACCCCTTCCCCAGGGGACCCCAGGGGGCCCATGGGGGTCAGGGAGCCCAGTGCCCCCAAGACCCAGAGCTGGGGGACTCGGAATGCCTTGCCCAGGCAAAGAAGAGCAGGAGGGGCCCAGGAGCCAGAGAGGAGACAAGCACTCATCCAAGAATCAATGACGGTGGCCTGGAGGAGGCAGCAGCCGCAGGTCAGAAAAACAGAGCCGGGCTACACAAACTGTAGAGATTAAAGAGGTCAGCGTGTGACGCTGGAGTGGGGCGTGAGCAGAGAAAAGGGGCATCAAAAATCTGGCTTGACCACAGGACAGGCTGCTGGCCCCCTCCTCTGCTCCTTGAAGCTCAGTTCCTCATCTGTGCCACATTCCTGGGGTGCTGCCTCAGCGTCCTTTTGAGCTCCTCACCCCTGCCTTCTTCCCCGTGTGTGTCCAACGCGCGTGTTAAGAAGCTCCTGTCTGCTTTGCTCTCGCTGCTCGCCTCCTGTCCATCTCATCTGCCCAGCAGCAGGTGGAGAACCTGAGAGGACAGAAGGAGAAGAACTTTCTTCTCCTACATCACCAATGGGCGTCTCTGTAGGGAACCCCGGGCCCGCTAATGTCCCGCCTGGGAGGGGGATGAGAGCCCTGCTTCGGGGTTGCCCTCCCAGACCTCTGGGGCTCCATCCACCGGGCGCCGAAGGGTACCTCCCAGGATAAGGAAGAGCTGTTCTCGGAGTGGGGGTCCCCCCCCCCCAGCAGCAGAGCCTTATCCGGGAACTTGCTGGAGACGTTTCCGGCCTGTCCCAGCCCTGCTGAGGCAGAAAGTGAGGCTTCTGGTGCACCCGCAGCTCACAGCCCACGGCTGCCTTTGGGGGGCCCTCCAGCTAAGACTGGTTTATTGCATTTCTTAACGATGGGGGAAGGAATCGAAAGAAGAGTCATATTTCATGTCATGGGAAAATTCTATGAAATTTAAATGTCAGTGTCCATAAGTGAGGTTTTATTGGAACACACTCCCTAATAGCTAATGGCTTTTATTGGAAGCCACTAGTGTGTACCTGTCTACACGGGCTCTTATTCCGCAGACGCAGCACCAGCGGCTTCGACAGAGACCTCACGGCCTGCACATTTCTGAAATATTTACTTGCACGCCCTTCGCACAGTTTCCCTGCCCTGCCTCCCAGCAGCCAGCCAGTCCCCGAACGGAAACTGCAGGGCCCTGAGCCGGGGCCTCCACACCCTCAAGGCCCATGGATAAAATTAAAGCCGCATGCACTTGGATGTGAAGACTTTACATCTCCACGTTGCTTGACCTCAAAGAGAAATTCAGTGATGTCTTCCTTTCACGATGGAGGGCGGCCATTGCACCACCTGCAGAAGGGAGGTCATTGGCCCGCCCCTCGGTGCTGCTGGGAGCTCATCCCCGGGGACATGGCAGCAGGGAAGCCGCCTGGGCGAGGGGAGGAGGGGCAGGGGGCTCTGGGCAGCGGTGGTCGGCAAGGAAACCGCCGCTAGCAGACAGCAAATGTATTTGCTCAGACGGTGATGACTTCGTGTCAACGGAGCGGGAATCCTACGTAACCTTATGTGTTTTCTCTTATGCATTTCAAAATTTCACTTGATAAACTTTGATTTTATAGCAACAAGACTGTAAAAGCCTGTGTGCGGCGGGCCCCTCCACCCCAAGGCCGGAGATCTGCTTGTGCAGGATACGGCTGACAGCAGCCCTGCTCCCCGCTGACCCCCGTGGTCCCTTCACAGCTGTGGGACAGCCACAGGTTGATTGAGCACCTACCTGGCTGACTGAGCGCCTACTGGGGCCCGGGTCTTGGCGTTCTGGGCGCCGGCCACAGCCGTGAATCAGGCAGAACAGCAGGGCTCGCTCTCCAGACGCTGACATTCCAGGAGGGAGATGCGGTGAGGCTGCGATGCAGCTCGAGAGAGGCTGAGCACCAGAAAAGGGGCCTGGGCCCCGCCATGGTCTTCCCTGCACCTCCCCACCCCCCACCCCCAGCAAGCTCCTTCGTCTTCCTTCCTGTGCTCTCTCCCACCCCAGGACCTTGGCTCGTGCCAGCCCCGCTCCCAGGGAACTCCGCCTCACGTACTTGGCAAAGGCCAACTCATCCCTTAGATCTCAGGGGAAATGTCACTGCCTTGGGGGACCCACCTTGATTCCCCTAACTAGGCCCCCCCTTGCTTTCCTTTCCATGGCACCCTGCGTGTGTCCTTTTACCGCTCAGGGATCAATCCATATTGTCATTCGGAGGCTCTGCCCATTGGGGGTCTGACCCAAGCTTGGTCAGAGGGAAGACGTGAGGGCTGTAGGTTGGTGAGACCCGCAGACGGCTTTCTGGGTGGGAGGCCCACGGGACCCTGTACTCCATCCTCCCAGCCATCCATGAGGCAAATACACAGGAAGCACATACTGCATGCTGCACTGGAGACCCAGCAGCGAATGAAAGAGATGACAATCCTTGCCTTCACGGATCTCCCTTACCCTGGGTCAGGGAAGGCTTAGGCTGGAACGAGGAGGAGGTAGATCTGAAGGGGAAGTGCTCTGGGCAGAGGAATAGCATATGCAAAGGTCCTGGGGTGAAGAGAAAAATGTCGTGTTCTCAAAAGGAGGTGGGAAGCCTAGCGCAGAGGGGCAGGGGGAGAGGGAGAAGAGGATTAGCTGGATGAGGTCAGGCCAAGATGGAACAGGACTTCAGAGGCTGGAGAGGCAGTTGGGTTTTATTTTCAGTGGAGCAGGAAGCCAGGGAGGGCTGCAGGCAGTGGGGTTACAAGGCCTGATTCTGGCTTTAAGACCACCCTGGTGCTGGGTGGATGGTAGGCTGAGTACGATGGGGTATATCCTTTGAAGCCCCCACTATTTCTGGGGTGCAAACAGATGGCTCTGATCTTGGCCCCCCACACTGAAGAGAAACCCATGTGCCATTCCCTCCTGAGTCATCGGGGCCCCCACTGCAGGAGATGGACTTTTGAAAGGATACACTGAGTCCAGGGCAGGCCCCCTGGCGGGGCTGCCAACCCTCCACTGGCTGAGAAGTTGACCCCCGCACTGGCCCCTGGGAGGCAGGGGAGGGGGCCCGAGCAGTTCGGTGCCTGTGAAGGTAGTGGCATCTGGGCCAAACAAAGGAGCACTTGGGGACCCAAGCCTGGATCGGATCCCAGCTCAGATAACTAACCTCCCTGGAAAGTCCCTTAGTGTCCCTGGACTGATTTCCTCTAAAACAGGTGCACCCGGCCCTTCAGGGACCTCCCACGTCAGCTCAGGGAGTGCTCAACAAATGCTCATCACCGAATTCCCCATCCCCCTACCCCCTTTCTACCTTTTTAAAAGCAGATTCCGAGTAGGACGCATCTCATCCTCGGGGAGGCAGGAAAGCTCAGGGGAAGCTACGAGCTCACTGCACGCACGCTGGTGTTGCAACGAGGAAGGAGGAAGGAACCACCTTCTCTGCCCACGGGTGCCGGTCCCCCCTCGAGGGCTCGTGCCCAGTATGTGCAAAGCGGCTGCCGAGTCACTGTTCTTGCTCCTTCTCGTTCTTTCCACAAGGGTGCGAGCTAGCATTTCTTATGAATATCCCTCCTTTTCTTTTATAGACAGGGAGACTGAGGCCACAGGAGAAAAGGAATCCAATACAGGTCACCAAGCAAGAGAGTGACCTGGAGTCTGGCTGAGGGTCACAGGCAGGACAGGGGTGCCTCAAGACTCCTGAACTCCAGCGCCGCCTGGTTGGAGTCATAGATGCCTATCGAGTGCTGACGGGGGCCCCACCCGTCTGTGGGAACTAGCGCTCGGGGGACTGGGGAGGTCATTGACCCCAACTGGCTTAGATTCCAGTATTGGGGTATCTAGGAGGGCTCCGGAGCCAGGAGGGAGGATCCCCACCCCCACCCCCAGATCAAGCCAACGACCTTCAGGGTCTCCCTCTGTCCAGGTTCAACCCAGATGAACGACCTCCAAGAAGCCTTCGTGACCTGCCCCCAGCCCCTCCCGACCTCCTGTCCTTCACCCCTGCACGTCACCACCGCTTGAGTTCCTTATCCCGTGGTCTGGAATCATCACCTGAATCCTACAGAATGACGCTCCCCTGGGGTCCTTCACTGATGCACAGAAGTTCTCCAGTGAGGGAACTAGCTGGGGCAAAGGAAAGAATTTTCTCCTTGTGGGCCTCTGCCAGAAGGCCGCTGACAGCCCAGAGATAAAGCGCTTGGTACAGATAAAATTCTCCTTTCCCCCGATGGGCCGCACATGTCTTCCTCCCTGTGTGTCCTCTTGCCACTGCCGGTGGCCCCTGTCTGCCCTGTGGCCCCCCCCTCACCCCAGCCTCGCCGGGGAAAACACCACTCCAATTTCGCCCTGTCACCATGCCAGGCTGGAGTAGGGGTCCTTGGGCCCCCCTGCCCACTGCGGCTTTCTGTCTTGTCACAGTGGTGAGAACCGGGGCTGCCGGCGGGGGTCCCCCACGACGGAGTCCCCGGAAAGAGCTACCGCTCTCCCACATGCTCTCGGCAGAAGGAAGGAAAGGGGGTGTGTGGGCCCAGGGAGGACAGGGCTGTGGCCCAAGGTCACACAGCTGGGAAGTGTCACACCCAGCGTGAGGAGGTAGGAGAGCGCACTCCGGGCCATGCAGGAGAGGGTGTGCGGTCACAAGGGCCTGTGGGGGCGTGTCCCAGCTAGAAGAGTGCTGCTGGGGTCTGCAAGCGGGCGGGGTGCTGTCTTTCTCCCAGGGCTCCCAGGGGACCCACCCCCACCCCGTCCCCGAGGCCCCAGGTCACAGTGGGCTGACGGAGCCCAAGAAGGCCAGGCAGGGATTTTCAAACACACATCTCCACACGGTGGCACTCAAAGAGATCAAAATGCATTTAATGTGGTCTAGTCTCGTGGCCTATGTCTTTAGATACCGCTATGTATTGAAAATAACATGAAAATTCTCCAGTTTCACCATTTAAAATAGATTTGACATTCTGTGACCTCACGCTGGGCAGACACCCCTGTGCAGGGGCCTCCTTCCCATCAGGCCCCCGCTCCTGCCCCCCGGCCCCCGCCAGGACCCTCGGGCAGGCAGGAACCAGGGGGCACAGCACCAGCAGGGCACGGGGGGGCGGCCACCATGTCCCAAGCAGCCCGCACAGGCTAACCCGCGGACACACCACTTCCACAGACGTTCGTGTGCACACACCCCCGGGACCCGCACAGGCTCCCACGCGCCCGTACGCACTGCCCCCAGCAGGCGGGCACCAGCCCTGCTCCAGAGCCCGGCACCGCCGCAACCTAAATGCACCACGCGCGCCTGCGTGTTCACGGGGACACACACACACACGCAGACGCCTTCCGTGTGCAGCACTCACCCACACGCGCAGTTAGGACCTCTGTCCACGTGCACATAAGCTTCACGGCGGCACCCGCGTTCCATGCATTCCCATGTGGACATAATGAGGGCACAGGGCCAGCGGGACCACTGGGTCCAGCCGCACCTGTGGCCGCAGCCGGTGTCCGTCTTGAGTGCTGTGTGCCCGGCCCTACAGCCTGCTGGGCAGCGCAGCGAACCCGCACACAAAACACACACTCACGCAGGCGCTCCTTGGGCAAACACACAGAACCGTGCGTGTGCGTATATGCGCACACGTACATACCACACATATGTCGTCAGTCCAGACTCACAAACACGGGGAAATCCTCGGGGGCACACACCCGTGCAACACTCCCACGAACTCTGGGACCACACGTTCGTGTGCTCAGGCAAAGTCGTAATTGCACACATTTGCTTGAACAGAGATGAGATGATTGCACATGTGCACACACGCACACCGCACGATTGGTGTGCACACACTCACACACACACATACCCCACCAGCACAGCCCCTTTCCCACGTAAGCAGCTCAGTGTGTCAGGGAGGAGGGCACCAGAGGCCACGTTCTTGGCCCACTCCAACCCCCACACCGCCTGATTCGGGCTGTCGAGAAACTTCTTGGAAATCCCAGTGCCTGGGAGGGCGAGGGTGGGAGAAGACGGCTACACACAGCTGCACAGGGCACAGACCAGACGCCACGCACACGCACACTCACACACACTCATCTCACACTCATCTGTGCTTGGCACACGCACCACACATGGCATGTGGCACAGGCAGAGGGCTCTGATGTGCTATCGACACACCACACGCACATGCACATGCGTGCACACACACATGCACGCACACACGCACACGCATACACGGGCACACACACACTCCCCAGGGACAACGGAATCCTTGCTCTGCACACACACGGCTCCTCCCATCCACCCTCCCGTTTCAAGTGCACTAACGAGGGAGACTATTTTGGTCTTTAGCACAAGCAATAAATAAATAAATAAATACAGGGAAGGGGAAAAAAAAAAAAAAGAGGGCAGAAGAGTTTGAAAACGCAGCATCTGCCTTTGGCGAGAGATGAAAGGCCGCTGAGGGCTGCTCTCCCGCAGGGTCTGGAGCTGAACCATCCAGCCTGGGCCTGGGAGGGGGACAGGCCTGAGAGGAGGTGCGCCAAGCCACTGAGGTGGCCGGGGCCTTGGGGGACCCAGAGACTCTGGGCTCTGCTCCAGATGGTGGCAGTGGAAGCCTGGCCCGCCCAGCTCTGGAAGGTTCTCCTGCCCCCGGGCAGAGCCGAACACAGGCCCCTGGGCCAGCCCCAAGTGACCGGGGCCCCCTCATCCCTCCGCAGCTCAGCCTGACAGCCTGGATGGGGGCGGCTAGGTGAGCCCTCCCACGTCAACGCTACCCCTGCCCCCTAGAGCTAAAACCGAGAAAGCAGGCCAGGTCAGGGCTGGAAGCCGGGCGCTGGGCTGGGAAGAGCCAAGGCCCCTCCAGCAGATCCTGAGAGGAAAGAGCTACCTCCGGGGCCTGAAGCCCCCCAGCCGGAAGTGAGGCCGGGGCCTGAGGCTAGGGCAGGGTGCTGGGAGTCTGGCATCCCTCGGGGTACGGGCCCGAGGTGTCTACCGGTGGGAGCCGATAGCTCATGCCCAGACCCTCTAGGGCCTCCAACCTCAGGCCGGGTCTCCGGCTGCCCTGGCAGTTGGCAGAGGAGGAGGCGAGAGACAAGAGCCCTAGGCCTCCCAGGACTCACCCACCCACTGCGTGGCCTTGCACTCTGCCTCAGTTTCCCCACTTGGGCCAGGGTCCCGGGTGCCTAGCTGTCTTGAAGGGCACGGGCTGGGGTGGCCTAGGCCGGCAGGCTGGGCAAACACATATGGGCTTTCCAATTAAGGACTTCCTTACAGGCCTGGTCATTCGAGAGGACAAAATTCTGAGCTGTCCTGGGAAGGGCCTGGCCCACTCCATCCCCGTCAGCTGCGTCGTCCGCCAAGAACAAGCCCACACTGGGCAGCCCGCGCGGTCCGGGGGCCTGCTTCCGCGCCAGCAGAGCCTGCAGCTCCCAACTTCGTCCTGAAGAGGTTGCCTGGATGCACGGGCCACTCCTAGTCATCTCAGCTGACAAGTACAAACCTCTGCTAGGATCACTCCTCGGCCCTTCGGCGGGGACAGCCTGGCTGGGACCCCCCTGCGCTCACCTGGGCTGCCCCAGGCACGGAGCGCTGGCCAGGATGGCCCAGCCTTTGCAGACACGCAGGCCGGTGGGGACTTCGTGGTGGAATTGGGGGCAGCTGGGAGGACGGGCAAGTCCGAGAAAAACAGAAACAACTGGGACTGGCCCCCCTGGGGTCTCTAAGGCACGACTCACACTGGGGTCCCGTGGGAATGGGGCCAATCTGCTTCCTGGGCATCTGGGAACCTGCCCTCCCTTCCCACAGAGCCATCTACTCCAACATTTTCCAAGCGTCCCTCACTGGAAGGGGTGGAGGCTATTGGGCAGAAAGGGAGAGAGAAGTAAAACGGGAAAATCTGGGGGGGGGGGGGGAGCGGACCCTCCACGGCAGGCAGGTCCCATATCCAGCCCTGAGACGCACCTCTAAGGTACAAAAGTCAAACTCAAAAAGCTCAACCTAGTTTTTTTCCCAGCCCCAACCCCCACCTCTGTGACTCTGGAAAGCTTTTATTATGATCATTAACATGGTCTTGGATTTTCTATCACAAACGTCATCGAATCCGCCCACGAGCAGGAGGAACCACGGATGAGCCCCGTGCTTGAGCTTGCGGACGGCGCCTCCAGGCACACCCTGGCCTTCCCGGAGGAGAGGCCTGTCCAGCCTCGGGGAACCTCGTGGAGCCCCTCCTAATGCTTGCATCTCGGCAGACCAATGGAATTCGCACTGTCCGTTTTTATAACCCCCACAAATTAAATTTTTTTGTCAATCACGTGTTCTTTTTTTTTTTTTTTTTTGTAAACAGTCTTACTCAAGCTACGGTTGAGAAAGCCAAAACCGGGGTTTCTCCCCAAGTTAAAAACCAGCGAGGTGTCCTGCAGCCTGCCGGCCTTCACCCACAGAGGCTGGATGGCCGTCAAGCCACTCCCAGGCAGGCTGCAGTTCTAGCCTCAGGCAGAAGCCCCTGGCTCCTGGCCCGGACCCCAAGAGGCCACCTCCCTGCACCTGCTCTGGCCTCTGAGGCCAGCGGCGGCCCGCTTTGGTCGCCCACTCCCCCGCCAACCTTCCCAGGCCACTGTGAAGAAACATAAAACATCTAAAACGCTACTGAGTCTGCAACTGGGGCACCTGGCCCATTCTGCTCACACCCCGGGCCCTCGCGGGACACCGGGCCTCTCCCTGGCGGGGCGGATGCTGCACCTTGGCCCATGATGGCTCAGATCTCTGATTCCCGTCTGTAAGGCCGCTGCTCAAGGCCACCACCACCACCGGCCTGGGGTCTGTCAAAGTCATGCCGGGCCTGGGGGCTGCGGCCATCCTGGTCTCCGTCTGCCTCATCCTCCTCGTCGCGGCTCAGGAAGGCCAGCTCGTTCTCGTAACAGAAGGAGTTGGCACTGGGCAGCAGGAATTTGTTCTCCACCAGGTCCTTGGCGCTGCAGCGGGGTGTGGAGGGCACCTCGTAGGTCTTGTGGAAGTGGGAGTAGTCGATCTTGTACTGGTTCTTCTCCTCGAAGAGGACAGGCTCGAAGCGGTGGCCCCACAGGATCTCGTTGGCCAGGTAGGAGCTGCGGGCCTGCGTGGTCATGGCCGTGGCCTCCACCATGCCCTCCAGGATGACCACGATCTCGAAGTCGTCCGTCTCCAGGTCCTGCCGGCTGATGCCGAACAGCGGGCTGGCCTCGTCGATCTCATGCAGGATGGTGATGGGCGACACGAGGAAGATGCGGTCGAGGCCCTTGTCGAAGCCGACGTCGATGTCGATCTGGTCCAGCGGGATGTACTCGCCCTCCTCGGTGACCCGCGGCTTGATGAGCTGGGCCCGCACGTGGGCCTCCACGATGTGGCTCTTGCGCAGGTTGCCCACGCGCCACATGAGGCAGAGCTTGCCGTCGCGCAGCGCCACCACGGCGTTGTGGCTGAACAGCAGCGTCTGCGCCCGCTTCTTGGGCCGAGCCATCTTGGCCATGATGGCGCCGATCATGAAGGAGTCGATGATGCAGCCCACGATGGACTGCGCCACCACCATGAACACGGCCACCGGGCACTCCTCCGTCACGCAGCGCAGCCCGTAGCCGATGGTGGTCTGCGTCTCGATGGAGAAGAGGAAGGCCGCCATGAAGCCGTGCACCTGCATCACGCAGGGCGTGCGGCCGCGGCCCTCGGCCGGCTCCAGGTCGCCGTGCGCCACGGCGATGACCCAGAAGATGACGCCGAACAGGAGCCAGGAGGCGAGGAAGGCCAGCGAGAAGATGAGCAGCATGTAGCGCCAGCGGATGTCCACGCAGGTGGTGAACATGTCGGCCAGGTAGCGCTGGGACTTCTCATCCATGTTGGCGAACTCGATGTTGCACTGGCCGTTCTTCTTGACGAAGCGGTTTCGGCACCGGCGCCGCGTGTGCACCTTGCCGTTGCCGAAGCCGTTGGCCCCCGACATGGTGACCAGGTGCAGCCCGTCCTCCTCCGACGACACGATGCTGTAGGGGTTGGCCCTGCCGGCCGAGGTCATCCCGGGGATGGGGGGGCCCTGGCTCGCCCCCGGGCCGGCTCCGCGGTGGGCGGCTCCTGCGACAAGAGAAGACAGAGGGGCTGGCGGAGCAGGCCACCCTGGCCCAGGCTTCTGCCCCCACCCAGGGCCCTCGGACATGGCAGGCGGCCGTCTTCACCCTAACTCACCCCCGACCGAGCTCTCCATCTTCCCTCCTCAGCAGGCCCCTCACCGTCCTTCTCAGCTTAGAAAACAGACCCTCGAGCCTCCCAGGAGCTCCGGCCGAAAGCCTTGGCTTCATCCTCAGCCCATCTGAGCCCCTCCCCAAAGGCTCGGCTTCCAAAGTATATTTACGATCCTACCTCTTCCCCCAACCTCGTGGCCTGAGTCCCCACCCTCACCCACCTGGACCAGCGTGGCGGCCACGTCACCAGCCTCCGCGCTCCTGCCCCCACCCCAGTGCAGACGCAGCCCGGCGAGCCTGGCCGTCCTCCGCTCACAGCGGTCTCTGCTGGCACCTGCGAGGCCTGCGTGAGTGGAGTCCGGGGCCCTCGGCTCTCCCGTCCAGGCTCCTCCTTGCTCACAGCCTGTGTGCCGCTCCTCGGGGCGGTCCCGCACACTCTCGGCCGGACATCCCCCCCACTGCCTCACCTCCCTCAGGCCCTGGCCTCCGTGCCCAGGAGCAGCTTCCCACACCCATGGGCGACGGCAGCCCCTCACCCAGGTCCTTACGGCAACCCCAAAGCACCGACTTCTGAGCCAATAACAGCAGTAAGAGTAACGGGAAGGACAGGCACAGGGTCGCACTCACCCACCGTTCCCACCGTGAGACCCCTGGGCCCCTGAGCGTCGTGAGCTTGCTGTGCGTTCACTGCTGCCTCACCCCCAGGGCCTCGAGCGGAGCCTGGCCCCGAGGACGCCCTCCTGATCCTCAGGTCCTCTGCCCCGAGACGCTCCCTCTCAGCACCCATACACCACACCCTCCCTCAGTGGTGAGGAGGGGGTCGCCGAGTCTGTGCCCAGAGGGGTCACTGACTGACCCCGGCCCAGCGGCCTGCCCCACCGCCGCCTTTCTCAGCTCTGAAGGACAGCATGCAGGGGACACTCAGAAGCATCCCTGTCCTTGGCCCGCTCAGGAGAGCAGTTGGTGGGCTTGCCGCACACACACACGTACACTGCACGCACACCAGGTGGTCTCGGGCTCGCCCCATGGCGTGACACCCCTAGCTGGACACACCCTGCTCTCGGGGCCCGTAGCCCACGTTCAGCCCCCCCACGGGCTGGCAGCTGCCCCTCCCCCAGGGCCCCACCGGCTCCGGGCTGGCCTGTTGGGGCCAGGCCGAGCCACCTGCAGGCCAGAGGCCCTGTGGGCACTGAGGCCATATGGCCCTTAGCGTCAGGGCTGCAAGTGCGAGTGCTCAGGCCCTCAGCCTGGCTCAGTGTCCTGGGCTGGAAGGAGGGGGAGAACTCTGGCCAGCTAGCCTGGTCAGGGCATTGAGCAGTCAGGCATCCTCCTCCCCGCCACCGGGGACCCCATCTACCCCAAACCCCCACCTGGTCACACCAGCAGGCCAGCGTTAGACGAGGCTGGGAGCCCTCGAGGGCCCAGAAGACAATGAGGCCCCAGGTAAGAAGGTCCCAGGGCAGCTGGGCCAGAAGCAGAGAGGCAGGTGGCCAGGCAGCCACCAGAGACCCAGAAACTGGAAGTGACATAGCCAGGAGGAGGCAACACCGGGATTTAGCCCCTGTATGTGGGACCAGGTGCAGCCGGGGCCTCGGAGGGAGCACGCCATCTGACCTCTGCTTCAGACACCTGGGAGACAGGTGAGGGAGAAGTCCACGAGACCAGTCAGGCTGCACACCCCTCCCAAGGCCTGTCTCTGTTGCCAGATGCTTCCGGGTCCCCAGAGCTGGCACGCAGATGACACTCACGGCCCTCTGCCCACGCCTCACACTGCAGAGACAGCAGGCCAGTCACATCAGCAAACGGTCTTAGATTATCCTCACAAACCCCCAAGAAGATGACTGCCTTCATTACTTCTACTCTGAATGGAGATTCAGAGAGGGTAAGTGACTTCCCCAAAGCCAAACAGCCAATAAGCCTGAGAGTTGAAATTCGAACCAGTCTGTCTAACGTGAGGTCTCCTGCTGTGGGCACTTCAGGCTCTGCAGGGGCCTCTTCTCACGCCGCCATCCTCCCCCCATGGCTACTCCAGCTGACCACCTCACCCTGGGTCTGAGGCGCTGAGGCCTGGGGCTGTAATGCTGGACGCTGCTTCCGCCCGGACCAGGAGGCAGGGAGCCGGCGGTTGTGGGGACCCCGGGTACTGCACCGAGAAGATGGCTCGGCCCCAGATTCCCGGGCCCTCCAGGCAGAGGAGGCCGGGGCCCGGGTACTTAGATGCCGGCGGGAGGCCACCGGACCGCAGGGGGCAGGTTTATGTGGCCTGGAGGCCTTGAGGGACGTCCAGCGGGTCATGGCTGCTCCAACTGGGGTTCTGAGCAGCTCGAGGCCTGCAAGGGACAGAATGGGAAGAATCAAAGGCCGGAGAGCCCAGCCTGGCGCGCTGCCCCCATCAGCTGGGGAGCCCCGCACCTGGCCAGCTCCCAGGCTGGGGAGGGAGCTGCAGTGACTCCTGGTGTCTCTTCCTGGGCTGGGCACCCGGGACCCACCCAGACTGTGTCACACGGGCTCGGGAAACCCCTCTTCTGTTGACGTTCCTCCCCAAACCACACAGAGAAAATCAACAAGTTCACGTTCACACCCTGCTCCCCTGCTTCTCAGCCAGCAACCGAGACTCTGAGCAGAGTCACTGTCCAAAGTTGCCCAGAAACTAAGGACTAGAGAGAGAGTCGGAGCTCCAGGTATCGGTCCAGTCCTCGGCTCCCCGTGGCCCCATTCTGCCACGCGTGTACGTGCAAACGCGTGCGTGCGTGCATGCGTGTGTGCGCTTAATGCTAGGGGTGTGGGGAGCCCCTCCCGGGCTCTCAGTGAATGCAGCACCACAAAGAAAGATCCGGAAGAGGACCCATGAGTAGAAACCCCAGCACCACAGACTTGCCAAGTGTCCCAAGGACACTCAGCGTAGACAAACAGCTGTGGCAAGAAGGGCGTCCAGCTCTGAGGGCTTTAAAGACTCGATTTAAGAAAAGTGGGACAATATCCCCAACCAGGGACACGTGGACCAGTTCGACTCTTGTTCAGTGGATGCATACACTTAGATCAGAAAAAAAATGTTATTAGATCTGTTTTGCTACAAGAGGCCTCAGCAAGTAAGGAGACTGGCTCCCCATTTCGTAGATTTGAGAACTGAGGCTGAGACTCGTCCCAGGTCACAAAGCAGCCCGTGGGCTTGGATGAGACAGTAAAGGCAAGGACTAGGGAGAATCACCGCTGGCAGATGCCCAGGTCGGCCAGTGGGGACCCCAGGCGTTGCCTGGAGGGGACCGGGAGAGAGGCCCCGGGGTAAGCTACCTGAGCCAGGCGAGGTGACTCCGACACTGGGTGGGGAGCGAAGCAAGTCCGGCAGGCGGAGAAGGGGCGGTGGAGAGCGCAGACCCCGACACCTCCGGGGGATGGAGAAGCCGTCCCCAGCCCCAGACTCCTGGCCACCGGGGCGTTCAGAGCACGACAGGGCCTGGGCTGGCAGCTTTTAGAGAGGCAGCTACCACATGACCCAAAGGTGGGGCCCAAAAGTCACCGGGAGGTGCCGCCGGATGGAGCAGGACACCCCATGGCCTGTTCCCTGAGGCTCTGGGCACCTCAGGTTTCGGCGACATCCGGGAGGGAAAGAGGGCAAGGCGGGGGCCCACAGTCTCAGATGTCAAGAAAGCACTAACTACAAGCGCGGGAGGACCGCGAGCTCCCCCGCCCCCTGGCCTTTCCGGGGCCAGAGCGCCTTCAGGATCAGGAGGCAGGAGCGGTACCTCCTGATCGGTACTGATCGGTGCCTACCGTGTGCTCTCTACGTGCCCGGCCCGGTTCGAAGAGCTCCAATGACCTCACTTAATCCCTTCGACAACGTCATGACTACTCTCCCCATTTTCCAGATGAAGAAACTGAAGCTCAGAAAGACTGAGTCACTTGCCCGGGGTCACACGGCCACTAAGCAGCAAGTTCCCAGTCTAGAAGATGGGAGAGAAACTGACCTGCGTCACCCCCAGGCCCCAGGGCCGTACCGCAGGCAGGCCTGTCACCGAGTTCCCGTCCCAGTCCTTCAGGTCCTGGCCGAACCGTGTGCTGGTGAGACAGACAGACAGCCCCGAAGCTCGGCACTGAAAGCAGGGCTGAGCCTCTCTCGGGTGCCCCTGACCCAGGGCCCTTCAGCCCTTGCCTGGAACGTCCGGGGATGGGGCACTCACCACCTCATGATCAAAGCCTATAATGGGAAGAAAACTCCTCGGAGATCCCGTGGTTCAGGGAGAGCCGGCACGTGGCCTGCACGCAGCTGCCACCGCGTCCGCCAGCCCGTGCCCGCCGCAGGCATCCCTAACCCACCCGAGAACCTCCCCCGTGTCCCGGGACGGCCTCGGCATCTCTCCTACTCTAGGAACTGCCATCAGCTCTAGCGAGAGAGCTTGACGAATCCAATCTTCAAGCTGCAGGCAGGGAGACTGAGGCTCTGAGCAGGGCTCCCTGGCCCCATTGCACAGGAAGGGAGAGGCAGGGCCAGGCCCCGGGGGCGGGGAGCGCACAGCCAGGGCCGGGCCCCGCTGGTGGCAGGGGGCACCAGGGAGCAGGGGGGGCAAACGCGCTGGTGCACCCAGGGGCCCGCGAGGAGGCCGAGGCTGGCGTGGAGGAGAGCTGGGGGGCCGGGGGCACCATTACTGTTCTCACAATGGGGAAGAAGATGACAATCTCCTTGGCCCCTTCCAGGCCAGATTCCCTTCCCTTCCCCAGTGTGCAGAACGCCTTTGCCCGCAGTGCACACCACGGCCTACACACATTCGGGGTCAACACGGTGCAGGTTTTCGGTGCCAAGCCCATGCTGGGCGCAAGGAGAGAAACAGCCAGATACATCAGGAGGACGCCAGAGATGGCCGCTGCTCCCCCTGCGCCCGGGCCCCCACCACCTCAGGGCCCGCCGCCTCCCTTTCCAACGGGTGACGCTAGTCTTCTAGCCCGAAAGCTCTCTCTGGCCGCTGGCACGCGCTCGGCTCACACCTCAGACCGGCTAGGGAACGAATGCTCTCAGAGCAGCCTTCCTGGAGGCGGCGGCTCCCTGCCCCCGACAAGCGTACTCTGGGGTGCCTGGTCTACACTGCCTCCCCAGACCCAAGCCTCCCTGCCCGGGTGTCCCCCAGCACCATGTGGCCAGTGGGGCTCCTCCTCTTCTCCCAAACCTCTTCCCTCCTCCTATTTCCCTCCTCCTCCTCCCCCTCATTCTCCCCTTCCCCCTGCCCCTTCTCATCTTCGCTCTCCCCCTTTCTCCCGCTCCTCCTACCTCCTCCCCCGCCCCTCCTGGCCCTCCTCACAGGGTCATTTGGCAACCTCACCACTTCCCCAGTTGCCTGAGCCAGAAGCCTGGTCTCCTCCCTCCTCCAGCCTCCATATCCACTCCCTCAGCAGGTCCTGTGTGGTTTGACTCCTGATTTCTCAAAGCTGTCCGCCATTTCCTCGCCCACGTCCTCCCTCCAGTCCAGGCCAGTCCTGTCTGGACACACCACCTCTGATGGCTTATGCTGTGGCGGCCCTCTGCCCCATGTGCTCCGGCCCCCAAATCATAGCTCAACTCCCATGTGCCAGGGGATCAGCTGAAAGCCACCAGGTGTTTCCTGGTACGGCCGGGAGCACTGACCTTCGACCTTGTGTGAGCGTGGACCTGGCCCAGGCCCCAACCTCAGAGGCCCAGAGGGGCTGGTACAGGCCTGGCCCGGAGGGGACACTCCCGGACCAGATGGAAGGATGCGGGAAGGTGCGGCGGAGTAGCAGATGGATGAGGAACACAATGGATCGTTGTAGGAGGTGAAAGATACGTGCACAGGTGGGCGGTCGAGCACGTGATGAATAAATGGGACTGATGGATGGACCGGTGGGCAGGCAGGTGGACGGCAGACAGATGGGGGGTGCGTGGAGCTGGTAGGGGAACAACGGGTTAAGGAGAGGCTGGAGAGGAGAGTGGGTAGGTAGGCAGACAGATGAGCGTTCGCCCGACTGGATGGCTAGATGGCCCGATGCCCATCGGTGACCTCCATCTTACCTCTTGACTCCTATCTTCTAAGTCACGGTGCTGAGCAGGCCCGTGGCTGTCTTCAAGGCTGTGTCGGCAGCAGCTGCCATCTCCCAGGCCCCCGCCGGAGAAGAATCGGTCACTACCAGACCCTAAAGTTAACAGAGCAAAGCCGAGTTACTGTAGATGGGGCCGCTCTCCTCTGAAATTTCCACCTAAACCCACATTCCTGCTGCTTCCCCCGGGGGCCCGCGGGCGGTGGAAGGGGCCTCCAGCCCACGCCAGACGGGATAACAAATACCCACACCTCCGCAGCTGGCGAGTCTGTCGAACGTTCAGAACCAAACAAGGGCAGAGCAGGATGGGCCCCCAGAGAAAATAACAGCTGGTAATTACAGAGTTGCCCACCGATGGCCAGACACCGCGGTGGGTGCCGTAGGGACATCGGCTCATGTTAATCGTCACAGCAACGCCACAGGGTTGGAACATCACTGTTCGCGTTCCAGAGAGGAAGGTAGTGTGGTAATTTTCCTGAGGTCACAGAGGAACTCGGGTCCCTAACCTGTGCTCCTGGCCACCGCCTGCAGAGCCTTCCCAATGGCCACCACAGGGTCCGGGCATGGGTGGACAGAAGGACCGACGGATGGATGGATCATGGACAGATGGCGGAACTATGGATAGGGAGGCAGGTGTGTGGGTGGCCGGATGAGGGACGGATGGGTGGGTGGGCACTGGACACACGGATGAGTGCGTGGGGAGATGAGCAGGTGAGTGAACGGACGGGCAGATGGATGAAGTAGATGGACAGACGAATAGACAGATGAGGAGATGAGTGAGTAAGTGTCTATATGGACGGGTACACGTTGGCAACCTGCCAGACACTTGCCTTGGCCACACACGCAGCCTCTGTGGTCCCAGCAACCCCGAAGCCTCACTTTTCCCTCTGTCAAAGGAGCCCCCTGCTTCTCTCCCCAGCGCGCCATGTGGCTGGGAGGGCAGTGTGGCGGGAGGGCGCCCCGTGAGCTTCCAGAGGCAAGCCGACTACCTTCCCCCACCTCCCAGCCACGGAGGCCACAGAGCCCCACCCCTTCACAGCTGAGCTGGCTGCAGTCCACTGTCGCACTGGCTTTTCTGGCTGGGATCAAGGGCACTGTGGGTGAGTCACCCCCACAGCATAAGCCTCCTGGGGCAGGGGACAGCACACAGACCTGGGTTCAAGTCCTATGCCTGTCACAAGCTGTGTGACCTTGGGTGATTCACTTCCCCCTTCTGGGTCTCTGCCTACTCCATAAGGAAACGTCCTTCTGGTCCTTCTTCACCTTCCGGGCTCTTACCTCAAGACTCCCAGTCCTCAGCCCCCAGCTGCCCCATCCCCCATCATCCCCAGAGCAGCAGCTGTGGGTCTGCAGGGTTCCTCTCTTAGCCCTGACACTCTGGAAGTGATGGGGAAACTGAGGCCCAGGGCGTCTGCATCACAAACCCACATCACACGGCTGGGAACCTCCATGGCAAGGACTTGTGCCCAAATCCCGGATCTGTGCCCTTCCCCTTGAATGGGCCTACACTGTGCCCGGTCCCAAGGGCTCAGCTCCTGACTTCGGTTCCTCCAACCTTCACAGCCTCACCTTGAGGGAGCGCTGCTTCTCCCGGCTGCACAGACAGGGAAATTGGGGCTCACAGAGGCTAAGTCACTTGGCCTGGGTCCCCTGGAGCTAGAACTCCAAAAGATGAGCTGTCACAGGGCAGTGGGAGCCAAAGCAGTTTAGGGAGGATGCGAGACGGTCTGCCCCGCCCCACTTCCTGGTGGTCCCTTGGCCGGCCCCAGGCTCTCTCAGCCTTATTTCTGATGCCCTAGTTCCTAAAGGGGCTTTCCCCAGGCCCACAAATCCAATCACATGTGTTCTCACCTGTGAGAGGGGCAAATCAGCTCCATCCTCCAGGGAAACGGAGGTTCAGAGCAGAGAAGTGACTGGCCCAAGGTCACAGAGCCACTGAGCGTTTGGAGACAGGAACCCAGGTCTCTGGACCCCCTGTCCAGTGCTCCCCCTGCTCCCCTGGGGTGGCCACAGCAGCCCATGATGTGAATTCAAACCTCGGAAGTTCACCTAACGCTTTCCTGGGTCATGGGCGGTAGCCCGGATAGGATCGGTTGGGGGCGGGGCGGGGCTTGTACATCGGGGCGCAGCCCGAGCCCAGTCAGGCCAGACTGGCCCTCAGACTCCCAGGCAGCCAGGGCAGGGCCTGGATGGACCCTGAAGCTTCCCCACTCTCCGCTGCCAGTGCCAGTCTGTCAGCCAAGGCCGGGGCTGAAACTGCCCGGGGACAGGGCAAGGCATTTCCCCTTCCTGAGGCCCAGCTTCCTCCTCCACAAAATGGGCTGATGACGCCGGCCCAGCGGACGTGCCCATGCAGTTCAGTGTGGTGAGGGAGGTGTGTCTGGGCCCGGGGCCTGGAACAGCAGGGCCCTGGGAGGAGGCAGCTGTCATCACCACAGACCTCAGTCCTCCGGGGGTGGGGGGCAAGGGGGTCAGCGAGCCCCGATTCCCTAACCCAGGGCCTGGCTGACCCGAGCTCAGGAAGGGCCCTTCTCGGGCCTCGGCCTCCTGGTTGCAAAAGAGGTACAGCCCACCTACCTCGGGACAGTCAGGGGAGCGGAGGGAGGCCTTGTTCCGGTGCAGACCCTGGCTAAGGGCCGGTCCCTCCAGGGTTCTCTGGAGGGTTCTCCTGCCGGCTCTAAGAGCAGACATGGGGATTCTCGACAGGATGGAAAGGTGCCATATGCATCCCTCGCCCTCCCAGGCAGTCCCGTGTGACCCTCTCCCCATATACCCCAAGAGGCCAGGAAGCAGGAGAGCCGGGAGCTAGCAGAGCCCGGAGCCTGGCCGCCTCCCCCCTCTGTGCCCGGCAGATGCTGCCGCCGCTGCAGCCAACCCTCTCAGGCCACTTCTACTTCACGGCCGGGTGACAGGGGCTGCACACACTGATCCAGGGACAAGCTGGGCCAAATGGCCGGGAGAAGTGGACATCCGCCTTCTGAGCCCCAAGGTGAAGCCAGGGCAAGAGCTGCTGGCCCTCAGGATGGACGACAGGTCATGCCAGATACTGGGGAATGCTTCGGAGGGTATTTTTATCTCGAGAACATCCTCCTACAGCAGGTGGGGAAGGGAGGGAGACAGGGTGTCCTTGGCCCCAGGCCTCTGGGAGTAGCCGAGGACAGAGGCCCCCGGGAGCTCTCTACTAGAGTGGCCTCTAGTAGAGAGTGCTGCATCCCTAATCTCCCGTTCCAGGGGCACGTGGGCCCTAAAGGGTCTTGGGGCAAGTGTCTGGCCCTCTCTGGGCCTCCCTCTTGCAGTCAGCCCTTCCTGAGGGCCTGCTCAGGCCAGGCTCAGCTGGGCGCCAGGGACTTGGATGGACCAGCAAATGCCTGTCCTCGCGGGGCACCCTGCCGAGAAGGGAGATAGTGAGTAAAGCAGCAGTCACATCAAGGCTGGCTCAGAGCCACGGCCAGAGCCCTCGGAGCCCAGGACAGTCAGGGTGCGGTCCTGTTGCTCCCTCCAGGAGAGAGCCCAGCCTGAGATGGCTCGCAGTGCTGTCAGTGGCACCTAGAGTCCCACGGGTCACAGTGCACATCAGGCTCTGTGCCTCACACACCGGACCGTGGGCAAGGCTCTCCCGACCTCTGAGCCTCCCTGTTCCTATCTACAACCCCTGGGGCCGGCCCTTCCAAGCCCAACATTCCAGCATCCTAAGGGATTTGGGGCTGAAGAGGGTATAGAGAGACAGGCGGGGACACGCGTCATCATGCTACTAACAGAGAAGTGCCTATGTGCACAGGGGCTGGGGCCAAGGTGTGACACTGACAGATGAAAAAACGGAGGACCCAAGAGGCGCCAGATACCATACTAATGACCTTGGACTTGATCCCAAGGGCAATGAAGTGTCAGAGGAAATTTGAAAGTATGAGCTCTGGGAAAACATGGCCTGGGCTCAAATCCCATCTCTGTCCCTTCCTCTGTGACCTTGGGCAAGTCATATACCCTCTCTGAGCCCATCTTCTGACCTGTAAAATGGGATTAATAATGGTATCCATCTCACGGGGTTTCATCAAGTTAATACAAATTTCCCAGCTGGAAATTTTCTGGTCCCCCACCACCTCCCATCATCACATATCTGAGCCCCAACTCACTCTAGAGAGGGGGAATAGGGCGCTGGAGGGCCTGGGCTTGACCTCGCTTCAGGCAGGAAAGAATGGGAAGGAACCCCAGGGGTAGGTACAAAGTGAGCAAAGGCATCATGGCCTCTGGTTTTCTAAAAGCTGTAATTTTTCAAGCTTCAATTTAATTGGAGTCTCAGACATTTCCTAAGCACCTGGCATATTCACAGGAGAGCAAAGACCTAAGATAAAGTGCCAAGAACGGCCTGGGACAAGACCATTAAGACAAAGCAAGAAAATTTAACAACAGAAAAATATTTACGATGTTGTTCATCAAAACCCATCATAAGCAAAAAAGGTAAATGAAAACATTTGCTATAAAGAAAACTGGTGTGTTTCATAAATAAAGAGCTCTTATAAATCAACAACAGAGAAGGACATGATAGGAATGAACACAGTGCTAGAGATGGGCTCACCATTGAAGATCACATGACCCCCAGTGACTGATGACTCAGGAATGTCCATGTCTCAGAGCCTCAGCATGAGGGGGCCCCTCCCAGCGGAATGCCTTGAGCTGCCTTCCTGAACTCAATGCAGCCTTCAAGCAGGAAGGATACCTACTTTATAAAGCCTTCCAAGATTTCCCTGGGTCCCCTGTTGTTCTTTGCCAAGTCCTCACATGTCTTGGGCCCTGGAACACAGTGCCCACCTTTGGCTGAGTACCTGGCATTACATTAGAGAATGTTCCAGGCGGCATAACACAAGCATTTTTAACAGAAGAGTAAACAAGGCACAGAGAGGAGCACGGTCATGTCTGGGGTTACCAATCTGTGAGCTGAGTCTCAGAGCCAGGTGTCCTGCCTCTGGTCCCTCTCTGCTCCAGCCCCCTTCCTCACTAATGAGCCCTCCAGACCTTCCTTACCCCATGAGGAAAAAGAGTCCCCCTTGGCAGCTGTGTTTCTTTATAACAGGCTGGGCACCGTGTGGGGCCTGTCCTGATAAGGGCAGGCTCAGAGCCTGAGCCCCGGTCCCAACCCCCCACCCCGTGACTCCAACGCTCCACTGGGGGGACACAGAGACAGTTGTTCCTCTTCCCCTTTTTTGCCCCTGCTTTTGGTAAATTTGGCCTTATTTGAGGAACAGAAAATGCCCTAGGAGGGCCTGACAGAGCTCTGAGGGGCCTGGGGTTCCTCCTGGCATGGATGGGAGGCTGAGCTCTATGATCAGGAGTCCAGGAAAGTAGAGGGGGCTTTCTAGAGGGATCGTCCCTTCACCCTAGCTCTGGTCTGGGGGCACCGCCAAGGCCCTGGGCCTTCACCTGCTCACCAGGATCACACGTGACATTTCCTCACTCCACAGCTATCTACCGAGCTGTGTACAGACGGGGTCCATGGGGCCAACATTCACGTGGGGCAAGACAGACAAAAAACATGTTGGGGAGGCAAGTCATTCCAGAGGCAAGGGGGCACTATTCTGGAGATTCTTTCAGAAAACTGACATTTGACTTGAGAGCGGCACAAGGAGAGATTGTGGGAACAGTGTTCCTGGAAGTGGGAACAGCAGGGAAGAAGGCTGTGAGGCTGCAATGCTGCTCCATGTGTTCAAGGAGCCAGAGGGAGGTTGGAAGGGCTGCAGCTAAGTGTGTCAGGGAGAAGAGAGGAAGTGAGAGGGGACAGAAACAGCTCAGAAAGAGAGAGGACTTGGCTGGGGACACAGGCAGCTGGATAGATGGGAGCACCCAGGCCCCTTCTTCCTCATCTGCCCGCTGGTACTAACCCGTGTCCCAGCAGCGGTGCCCAGAGGAAATGATTCCCACCTCCTTGCCTTGCCACACGCCAGACCCTGTGCTCAATGCCCTTTCTTCCTCATTTTCCCACAAACTCCTATGCACCCTTCAACACCCACTTCCAAGCGCCCACCCCTGGGACTTCCCTCTGTCCCTGATCAGACCATCCTGAGTGGCAGCTACCTATCCCTCCCAGTCTCCCCCACCAGGCCAGGGGCCCTCTGAGGCCAGAGCCTGGGTCTGACTGCCCCAAGCATGGGGCCGGGTTCTGGAAGAGACTAAGAGCAATAGGGACTAAGCCTCAGAAGGCCCCTCCTGAATCTGCCATGGTGACCCAGGAGGACTCTTGAGGCCCACACCGCACAATTGCAGGCATGGCGGCAGTCCATCCCAAGACCACTTCAGTCTCAACTCGTCATGGGACCTTGCCCTCTCCGGGTCTCAGTTTCCCCATCAGCCCAATGAGAAGTTCTTCTAGGTCATGTTCATTCTGTCTCAGGGAGAAGGCTGTGGCCTGAACAGGAGTCTCCCACCTCCTTTCCCTACAGACCACTCACGGCAGTGCAGCCCCACAGAGAGCAGGGGCCCCACAGGAAGCCAGGGCCCCGTAGGGAGTGGGGGCCAGGCGGCCATCATCAGAGCCCCCCTGAGTTCCAGGCAAGCCCACAGAGCCAGAAATGTCAGCTTTCTGCTGTGGCAGCAGGGGGGCCCCAGGGCAAGCCTCAGGGTGGTGGGGGATCCTCCCACCTGCTGGGACACATCCCCATGCCCGCCTCCCCAAACCAGGCAGGTGGCACTGAAGGTTCAGCAAAGCCTGCCCCCCCACCCCCAGATGGGGCCACGAAATGGAAGCAGAGGCCACAGCACAGGTCCCCAAGCCCTCAGGAGGGCTGCAAAACAAAGGAGCCTATGAGGGGGCAGTGGGAGGGACGAGCGGGCTGGGTGGTCCCTGCCACACCATAGCAGCAGGTCCACTCCAGCAGGTCCTACCCTGGGGCCCAAAAATGAAACCCAGGGTTCTCTGAACCTGATGGGAAAAACCCACGAACTTCCCCTTTTCTCTCTGCAAAATGTACCACTCCCTCAGTGACAAGTGGAGGCAGCGAAGGCCAGCAGCGTGGCGCCCGTGCGGTCGGTCCTGGGGCCCCGCCAGCTCTCGCTGTCGAAGGTGTCCTGAAGCCACCGCGTGCTGATGGCTGGCCACACGTGATAAACAGTTCCCGAGTCTGCTCTCCTTCATGGTCCTCTGTGGGTTCCAAGTGAGTGGACCTCAAAGGCATCCCTGGCCAGCCAGCTCGGGCCCGGGGCCTCCCATGTGACATGGTGACGTCGCCTGGGCCATCGCGCTCGCTCAGTCATTCGTCCATCCCCCAGGCCTATCTGCAGCGAGCACTACCTCCAGAGATGCCCTGTACAAGGTGGCGTGTGAATGCGGTGAAAAGCCCTGCCCCCTGGGGGGGTTCATAACAGACATTTCAGAAGAAAAGGAACAAGTGACGATTCGGGCCACACCGAGGGCCGTCCAGCCGCCAGGGGAGGTGAGGTCTGGCCACCTGGCGAGAGAGCCAGGCCTCCACAGGGCACGGCAAACACACAGGCCGGGGGCGAGAAGGAGCTGCAGTCTGAGGGAGCAGGGTTAGCAAGAGAGGGGCGGGGGCAAGATGAGGCCTGAGAGGGCCTGGGCGGGGCCTCGGCCTGTGACCCACCCATGATGTCCCAGAGTCACCCAGGAGTCCTTCTGGGGCCCAGCCCAGGACCATGCAGCTGAGGAATTCTCTGGAACACAGCAAAGAGTCCTAATGGCATCTTCTTCATGCATTCCCTTGTCTAGTCCTGGGTGAGGGGCAGGCTCTTCTTGGGCCAGTGTCACAATGAGACTGAAGCTCAGGGTGGGAAGGGGCCCAAAGCCTCACCCCGACTCCACCCTCACACACGCTCTTCCAACCCCAACACTCGGGAAAGGCACAGCCACCGTGCATCAGGCATGCCCAACACTGTGCCACAGGCTGCTCCAGTTCACGGTATCATGCTTCTTGATAGAGGCCGGAGACGGGCTCAGAGGGTGAGCGCCCTGCCCAGGGTCACACAGCTGGCCCACAGCAGAGGGCACGGAAACACAGACCCTGGACTTGACCACACCAGCCTTGCCCTAATGTCTCCAGGATGAACCCCAGCCTCTCCAGGTGTCTCAGGACCACCTCCGACAGTGAGCCCTCCAGGCTGTGAGCCACTGTCTGCCTCTCCCTCAGAGCTAACTGGCGCTGCGGGGAGCTTACTGGTGTCTGAACCCTGTCTGCCTCCTGCTACGTGAACCTGAGCCACCGGCCCTCTCTGAGCCTGTGTCCAAGAGGATAAGGTAGGTTGGGGGGCATCAGTCCTGGAGGAGGGGGCATGCCCGGCAGGTCTCTGCCCCGAGAGAGAACCCCAGGAGAAGCTTCCCCATGCCTGAAGCTTTTAGGTAACAGCCAGTGTGTGTGCCTCTCCACACCCCCAGGAGCCACTGCCTGCACGTCCTGCCCTAGAAGAAGAACCAGGGTCCAAGAGAGACCCCAGCACGCCAGAGTCGCAGGCCCGTCAGGGCCGGAGGGCCGCCGCCTCCTCGGGCAAGGTATCCTGGAGAGGTCGTGTGGAACCAGGGGCCGGGCTGCACGGCCTGCAGCTGGGAGAAGGAACGAGGTGCTTCCTACTCCCATTCTCAGACCGGCATCTGGCAGCCAGAGGGAGATGCCGGGGGGCTGGAGATCCCCCCACACTGGTCATGGCCCAACCTGCTCCAGCTTGCCCTGCTTCAGCCTGGAAGACACACAGTCACGGCATTAATCCTTGCCTCCATTCCCACATCGTTCAGACAGGCCTAATTCTATGGCCTGCCTGGCACAGCTGCCAGGGACTTAACAGAGGTAGTCTGTGCCGAGTGCCCCGATCGAGCTCCGGCGCACAGTAGGTGCTCGCATGTGGGCACAGCCTTGCATGGATGTGAGGTCCGGGAGGTGGGTGCGTGTTTTTCTAGAAGTGTCAGTGATCTGTAGGCACCTGACCCCACGGAAACAGATCTTGAGGGAAGGATTTGGGAGTGGGAAGTTTATTTAGGAGGTGATCCTCGGAGTGCGGGAAACCAGGAGTAGGATGGCAGCGAGTCACAAGGGGGCTGCTGAGTGAGTCCCTGCGGGGGCACTTAGGCTCCAGCCTGCTGATGCCTAGAGCTCGAACCTTGGTTATCCCCCAAGGGGCAGGGAAGTCCCCGAAGTGGTCCATGGTACTCCAGGAGGCAGGGGCTGCAGGGGCCTGGGGCTGTCCACCCCGCCAAGGGGTACAGGGCCAGGGAGGTGGGGCTTAAGAGGTGTTTATCCCCAGGGCTGCCCCCGCAGGCAGCTCCGGGGACCGGAGAGTTAGGGTGTGGGCACACGTGCAAGGGATGAAGCAGACATCCCCGCTGGCTGGGGTCTCCCGCCGGGCGGTGCACCCCTGCTCCTTCGCAGGAGCACAAGGCTGCCTGCGGGCTCTGCCGCATGTGCCGAGTGCGCACAGACAGGGGCCTGCGCCTTCGCGAGGGCAATGTGTGCCCACGTTTGTGCGGGGGTTGGACACCACGGCCGTAGGGCTCTGCGTGCCTGCTCTTGCACACGTGTGTACGTGTGTTCAAGCTTTACGAGGCGTGGCACACACGTGCGTGTGTGCTCAGGGCAGGTGCGCGTGCACGCACGATAGTCCCTCACCCGGCGCTGGTTGGCAGTGGCCATGGGATGGCAGAGATGGTCTGGTCACCTTGGCAACGGGGCAGGAGCTGGCTAAGCTGGGACAGCCTTCTTTCAAAGGGAGGAAAAAAAAAACCCAAACCACTGAACACAAAGAGGCTGAGAAAAGAAAAGGAGCTGGAGGGCTGGGAGGGGGCAAGGCTCAGCCCTCAGGCTCCCGGGTTCTGCTCACAGCTCCCCCACCCAGCCCCTGAGCTCGCCGAGCGCTGCCCAGAGCCAAGAGGCTGCTCCAAGGTCCCAAACGTGGCCCAGCTTGCTGAGCATCCCCAGTGTAAGACCCCTTCAGAAGCCTGGGAGCCCCCCTCAGAGGACAGCAAGCAGGGATGAGGTGGGCGCCCCAGGCCCTGGGCCCCCGCGGGAGTATGGGGCGTGCCCACGCCCAGATTCTCCAAGGCCCAGCAGAGGGCGCCCCAGACACCGGCACTCGGCAAACCAGGGGACGCTGGGCCGGCGAGCAGAAGTCACCCTCTCCGGAGAATTAGCGCACTAACTGCACGCGCTGCCCCACGGCCAGGCCATTAGCCCAGATCCCGCGATGATTTATTCACGAGCTCCTATCTCCTTCTCAGCCCCGCAGCCTATGCCGGGAGGGGCGACCCACAGACACTTCCCTAGCCTCGCTCAAAACATCACCTGCTGTAAATATTTCAGCAGACCGAGCGCAAAGGAGGAACCGCTGGCAAGCCGCTCCCCGCAGGCCTCCGGGAGCTGGACCCCCCACAGGGGTGGCCTCCGGGAAGTGACCTCCGGCCCTCCGGCTGGAGATGTCCGACGCCCCCTTCACTCTTCCAGGGTGGCCCAGGCCTCAGAGCCTGCGGGGGGACCTCCGCTCGCATCACAGGGCTTTACCCTGAGTGCCTCCCCGTGTCCTGACGGGGCCCCACGGGACAGAGTCTGCTATTATCCTCATTTGACAGAGGAGGAAACTGAGAGGCGAAGGCAATCACCTAAGGCCGCAGCGCCTGTCAGAAGCAGGCAGCCCCAGAGCCCCCCACATCTGGCCTCCCGGGGTCCCAGCGAAGCCCTGTGAAGTAGCCACTCTCACAATCCCTGCAGTACAGATAAGGACACCAGGGCTCAGAGAAGGGAAGTGACTTGCTCAGGGTCACACAGCCGGGAATGGAAGCCAGGCAGGTGACCTTGACCGATAATGTCCTCAAGTCCATGCCCTGGGTGGCCGCACTGATGGGAAGGGCCTTCAAATCACAGCACTACCCTCTTACCATCACCCTCACAGACAAGGGGCCCCTCCCACAGCCGGACAGGCCAGGCCGCAACAACATCGGGCTGGAGAAATCTGAAAACCCCGTGCCCGCTCCCAGGGCATCCCATAACCCCTGGCTTTCCCTGGGTCCCCTGGGAGCAGAACTAGCTAGAACTCTAAATCCTGACAAATAGTTTAGCCCCCTCTTTGGGCTTCGGTGTCCTCATCTGTAAGATGGGCCCTGACGGTGCCTCCGAGGCCTGCGGTGGGCATGTGAAGACTTGGTCGACAGCACGAGGCCTGCAGGCCGTGATCACCCAGCAAGGGGCCTCTGTGCGTTCACGTAACTTGGGAAGCCCAAGGTAGTGCACCTGCTTGAATCCAGACTGCACGAGTGGGCCAGCTCTGGGTTCAAATTCCGGCTCTGTGACTCCCTGGCTGCATATCTTGGGCACCTGGCTGCCCCTCTCTGAGCCTCAGTTTCCCTGCCTGTCAGCTGAGGATGTCACCCCTGCCCCATGGGACCGGGCAAGCAAAGGAGGTCCAGGTGTTCCCTGACCCATCTCTGACCTCAGCAAGCACTTGAGAGCCAACCAGCCCCTCACCCTCCTTTCAACTCCAAGGTCAGGGCACCTCTGAGCAACCCCAGCCAGTATCTCCCTGCTGGGGACCCCAAGAGGCCACCACGCCAGGCCTGCCAGGGACCTAAAGACAGCAAGACTGTGGCCCAACTGGGGAGCAGGAGTCCCAGGCTGCCGCAGAGTTCCAGGGCCCAGAGAGGGCAGGCTGCGCGGGACCCACACACAGGATAGCACAGCGATGCTGGCCCAGCCCAGGAGAGCCCCGCCCACTCACCCTGCCAGACCACCCTGCCCCTCTCCCTGGACCCGTACGCAGGCCCTGCCTGAGCACCGGCCACCTTCAAACTGTAGCACCTTCGAACCGCAGACGTTTTGAGACTTGGGCAGCTTACTTCAGCACTCCGGACCTCAGTTTCCCCATCTGTAACGCAGGGGTACTAAGAGGTGACTGCGGTGATGACAAATGAGTCCGCGAACACTCAGAACCACGCCAGGCAGAGAGAAATATTCGTATCGCCATCACTCTGATTCACGGCCACAGCATTGCTGTGCCGGGCACTGGGGGTACGGAGGGAAGAGACCCACAGACCATGCTGTGTGTTCGTGGGCTCTCTCTGGGCCTGCCGGCTCCAGGGGTCCTCAAACACTTTCCGGCACCCCTTTTCTGTGGCCCCAGCAGGGCCAGGAAAGAGTTTCTGCAAAGAAAATGACGTGACATTTCCTGACCGTTTATCCCTGGCCACACCGAACTCCCAGCAGGTCCCACCTCCCTATGCCTTGGCCCCGGCTATGCCCCTAACCCCCAGGGTCCCCACATCCTGGCTGAGCTCTAGCTTCTCCTTCAGGCTCCCAGGCTGGGTTTGGGGCCTCTCCTAACCTTCCGTACCTTTCTCTCTGAGATAGCCCTGACCACCCTCAGCCTCAAGCTGACCTTGTAATCCCTGACCTACCTCCGGAACCACCCAGCGCGGGCCAGGCGCCGAGCAAGGGCTCTGTCTGCGTCCAGAATAATCATCTACAATTCAAGCTTGTGTTTCCTGAGCACATACTGTACACCAGACCCTGTCCCCAAGGACAGCATTCTCTCAGTTAAGCCACACGAGTGTCTTATGACATAGGTACTATTATTTTACAGAGGAGAAACTGAGGCCTAGGGAGATGGCCTGAGGACCCTGGAGACTTTCTGCGGGCCACGGCCCAGATGCAAACTCCTCTCTCCGCTCCAGCCCACGGGGCGGCAAGAGAGGGCAGCCCTAGGGACAAGCAGTGCCCCTCAGCGGCCTCCCTGAGCTGGAGAAGCACCCTTCTGCTGAAGAAGGGCCCTCGGGACTCGGTGCGGGGGCAGATCAGAGGAGGAGCAGAGGCTCAGGGGCTGGCTTCAGACTTGTGGGACTGCGCTGCGCATTCCAGGCCTCAGTGGCCTCATCTGTAAGGTAGGGACACAGAGACAAGTCTGGCTTGTGATGCTGAGCGGGCGCTCGGCAATCGGCTGTTGAAGGAAAGGGTGGAAGGCCCCTCATGGTCCAGGGCTTGCTGGCCTCCCTCGGCTCAGGCCTCTACCCGCCCTGGAGGTCAGCCCAAACGGGAGTCCCAGGCCCCCAGAAGGACATTAAAGGCCCCCAACACCAGGGCAGTGGCCTGCGGACAGCGCGGGCCCGGTGAGCAAGAAAGCAAAAGCAAAGGCGAGGAGCTCCCCAGGCCGCGTGTGCACAGGGAAGGGCGCATCGGGCGGGGGCCCGCAGGCCCAGCTCCGGGAACAGCCAGCAGTGTAAGGACAGAGCGGTCGTGACCTTGAGTCCGGGCCTCCAAGGGCTGCTCTGTTAGCCAGAGCCGGACCCCGACACGGGCTCACAGGAGCACCTGGGGGCCCAGAAAATCCCTTCAACCTCCCTGAGCCTCACGTCCTCATCTGTTAAGTGGGGGTGACAAGACGAAGGCGTCGTCCAGCATGATCGGGTGAGAGCGATGTGTCAACACCCGCAAAGCGATGAGGCAGCAGAAGCTTCCAGTAAACGTCCTTTCCAGAGACCCAGGAGCCTGTACTTTCCTTCCACCTGGGGTGGGCGACAGGTGAGCCAGAGAACCAGGGTGTTGGGGCGACGCAGGCACCACGGTACGGGGAGCAGAGGCAGAGGGGTGGGGGAGGCAATAAAAGACACGTGACTTAAAACCCCAGCCCCAGCCTGACAGCGGCCTCAGTCCCTCCCCAGAGAGTGGGGGGCTGGGCCGGAGGGGCAGGAGTTACTGAGGGTCAGAGCCTGGGGAAGTGGGGGCCCAGCCCAGGTATGCTACCCACCCTGGCCCACAATGTCCCCCGACCCCCGCGAGCCGTCAGGCCACGCCCTCCTCAGGGCCCCAGCGCACATCTCTCCCACATGCTTACAAAACGCGGCCGTGCACCCCCATCTCCAATGCCCGTATCCGTCTCTACAGTCCGCGTCTGTCTCTCCTGCCCCCAAACCAGCCTCATCACCGTGGGCCACAACCCGTCTATACCGTCCGCCATTCAGACAGCCTGAGCCTACCTCCACGGCTGGTCCCAGACCCCAGAGTTTGAACCCACTAGTCTGGTCTCCGCCTCCTGAGGACGCTGGGTTGGGAGGAGGGAAAGCAGAGAAGAGGCCGGGGGTCCATGAAAACCCCGCTCCCAACTGTACCAGCATCCCCAAGCCAAGGGGAGCCAGGTGGCTGGGACCCCCTCCAAATCCAGCCTCCAGGCGCAGCCCTGGTGGGGGGCTCCTGCCGGATCCTCAGTGCTGACAGGCTGATTAGGGGGTGGGCGGTCAGCTGGGCCTGTGTCTCCTGTCTCAGCAGCTGCAGCCCGGGGGGGAGGCTGACGGAAGGGGCTCCATTGGGAGGTGGCCTGTCTCCCGCCTGCCTCTCCATGCCCACTCCCCTTCCCTGGGGAGCCCTGCCTGCCGGACGGGGCCCTGCTGAGCACACATATGTCCATGACCCCCAAGCGGACACAGGCGGAGTCCCTACTGGGTGCCAGGCCCACGGGAACTCCTGGACACGGGACCCTGCCAGGACCTCTAGTAGGTAGCTTTTTATCCCCATTTTACACACAGGGAAACTGAGGCTCCGAAAAGCTCTGCGGCATGCCTGGAGTGCTTCCTGCAGAAGTTGCTGCAGCTCAGGAAGAGGGGATGGGCAGCTGCTTCGGGATGCCCCAGTGCCTGCCACATACCTGGCACTCCACAGATTGCCCTGGTTCACCGTAAGGACAGCCCGACAAGGCGGAGACGGAGACGCCTGCACTCGCCACTCGGTGAGGAGCCCAGACGCCGAGCCCAGAAGCGGTTGAGCCAGAGGGCAGAGTCGCTGCTGGCCCTCCCACCTGCCGGCCACCACCAGCCCCACTGAGAGGCATGGTGGGGGGCATCCACAGCCTGGGGAGGGGCAGGG
This sequence comes from Nasua narica, assembly GCA_028533885.1. Classification (NCBI taxonomy): domain Eukaryota; kingdom Metazoa; phylum Chordata; class Mammalia; order Carnivora; family Procyonidae; genus Nasua; species Nasua narica. Next base: position 41,545,941 of record CM052804.1, read on the forward strand.
AGGGGGGCAGAGGTCAGCAGAAGGCAGGAGCGCAGTTCTGGCTGTGGACGGTTGGAGGGGCCACGAACACGTGGGGAAGATGCCACCCAGCAGAGAGGTAGCTGAGCCTGGAAGGGGAAAGCTGGCCTGGACTAGAGACAAAACCATGAGCTGGCTGAGGGGACGGCTGAGTCCCACGGGCGGAAGGAGAGAGCACCCCAGCAAGCAGACTTCGAGGCGCTAGGGCAGGTGTGGGGCCATACAGGCCTTCTTGTGGGGAGCGAGGGCCATGGACCCAGACGGTGCTGACGGTGAGTGGGAAGAACGCTGGAGGTGACCATGGGGGACACAGGTGACCCGGACCTGAGCAGTTTTCACTGCTGTCATAGGTATAAAGATCAGGGACGAAGCCCAAGAGGCAAAACTGGGGAAAGCAACTGGGGACATAGCCAGTTCTGTGGTTGCAGAGAGCAGAGAAGTGAGCAGAAGCTGGGGGGTAGGGAGCAGAGGCGGTGCTTCCAATGTGGGAAGATATATAACCTTGGAAGTTTAAACCCAGGGATGCCATCTGACCCAGCCGCTCCTCCCCTAGACGTAGACGCAAGGGGACTGAAAACCGGGTTCACACAAGACACGACTGTTCACGGCAGCACGACTCATGAGATGGCACAGGTAGAAACAGCCCAAATGCCCATCAGCTGCTAAAGGGACACAGGGACTGTGGGATGTTCACCAGTGGAATATCACTCGGCCATAAAATGAATCAGGTACTGGCCCCACAGCGACGGGGATGAACCTCCAAAACATTTTGCTAAGTGGAAGAAGCCCGACACGAAGGCCCATGCAATTCCGTGTTTATGGACGTCCAGAGTCAGTAAGCAGAGACGGAAAGTGGATTCATGGCCGCGGGGGGGCTGGGGGCTTGCAGAGGGCAGAATGAGTACTCCACGGGCGCAGGGTTGCCTCTCCCGACGGAAATGTTTTGGAACAAGATGAGGGACTAGTTGTGCAACACCGAAAATGTGCTAGATCCCACTGAATGGTTCGCTTTAAACGGTTCATTTTGTCGTGTGAATTTTGCCTCAGAAAAAAAAATGTTTTTTGAGGAGTCACGCAGGAGAGATTTGAACCCAACTATAGCCTGACAGATGCACATCTAAGTACTTGCACCCATTCTGCAGGGCCGTGGCCACAGCCCAGGGAGCGGGACAGAAATGCTTGCTGTCGTCAGAAAGAAACAATACCAGAACTCTGCATGGCCTCCAGGCCACCCGCAAGGCCCCCTCCTTGCTCAGGCCTTGCCCGGGCTGCTCCGGCCGATCTTCTGCTCTCCATGCGGGTCCTTGAACCCAGTAAGCACCAACCGCCTTTGGCCTCTCTCCCCGCCCCCTTCCCTCAGATCTCCTCCCAGCTCCTCTCGGCCTCCAGGAAGCTCTCTGATCACATGTCCCCTTCCCTCTCGTATGTTCCACGGTCCATGCTCAGCTGCCCACTGACATTGGAGGGCAGGGATTCGGCATCCCAGACCATTTTCCGAGACTGTTTTTTAGGGGAATTTTAGGTTTGCGACAAAATTGAGGAGAAGGTACAGGGATTTCCCATCTACGCCCTGGACCCACACATGCATGGCCTCCCCAGCACCAACATCACCCTCCAGAGTGGGACACTGGTTACAACTGACAGCCTCACACTGACATCACAATCCTCGAAGCGCACAGCCTCCCTTTGGGCTGACTCCCGCTGCTGTGCTTTCTACAGGTTGGAACAGATGTGTCATGTGTCCCTCATCGTGGTATCGTACGGAATAGCTTTGCTGGCCCAGAAATCCTCTGTGCTCTGTCCATTCATCTCCCCTTCTCTACCCTGGAGAAGGCAACCATGCGCCTTTTCCGACGGCTTCTTCTACTCAAGTCAACGGCACTTAAAGTTCCTCTATGTCTTTTCAGGCCTTGAGAGCTCATTTCTTTTTATAGTGAATAATATCCCATTGTCCAGATGGACCAGAGTTTATTTGTCTATTCACCTACTGAAGAACATCACGGTTGCCTCCAAGTTTTGGCAATCATGAAAACAGCTGCCGTAGATATCCGCACGTAGGTTTTTGTGTCGAGGTAGGTCTTCCACTTTGGTGGGTGAAGACCAAGAAGTATGAGAGTAGCATGTCTAGTTTTTAAGAAACCAGCAAACTCTCCAAAGAGGCTGTGCCATTTTGTATTGGCCCCAGAAATGAACATTCCTGTTTTTCCTCCTCCTCCTTACCTGCCTCTGGTGCGGTCAGTGCCCTGGATTGGGACCAGTCTCACCGGTGTGTGGTGGAATCTCGTCGTCATAGTTTACATGCATCTCCCTGATGACCTATAATGTGCAGCGTCTTTTCCAATGTCTACTACTCTCCCTTTTACTAAAGTGTCCATTCAGGTCTTTGGCCCATTTTTTAGTTACATTGTTTGTTTTCTGTTGTTGAGTTCTAATTCTTTTTTGTATATTTTGCATAAGAGCCCTTTATCAAATGTGTCTTTTGCAAATATATTTTCCCAATCCACGGCTTGTCTTCTAATTCTCTGGACCATCTTTCCCAGAGCATAAGTTTTTACTTTGAATCCATTCCAGCTTGTCGATCATTTCTTTCATGGATCATGTCACGGATGGTGTATCTAAGAAGGCATCACCAGACCCAAGGTCATATAGGTTTTCTCTTCTGTTACCTGCCAGCAGTTTAATAGTTTTGCAAATTGCATTTAGATTTATGGTCCAATTTGAGTTAATTTTTGTGAAGGCTGTAAGGTCTGTGTCTAGAATCATATTTTTTTGGTTGCTTCTGGATGTCCAGTTGTCTCACCACCACTTATTAAAAAGACTATCTTGGCTCCATTGTATTGCCTTTGCTCCTTTGTCAGAGATAGGCTGACAATACTGATGGGGGGTCTATGTCTGGGTTCCCTGTCCTGGTCCACTGATCCATCTGTCTATTCTCGACTCAATACCACACCGTCTCGATATCGTAGCTTTACGGCAAGCCTTGAGGTCACGCAGTGTCAGTCCTCCAATTCTGTTCTTCAATATTATGTTGTCCCATCTGGGTCTTTAGCCTCTCCCTATAACTTTAATCTGTTTGTTGATACCCATAATTTAATTGGGTATTTCGATTGGGATGGCACCGAATCTACAGGATCAAATGTGGGAGAACCGAGATCCAAACAATATCAAGACGTGGACTATCTCTCCATTTATTTTGTTCTTCTCTGGTTTCCTTCACCACAGTGTTGTAGTTTCCCTCTTAAAATCTTGTATATATCTTGTTAAACTTATACCTACATACTTTATTCTGGGGAGGACTAATATAAATGGTATTGGGAGGTTGTTGTAGCTTTTTTTCTTCTTCTTCTTAGGTAGGTTCCACACTCAGCATGGAGCCCAGTGCAGGGCTTGAACTCACAACCCCGAGATCAAGACCTGAACTGAGATCAAGAGTCAGACACTCAACCGACTGAGCCACCCAGGCACTCCAATGGTATTGTGTACTTAAACTCAAATCCCACTCGTTCATTGCTGGTATACGAGAAAGCAATTGACTTTTGTATATTCACCTTGTTTCCTATAACATTGCTAAAACTTCTTATTTGTTCCAGTTTTTTCCCTATTCTTTCACATTTTCTAAATGGACAATCTTGTCATCTGTGAACACAATTTTATCTTCCCAATTTGTATATCTTTTATTTCCTTTTCTCACTGAACTGCATTGCAAGGACTTCCGATATGATGCTAACAAGGAGTAGTAAGAAGGGATATCCTTGCCTTGTACCCAATCTTACCCTCCAGTCTCATCCTTAAGTATGATGTTAGCTATAGGTGTTTTTGTAATTCGTCTTTATCAGGTCAAGAAAATTCCCCACTATTCCTAGTTTGCTGAGGGTTTTTATCATGAATGGGTGTTATCAGGGATTTGTTTTGTCCCCTGGAGTGTCCTGGTCCTTGGACAAAGTGCTGGCCTATGGTGGGTCATTAATGACTGCCTTTGGAAGGAGTAGGTGCAGAGTGGAGGAAAGCGTCTAGCGGAGAGAGGGCATCTCACGACGGTAATGATCCTGTGTAGATGAGAGGGGTGGGGGCCCAGTGGACGAGGCAGGATAATGTTCCATCCACAGGAAAGAGAAGAAGGTTGGCTGAGGGACACGAGGGCCATGACATGGGTAGCTGGGGCTGGGGCGGGGAGGGGAGAGAAGTTCTCTTCTTCGATTTTCTCAGTCAGAGAGGAGGCTACGCTGTCAGCTAAGGCTCCAGGACCTCGGAGTGGAAGGCAGGGTCCCAGAACTGAGGAGAAAGGTTCTGGAACAAAGAGGACAGGAATGGGTCTGGGCCCAGCAGCCCAAGCTCAGAAGCAGGACCTGGAGGGTGAGGGGCTTGTGAGGCTAATCAGCCACCCCAAGGAACCGTGGGCTGCAGCTGGGCTCAGGACTTTCTGTTTTTTCAGTCTTTTTTTTTTTTAAGATTTTATTTATTTATTTATTTATTTATTTATTTATTTATTTATTTGACAGAGAGAGAGAGATCACAAGTAGGCAGAGAGACAGGCAGAGAGGGGGGGGGGGAAGCAGGCTCCCCGCTGAGCAGAGAGCCCGATGCGGGACTCGATCCCAGGACCCTGGGATCATGACCTGAGCCGAAGGCAGAGGCCTAACCCACTGAGCCACCCAGGCGCCCCGTTTTTTCAGTCTTTTTCCCTGTGTGTCGAGGAAGGTTAGGGCGCGCCCAGGAGGCAGGTGGCAAGAGACCTCTCTGCCCTCGCCCCTGCCTAGGGCCCCAGGGATGGCTCTGAAGGGCTCTCTAAAGTCTCCACTGGCTGGAAACTCATTGCGGACAACCCTGGTGCCACTGCTGTCTCCTGTGGGGCCGGGGGCTAGAGACCCTTCCTGAGGGTGCCTGCTCTGCCACCCCCCAACTTCCCCACCCTCTGCAGAAACTTCTACCCAGGCCACATGGATGAATTCCACTTTAAATCCACAGTTAAATGAATGAGTGAACGAACGAGTGAGTGATCCACAGCCCCCTTCATCCACACCAGTGGCAGAGCTGCCGCCATCACAGCCTGGGGAAGCAGACAATGTTCATGGATAGGTCTGCAGATAGCCCGACATGCCCACCCTGCACATCCACAGACGCACAAAACGCAGCCATGGGCGGGGGGCAGGGGCTCCAGGGGTACAGGGCCAGTAAACAGATGCAAGTCCCTTCTCTATCTAGGAAATGGATAAAGGGGAGGAAGCCACACCCTGAGAGCTTTAGCAAAACTTTGACCTAAATCTTTCCCCTGCATTAGCCTCCCAACAAGCAGCAGGTGCTCAAGCAATGATCTTTCTATTCTACTCTCATGGGGGCAAACAACAAGGGACCAGCCTCATGTCCTGTGGCTGAGGTCACAGCGGATGGAGGACAGCAGGTCATTCAGTGTGGGCATCAGCTCTGCCAGTCCCTATCCCTCTTGGGGCCTCGATTTCTCCACCTGCAAAATGGACAGAACTCTGGGAACCTTCCATTATCTAGAATTTTGGAATAGTGGTAATACTTGGCACACACAATCACGGTTTAAACGGGGTAGACTTAGCCCCATTTCTCAGAATAAGGGACTGAGGCTCAGAGGGGTGAAGCTGCTTGCCCCGAGACACACAGCTAGCAGAGGGGGACAGCCCCATTTGAATCCAGGCCAACCTGGCTCATGCCCAACATAGCATTTCCTGGATCCTTGGCCCAGGGCATCTCTGCCCCGTCAGGGGAGAACCTGGGAAGGCCTGTGGCATCCCTCAAAGACTTCACGCCTTTGCAGAGAAACTGAGGCCCACTCACAGGATTTCTCAGTCTGGGCTGCAATGCTGTTTGGCCATCTACATCCCTCAGTGGCTCATCTCTCAAACTCTGCTCTCCCCGCCTGGCCAGGACATTTTGAGAATTAAATGAGATAATGTTCGGGAAAGCACTGAGCACAGCACCTGGCACCAGAAGACACTGGGTAAACGGGCATTTTCATTATGATTTTTTGGCGCCGAGTCTAAGCGAAACGTCACGCCACTTCCTGAGAAATAAAGGCACCCGGTGACACCATGGGCGGCCGCTTTCACCACCAGGCCAGGCACTTTCCCGAAGCCCCCCAAACATCCTGATGCTCACGAGAAGCCAAGGGAGGGGGTTGAGGACACCCGGGCTCCGCAGACCGTGTGGCATCGGGCCAGGCACTGCAGTGGTTCGTCAGAGCCTGGGCCATCTCCACAGGGACGCCACTTGGTGGCCCGGGGTGGTGGTGGAGGGGCAGCAGGAATGAAACGCAGCCCCCTCCCTCTGGCCACTTCCATCTCTCAGGGGGTGGGGACACAGACCGGGCTGTCAGAGCCAGGAGGGGCCGCCACCCGGCCTCTCTCAGCCTCCATTCTGGCCTCTGTGAAATGACGCAGCCGCCTCCTGTCCCCGGGGTTCGCCCCGAAGAGCCACGGGGATGAGAACGGGCTCCGGGCGCGGCGGGGGCACGCCATCTGACTCCCAGGGACCTCAACCTGGGGGAAGGAGGAAGGGCACGAATATAACCTATTTGCAGGAGCTGGCAGTGCCCACAAAAACTACAGGAAGGTGTTTTGACATGAAAAGTTGCTCCACCTGGTTCTAGAACAAGCCAAAGACAAATGAAGCCGCTGAGGTGGAAGCACCACTCTTCACGGCCAGGACCGGCAGGTCTGGGTGGCAGGCGACAGTGGTGGCGTGGGCGCGGGGGTGGGGGCGTGGGCACACTTAACTCTGCTGACACCTGGGGGCCCTGGGACGACCCGGTGGAGGGCCCAGCAGTGACAGCTCTCTAAGTCACAAAGGCACAGGCCCTCGGACCCCACGGGGCCATTTCTGGAACTTCTGGTCAACCCAGGCATGAGGACCTGAGTAGCCGGGCTTCGCTCTGGCGGTAACAGCCCAGCGTTGCGCGGAGAACGACGCGCATCGGAACGAGGCAGGCGAACTAAATGGAAAGTCACCTCACGTGGGAAATGCCAGTGGGATTCATAACCATTTCACTGATCGATGTAGTAACACAAGGTGTCATCCTCCCACACCTGCCCCATCCCGGGGCTGCGAGTTTCCTCTAATTGCTCCCAACAGCCTCAGGGGAGGAAGGACCAGCAATAGCTCCACTTTGCAGGGGAGCAAACTGAGACGCGGGACAGTCAAATAAAACCTGCCCGAGGACACACAGCGGGCGAGGAGCCCAGACCAAGCACATAACTCCAATGCTCTAGGACTCCAAAATACACGGCTAAAGTAGAGTATTTTTCTGAAAAAAGAAAAAGTCAAGATACTAGACAGCGTATCCTGGTTGACGATGTGTAGGGGGTTGAATGACAGCCCCCCCCCCAAAGATGTGTCCACCCAGAACCCGTGAATGTGACTTTCTTTAGACAATTTTTGCAAATACAATTAAATTAAGGATCTGGAGATGAGATCATTCTAGATAAGGATGGGCTCTAAATCCGATGACAAGTGTCTTCATTTTTTTTTTTAAGATTTTATTTATTTATTTGACAGAGAGAGAGAGAGATCACAAGTAGGCAGAGAGGCAGGCAGAGGGAGAGGGGGAAGCAGGCTCCCTGCTGAGCAGAGAGCCCGATGCAGGGCTCCATCCCAGGACCCTGAGATCATGACCTGAGCTGAAAGCAGAGGCTTTAACCCACTGAGCCACCCAGGTGCCTCGACAAGTGTCTTTAGAAGAGAAGACACGACAAGACCAGACCCAGGCAGAGAGCGGAGGGATGTATCTAGGAGGCAAAGACCTCAGAGGCTTGCTAGCAGCTACAGAAGCTGGGAGAGGCCTGGAAGAATTCTCCCTCAGAGCCTTGGGTAGGAAGCAACTCAGCCAACATCTTGATTTCAGACTTCCTGCCTCCAGAGTTGGGATATAAGAAATCTGTGTCATTTTAGGCCCCTCCACTTGGAGTAATTTGTTATGGCAGCCACAGGAAACCAATACAGGGTACAGCTGGCTCCCCACTGTCCCTACAACTGTTTTCTTCTCTGGACCCGGCTGACTGTCCCCCCTGGACCGCTGTCTCTGCGCTCCTTCCACAACCCAGACACAATCTCAAGTGTATGGATTCATTCGACCCAGTTCCCCTAGTGTTCCCATTTCACAGATGAGGAAACTGAGACCACTGGCTCGGGTCCCAGCTCCAGAGGAGCCCCCCTCAGTGCCCGCCCAGCCACAGCCAGTCCTGTGACCACCAGGAAGGTAGCCGGGTCAGGACGGGGGCCGAAGCTTGGTCACCGGGCCCTGGAGCTTCAGGCCTAGAGCATCTGCTGTGGGATAAGGGCCAGGCCCCGTGGGTGCCCTTGAGGTGGTGGATGGCAGGTCAGCAGGGGAAAGGAAGAGGCCAGCCAGGGTCTCCTCACTACGCAGCCCCCAGGGCGGGGCAGGACCATGCGTAGCTTCCCCACGGGGGCACCCCCTCCAGTGGTCCTGAAGGCTCCCAGGGCCCGGTAGGGGGCCTGGCGGCCCCAGCCAGGCAGGTGCTGCCGACAGCTTGAAGCTCAGCAGGCCAAGAAAATGGGCATGGCTGAGCCTCCGGCCCGAATGGCAGAAGGCAGGGGAGCAGAGAGAGAGAGGAAGCTGCCCTGCCTTGACCGCAGAGCCAAAGCCAAGAGGGGATGAGAAAGTGGACGCCCAGATGTGGGCATGGTATTCATGCCCATTCTGTAAATGGGGAAACTGAGGCTTGGGGTAGAAGAGCAGTCACGCTTCTCTTGGACTTAGACTAGCAGATCCTCCCAACCGGGGGCCCTCAGTGGAACAAGGTGGCCACTGTCCTGCAGATGCAGTTCAAGCCAGGTTAGGGGAATGACGGGGCTGACCAAGCAGGTGGTGGGCACCTGAGATGCAGCAGCGCAGAGACGAATCAGGGATGACCAATTCCCCCCCATCCCCACCCCCTACTATGAGGAGGCAGCCAGCACTTTCCTTCCCCGTGCTGTTCAGACCGTGCTCAGTGACAGCCGGGTCGGCGCAGTGGTCCCTAGGACCCCGGGCGGGTGGGATCTAGCCCAGGCCCAGGAGCTTCACTGCAGCCCAGTGACTTCCCCGCGGGGGTGCTGGGCTGGGGGCTGCGCTGGCGGGGAGCTCGGAAAGTGCAGATTCCCAGGCTCCACCCCAGACCCTCCGCACCAGAATCTCTGGGGCTGGAGCCAAGGAGATCCAGGTTCTCCCAATGATCCCAGAGAGTTCTGAGGAAGGAGGTGCCCCATCGAGGATTCGGCACGTCTCCCAGGGCTAAGATGCACCAATTCTGCTAGGTTCTCAGTCTCGAAGCGGCTACAACTTCACAACGCAAAGAAGCCGTGACCCGTGCACTTGGGGAGCTCTGCGCATTCAAAGACTCCGCAGCTAAGACTCTATGATCTGGAGACTCTGTGACTCAGCCCTCAACCCAAGGCTCATCAAAGGAGAGAGGACGAAATCCCTGGGTCTGGAGAGCTGCGGCACCAGCAGGGACAGCAGGTATGGAATGATCCCATGGGGAAAAAAACCAGAAAGCAAGAAAGGAAGAAAGGAGAAAGGGAACTATAGATGTCGGCATGTTTATATAACTACTTTCACATGTTTGCGTAAGCACTCAGACAATCCAGAAAGTTCTCTAATAACGGTCACCTCGAGAACATAAAGCCTTTAGTGGGCTGAGATGCAGACAGGGCTCCAGGAGGAGAAACGCACTTGCCACCCTTTTGCTGGTTTCATACTTTACCACGAGCACCGAACGCTCAGGTAATTAAAAATACAGCGATTAATAAAAAAGAGGACAAAGTCTGCGCTGCCTTCTGTGTTCGTTCGCTGGTTTCTTTTATCTGCTTCCACCCACCTGGACCTCAGTCACCATCTGAGGCGTGGGGTCCAGCGCCCCGGACTCGCCCAAGCGAGGTGCACAGAGCATGGAGGGCCCTGGAGCCCGCCCACCGGGAGCCTGTGCGCTCACCCCCGACCAGAGGGACCTGTCTAAGAAGGGGGGGGAGCAGACGCCAGGCCGCTCCTGAGGGTGGCCTGGAAGGCGGATTCCCGGGCCCTGTCCACACCCTGCCTCCACAAGGCCACCGCCAAGGCCTCTGGGGAGCTCCCCGCTGGAGCTCCCCACTTGCCCCCAAAGCCCCCCCGCCCTCGGGAGCCCTTCTGCCTCGGCCCTCCGGGGGACCCAGACAGGCCCATGCTCTCAGCGCCTTGCCAAGCTCTAGTTCCGAGAAGGGAGGGACGGGGCCGGCTGCCCTCGCCCCCCTCCAGCGCTCGCCAGGCCCCCACAGGCCTGAGTGGAAGCCCGGCCCGGCCTTGGCCTGGAACCGAGAGCCCAGAGGCACAGGGTCGGGGGCAGGAGGGAGGCGGCTGCCACCCGGAACGCCAGCTGCTGGCAGTGATTTATTTTTGCTTTAAGTGCTGGAGAATTGCAGGGCTGGAGCCGCCAGCTCAGGGGGCTCAGGCTGCAGCTGGAAGGAGAGGGAGGTGGGCAGGAGGTGGGGGCTGCACAGCCCCTCCCTGACCTCTCTCGCCCTCAGCCTCAGCCTGTCTCCATCAGACGCACGCGCGTGGCTCACTACCTCCCCATCTCCGTGAGCTCCCTCCGCCCGGCCCCCAGCTCTCCTAAGTCTCCCAACAGCTGCAAGGAGGCTTTGGGGGACAGAGAGTCTCGACCACCACCCCCCACCTCGCTTCTAAGGAGCTGGAGCACCTCCGGCTGGGGACTGTCCGTCTCTGGGCCTCAGCCCGCGCACTCCCAGGGGATGTCCTATTGCGCCCTTTCCCTAGGACACCCGCTCGCGGGGCGGGGGCAGGTCAGAGGCTGGTGACAGTCACAGGCAGTCTGGAGAGAGCTCTGCTGCTCCTTGGACCCAATCCCTTTTCTGCCCCAGAGGGACAGCGCCCCGCCCTGGGGGCCCAACAGCCGGGGCGGGAGGGGGCGGCAGCGCCTGGTGGAGCTGAGAGGGCCTGGCAGAGGCCCAGCGCCTCGGAACCTGTCTGCTCACCCACAGAGGAGGTGTAAGCCCGAGCTTGGCAGAGGCCCGGGACGATCCGGGGGAACGGGAGGGGCTGTGCTTTGCCAACTAGAACCCTTGTGGGTTCTTCTTACAACTGGGAAGCTGCTAGAGTCGGTAGCGGCAAATCTTGAAACATAAAAGAAAAATTTAAAACCTGGGTGTTGTGCTCAAAAACGGAGACGGGGCAAAAGAGGTAGAACACACTGACACAAAACACGAGGGGCCAATGGGCGTGTGAAAAGGCTTAACTGGGCAAGAAATGGAGACCTCGTCCCCCCGGCTGCCCCCAGACCCCGCAGCCGGCCGCCACACATCTTACAGAGGAAGGCATGAAGAGGCACAAGCGCGCAGCCCTGACCCTATGTACCTCAGTTTGCTGAGCTCTGCAGTGGGAATGGCTTCTGGCCCTCACGGGGTTGGGGTGCAAGACCTCCTGAGCTGGAAGCGAGCCCAGGGCCTGGGACACGGCAAGGTTCGAGCTCAAAGCGGGTTAAGGTCAGACGCAAAGAGCTCAATGCAGAGACGTGGTCCAAAATACATGCCAACTCCCTCCCCTTCACAGACAGATGGCAGGCCAAGGGCTGACAGAGAAGGTCTGAAAGCTGGCTCTGCCCCCCATGAGCCCCACAATTCCAGGCCAGGGATGTCACCTCTCTGAGGCTCAGTCTTCTTATCTGCAGGGTGGGACAATAATTCCAGCTACCACTGCCGTGAGCACCCTTAGTGCATCGGGCACCGTGCATGGCTGACCCAACGCATTCACTCCACACATTTTTGCTGAGCCTCTACTGCTCACTGAGTGCTGCTGGATGCACTGGGGACCCGGTTGTAACAAACTGAACCCAAAACTCTGCACTTCAGGAACCTGCCTCCCAGTGGGGGAGACAGGCAATAAACAAGATAAGCAAATGAAATGTAATGTGGCGGGTGGCATTAAAATCTATAGAGGAAAAAAGCAGGAGGGGGGACGGTGGGTAGAGGGAGGCCATGGTGTTATCCAGGAAAGGTCTCATGGAGGAGGTGGCATTTGGACAAGACCTGAAGGTGGTGAGGGAGGAGGCTGTGTGGAGATGTGGGCAAGGGTATTTCAAACAGGGGGAGTGGCAAGTGCAAAGGCCCTGGGGCAGGACCAGGCCTCTTGTGTTGGTGGCGCAGCAAGGAGAAAGGCAGGGTGGCCTGAGGAGAGGAAGGCAGTGGTTGGAAGAGAGGGCAGTACTGAGGGCCAGACTGTGTAGGGCCCTGTGGGCCATGGAGCGGAGAGCGGTTTTTATTCTGAGCTGGAGCAGAGAGAGAAAGGACCACGGGAGGCTCCTAAGCCCGAGGCGGAGACGAGAGCCCCCAGACTGTGTCAAGTCCATAGCAGGTGTTCAGGCAGCCATGGCCACTCTGAAGGCTTGATTTTTTTTGTTTTGCAGCTCCTCTCCAAGCCTGAGTCCTCGAAAGAGCTCCAGACCACAGGTGAGAGAAGGAGGGGGAGGCTTCAGCGGCCCAAGGGGGTGGGAGAGCTCAGTCCCAGCTGGTTGAGGGGGACGGGTTCCTGGCAGGAGCCAGGGGGCTGCTCCCACAGACTCTGGGGCAACATCAATGCCGGGCCAGGGCAGACCTGCTTCCTGGGATCACGGGGGAAGACGCTCCCACTCCGATCTGGTCGGGCAAACCGTACTCTATCTGGTGTTCCAGGGCTGAGAGCCAATGAGGGCGCTGACCCAGGGGTCCCTCAGGTCCCCTTGGCCTCACGCTGCCTCCACAGCTGCCTCTTCAGCAGCTGGGCAGGAAGACCTGGGCTGCGGCCCATCGGTGGGGGTGGGAAGAGAGAAGGGGGGCGGGGTACCCCGCAGGAGCAGGAGGCCTGCAACTGAGGCCCTCTCCTGCTGCCGCCCTCTCTGGGCCTCAGTCTTCCCACATGTCCAAGGAAAGGCTGCCCTGGAATGACAGATGCTCAAGGCTCCGGCACCGCCAGTGCCCACCTTCCCTTCTTTCATGGAGTTCCCTTTCCACACCCCAATTTCTACTCAGATCCCCCCTCCACCCCGAAGCTCTCGTTTCTACTCTCCCCTCCCAGGTGTTCTCAGGAGCGTCCCCAGCTGAGGCTTTGATCCCACCTCACAGATGAACAACTGCTCGCTAAGAGAAGTGACTCAGCCACAGTCACACCACAGGCCTCACTCACCATGGCTGTCTGCCCTGAAGCCTCCGCCCAAAGAGGGGGATTCTTGAGGGAAGGGCCCGGGGCTCCATCTATTCAGATGGATAAGAGATGGTCTCCACCAGTTTATTAAGCACCTTCTGTATGCCACACACCGCACTGGGGCCCCAGCTGAGGCTGCCCGGGTCCCCAGCCCTAGACCCCACAGCCCACCACAGGTCCCGGCACCACAGCCATGAGGAGAGCATCCCACTGAGGCCTCTGCATCCAGAGAAAGCAGCCCCGACACAGCCCCCCTGAGCATTGCCTGAGCACCTACTACTGGCCCAGGCCTTCACTATGTCCCAGGGAGGCGGCGGAGACATCCCAGGGCACCCCGGGGCCAGCCTGGTGCACAGCAGCCCGGCAGGGTGTTGGTGGGGGAAGGGAGGGTGCAGCGCTGTCCCCGGGAGAGTGCCAGGGCTCAGGATCTGAGGGACGCAGGTTCCAGTCCCTCCTGGTGCCTCCCTGCACCTCACATCTCCCGTCTGTACAATGGAACTAAGGCCACCTCTGCACTGGCAGGCCATTAGGAAATTACATCAGGTGGCAGAGTGCTGGGCCCTGAGCCAGCGCCCAGTGAGGGCTCCAGTCCCGCCTGCAGCCCCAGCTCCTCTGGAAAATCCGCCTGCCTCGGCCCAGCCTCCGCCCCCACCCCCAAGGCTCCTCTGAAGCCTCCAACCTCCCTGCCCTGCCCGCGGCCCAGTTTCCAGCCGGCTTTCTTGCTTTCATCTTCGGCCTCTGCTATCTTCCTCTCACGCAGCCAATTCCCCTGGCGCAGCCGGCCTGGGGGACGGGGCCCACACCCAGCACAGCTTCGAGTGGCCGGCCCGGCCTTCACCTCTCCTGCCGCCCCGAGCGGCCTCCCTCCCGGCCTCGTCTCCGTGCCAGCCTGTGGTGGGGCTCCGGTTGCAGGCCCCAGGGGAGGGGCAGGTGTGCCCGTGTGTCACTCGCAGTGAAGGCCTGGCGGGCGCCCAGCCACACACACCAGGTGCACCTGTCAGCAGGCCGGTCCGGCCCCGAGCCAGGCCTGGGAGCAGCGAGACGAAGAGTGGGCATCAGGTGGGCTCCGAGGGGGCCCCGGCAGCCTGCACCCCAGAGCTGGGCAAGGGCCGCAGAGGCTGCCAGGAGTGACGACGCAGTTGCTTCTGTCTCAGACGTGCGCCAAGGCCTCCAGGTGCCATGCCTGGTGCTGCCAACTGTGGCCCGGGGCACCAGAGGGCTGGCCAGGCCTAAGGAGAGCGCCTGCAGGCGGAGTCTGGACCCAGCACTGCAGAAACGCAGGGCACTGCCGTCGCTGCCCGTTACTCCTCTCCTCACTGCTGTCCCTACCATTTCCCTCCCGCAGGGCCACCAAGGCTCCCCTATTTGGCCTCGGGCAGACACCGTGGCCCTGGGACCACGGGCCTGTCAGGGGCAGCCGCCTGGCTGGGCAGCTCGCCTAGTGAGATGGAGGGTTCTGCTCAAACTCCTGCCTCGCTGTGTGGCTTTGGTCAAGACCCTGTCCCTCTCTGGGCATAGCTTTCTCCCAACATAGCTCGGCTCACTGAACATCTCCACTACGCACTGACCCGCACCACGTCTCCCTCCTGAGCAACCTGGAAGACCTAGGGCGGTCTGGTGTGGCAGCTGGGAGTGATGGGGAGGGGGTCCCAGGACAGGCCAATCAAGTCAGAGTGGTGCCAACCCCTAGCATTTACAGAGTACCCCGTCTTCAGCGGTGCACCCACGGAGAAGGGCAGCCCTCCCTATCGTCTGGCACCCCAGAGCACCTGTGCTGCTCTCCGGGAGGGCTCCAGCAAGTCCCTCCCCTTTGCACCCCACTCTCCCTAACAAGTCTTGACCCCACCTGAAAGGAGCCCTTCCAAGGTCCCCTTCTTAGAGCTGCCAACATCCAGTCCCCTGGCCGGATGAAAGAGACCATCAGACAGCCGAGCGCAGACTTCTCTGAGGATTCTCTTTGGGGGTCCCAGCGTGAGGAGGGAAGTGATTTTCCCAGGACAAAGGCGAGTATACTCCACATAAAAAAGACCATAAACCTCCGGTGGGCCCAGGGCCGGGATGTCCTCCCTGGCCCTCTCTGGCCCTCTGGCAGCTGCCCAGGGAGGAGGCCTCAGCGAGGGGCCACAAAGGAGCAACCCAACACAAAGTGAGCCTGGGCAGGCGGCGAGGCAGCGGGATGGACCTTTCTTTGGCCCCTAAGGGAGGAGTACGGGGTGGGCCGGAGACTAACGCCTTCTGGGTTCTCCCTTCGAGGAGGCGGCTGCTGATTTCAGCGGCGGCGTGTGGGCGCCTCCACGCTCCTGGGAGACGGAGCCTGCGAACCTGGGTTCCGGGAGGTGGATATGGGGGGCAGGAGGTCCCCAGCACCTTCTCCCAGGGCTCCCACCTGGGCACAGCGAGCAAAGGATAAAGGAGAAATGGTCACAGGCAATGCAGGACTCCTGGATGGGTACACCCCCTAGGAAATGGGTAACAGGGTGGCCCCAAGTCCCAGCAACTCCAGGCTGTGAGGAGGCAAGAGCCTCCCGCAGCGGAAGACCACCTCCAAAGAAACACTTTTCTGTGACCTCCCGTTCCAAACACAGGTTTTAAAATATTCATATGGCCAGTGCCCACTCCATCAGAACAGGAGGAACAGACATGCGCTGGGGCCTCAACTGCCATGTGAAGCACCCCCCCCAGCAGCTCCTCGCCCCAGGTGCCGCTCCACCTAGCCCCCCCCCTTCCCTACCCTGCTTCCCCGTAGGGCACCCAGAGCAGAGGCGAACACATAGAGGGGACTCCTGCCCTGAAACCCTGGGGACTTCTCAGCTGAAGTGTCATCCCCTCTGTGATCAAGGCCGACTTCTAAAAGCAAAAAGGTGCGGCTTGAGTTGCCGGCTCACTGGCTAGCGGAAAACACCATTTCCAGAACATTTTTACTCCATCAGAGCACAGGAGATGGGAAAGAGAAATGACTCCAAGGACCCGGAGATATGGGGCCTGGGGGCATTTTCAGGGCCGCTGGTAGACTGCGTGCCCCTCTGCACCCCCCAATCCCGGGGTCTCCGGGAAGGTCACGCGTAGGACTGATGCCGCGCGCGAAAGTGCCTCCCTACGCTCCCTCCGGAGCCCCCATGTGCAAGTCGGCCAGAGGGGTACCGAGGGCGCCTCAAAGTTTCCCGGAGCGCCCCCAGGACGAAGGCTAGCAAGGAGCAAAGTTCCCTGGTAGCAGTAGCCTGAGACATGGCAGGGGAAGAAAAGCTCGCAGTCAGCATTTCCTCCGATGGCTCACCAAGGGAGGAAAAAAAAAAAAAAAACCAGAAAACGAGAGGAAGAAAAAACCCTCCCGCCCCACCTTCCCTGTTGCAGCACCACCTCGTGCTCGCTCCGGGCCGGGGAGAGGCCTTCGGGGAGCTGGAGTCGGGCCCCCGGGGGGCCAGGCGCCCGGCAGCCGCGCACTTACCTCGATCAGTGCCCCGGGCGCGGCGCTCTCCGCGTCCTCCGAGCTCCGGGCGGCCGTTTCTGGCCCCGGCCGGCGCCGCGCTGGCTGCATCGCCGCCGCCGCCGCCTCAGGGCAGCCCCCGGGGGCGCTCCATACTGAGGGGCGCGTGGGTCTGGGGCGCCGATCTGCCCAGTTCAGCCACGGGTCGGGGGCGCGCGCCTGGACGGCGCCCCCGGCCGCGGGGCGCTCGCTCTGGCCGGCGCGGCTGGCGTCCGTCCCTCGGTCCGGCTGGGAGCGCGGCCGGCCCACCCCCTCCCCCGCCGGCTGTTATCTGATCCCGGGCAGGGCCAGGCGCGCTCCCCTCTACGCCCCGGCGCCCCGCGCCTCCCCGCCCGCTCCGGCCGCGCCAGCCCCTCGCCCCCAGCTACCGTTCCCAGGGAGGCGGTGGCAGCGGCAAGGCCCGGGGAAGGCGGGGAGAGAGGAATGGAGGGCGAGGAGGCGGCTGGAGGCAGAAGCTCGGCGCGCACCCAGCTCCGCGCCCCGCTGCCACCAGAACCCGGCTCGGCAACTCCTCTAACTCTCCGGCGAGAGCACGCCCGCCCCGCGCCGCGCCGCCGCTGCCCCCGCCCACCCGGACCGAGCCTGGCCCAGAGCGCCCCCAGCCCCGGGCCGCCCCCCGCGCACACACACCGCCAGCCACTTGCGCAATGGGGCGCGCGCGCGCACACACAGACACACACACACAGAGGCATGTCCTCCAGGGACACGCGCACACACAGGTGCATGGCCAGCGCACACACAGGCAAGGGAATCTTGCACACGCGCGCGCGCACACAGCCGGGCACACACGCTCAGGCGTCGGCACACAAGCAGGCAGGATGCATGCCCGGACAGGCATGACGGCGGCAGGTGCACAGGTGCACATACACTCATACGTGTGCACGCAGGGTGGCATCTTCGTGTGTGCCTCTGTGCACACAGATCCTGGCTTGTACAGCATTCCCGTGGCATCCTTTCTCTCTGCACACCAGGCATGCACACTCGTATACATACATCCTTTCCCCCTCTTTAATAGCATCTCTCTCCTCCCCATCTTGTGCTCTGTTTGGCTTCTCCCATCTCCTTCTTTTTCCTCCGTGCTCCTCCCCCTACTCTCTCTTTCTCTCTCTCTCTCTCCCTCCCTGTCTCTCTGCTGACTTGACCCCCGTGTGACCCTCTTCTCTTGCCACCCCTGTAAGGCTCAGGCTTTCTTCCTAGCCTGTCCCCACTCGCCCTACCCTCCCAGCCTCCTGGGGCCTATTGTCTGGGCCTCAGATCTCTCAGCCTCCCGCCAGGCCTGGGCCTTTCATCCTGGCAGACAGACCTGCCCGGCTGGGCCTTGGCCCAGGAAGACCCCATTTTATCACCAGTCTGACCCCTTGCTCAGCCTTGGGGCCACAGAATTGGGCCAAGGAGGCAGGTCTGTGCCCGGAGCACAGGCCTCAAAGGGCTCCCTGGCCCCCTTGGCTTCCAGCTTCCTCTTTAATGTGAAATATAATTATGTGTCTGCACAGCAGGGAGACCGGCTGCAGGGCTCTAACCGAGGAGGATGGCTCTCTGGCCACCGCCCAGATTGCTGGCGGCTCAGACAGGGCGGGCCACAGGCCCCACCAGTCCCAGGCTCGCCGCCCCAGGCTCCGGGCTCCCCGGCCGCTCCGCTTCACGCTTCGCTGCCACCTGGTCTAAGCCACTCACAGAACCCACCGACCTCAGGCCGTCCAGGCTTTGAGTTCCACCAACTCTGCGGAGCAGCCCTGGAGGCAGGTCACCGCCCCCTCCGGGCCTTGCTCTCCTGGTCCTGTCTCCTGTCCTGGCAATTCCTACCTCTCGGAGCGGCAGCGACGATGGCGTGGGGGTAAGTCTACCTCAAGCACTTAGTGCGGCTCCCAGCTGGGTTCGACCGCTGACATTCCCGGCCAAGTCGAGCTGCGTGAGGCTCCGTGCCCAGGACCTGGCTCCAATGATTTCGTTGTCACTACAATGAGGGGGTGCGGACAGCAGGGGAAGGAGCTGAGGCACAGAGCGGACCCTTGTCTGTCACAGAGCTATTGAAGGGAGACCCGGGCCTCAGAGCCAGACCTGTCCCCAGAAGGAGAGCCGTTGTCCCCTCGCCATGACGGCTGCTCAGGGCTGCAGCGGAGAGAAGGCCACCCCAAGAGATCCCAGCCCAACGCCCAGCTCGGCCCTCACTCGGACACAGCGTCCTGGTTCTCGCCTCCTCCTCGGAGACCAGCCTCCCAGAGGACCCAAAGTGCTCAGGAAACTTTTCCTCCTTCCCCCTTGAAGTGACCCGGGAGGGAAGTGATTCAGCTACCCCACAGTCCCCTGCTCAGGTTCCCAGAGGAGAGAGGCCACAGTTCCACCCCAGGAGGAATGGACCCCAAGGCACTCCTCCCAGGAGGCTCCACTGTGGGCCCCCAGAGGAGCTGGGATGCCCCTAGGCTGGGAGAAAGTTCCAGCAAAAGGTCTTGGCTAGGGAATGCACGGGAACGCCTTAGGGCCCCTCTGTGTCTAGGATTCTGACAGTTCCTGGGAGAACAGTTACCACCAGAGCATCCCTAGACAGAGTCGCCACCGAGATTCTCACCGAGCGGGGTCTTGTCCCTGGACCCCAGGCTTCCCCCAGAACCATTATCAGACCCATTGCCCAGAGACAGCAAGTGTCTTTTGCCCGGGCTCATCCAGGAAAGAATGTCCGGCAAAGGCAAAAGCCTGACTCCCCAGGCCACTGCTTTTAGAGTCCATAGCCCCCCTCCCCCCACCACCACCTGCTGGAATGGAAGTCAGTTCTTAATCATATCCTAGAAGTAGCCGGTGTGCACCCTGACACCCAGGCCTTTGCTGGGCCGTGTGGGGCCGCGGCCTCCCTACGGTGCACACGACCATGACCAGAGGCAGAGACCAAAGCAGAGGGGAACAGGGGTGCACGGGGGTGTCTCTCAGACCTGCTCGCACTCCTGCCCCACAGCTTTCTTGTCTGTGAGCAGCACGGCTCCTGGCCCCACCAGGGCACCGCCGGAAGCCAGGGCAGTGTGTTGCGGGAGAGGATCACGCTGTGCCTCCCTCTGGCGTTGAAGGGGGCCCAGCAGGGCTGTGCACGGGGACCGTGGACACCTCCCTTGCTGAGGTCTCCATAAAATAACCCCCGTTCACACGGCCGTGAGAGCCGCCAGTGAGATGGACGGGAGCTCAGCGCCGCACACAGTAGGACTTCCAGTGACATGGGTAGCACCCTTTGAGTGTGGCCCACTTCGCCTTAATCTGAAATTCTCTCTCTCCAGCAGGTGGGGCAGCCCCTCCCAGCCCTGGACCTGCCACACAGTAGCCGTTCCACGAATATTTGCTCATCTGGGCATCCTGGGAGCCACAGGACAGAGGCCAAAGAGCCCCTTGGTCCATTTGGAATCACTCCCTCATTTGAGGAAAGTGAGGCCCACAGAGGCGAGGTTGAGTCTAAAGCCACGAAGCTTTAGAGGGGGTGGCGGGAATGGGAAGCACCCCACCGGCTGGGGTTTACTGGTCTGCCAGGGCAGCAGGCTCAGAGCTGCCAGGTCTTGTAATAGTCACGTCCAATCTAACAATGCTGATGCATTTGTGTCGGCCATAAATTGGTTATTGATTGAGATGTGAAAACCGAACTGTCCCTCACCAGTGCAGCTGCACCAGTGCTCCCCCGAATCCTCCTAGCATCTCTGCCTCCTGAGGGTTGCCTCCCCCCGGAAGCCTGCCTGGCTTTTTCCTGCCCCACCTAGACCTCAGCCCAGCCCCAACCCCCAAGTCAGGAGACCCCTGAAACATAACATGGACTCACTGCAAGCGCAGTTGAAGCCCCCCCAGAGCAGGTGTGAGGGCCGAAGTCCCAGGGGCCCAGGACCTGCCGCTGCACCTCTCCCACGCCCCTCAGCCTCCCTGTTCCAGACACACTGGCTCCAGTCATCCAAGCTCTGGGATGCCACCAGCTTGATTCTGTGCCTGGGCTCCCTCCCCAAACTGCTCTTCTTTCGAGGGCAGCTCAGACAGCACGTCTGGAGAAGCCCACCAGAGTCCCTAACCTGCTCTTTACCACCGCCCCCCCATTTTACCTTCTTCCTCTCTGGCCGCTCTCTGAGACATCTCATTTACTACTAGTCTCCTCCAGCGTCCGTCATCTCAGGAGGACAGGGACAACATCTGCCTGGTCGTTCATAGCCCAGGGCCTGGCACAGAGCGGGTGTGCAGTGAATGTCGGCAAAATGAGAACGAATGGACACAGGATGGAGAGACCCAGACGATCACAGGATGGCTCCCAGCAGAGGCCTTGCCTCCTCCTCCAGGCAGGTGGCCAGGGTCCTGTGCTCATCCAGCCTCTCACTGCAACTCCTGAGAAGGGAGGGAGAACAGAGCCCAGCTAGTTCAGGATTTGCATTTCCTGTGGGATGCAGGAGGCCCTGGCTGGAGGTCAAGAGGCCCGGGACTGCACAAGCTCCCCCCGTCCCAGCAACCACCCCCCCGCCCCACTCAGGCTGTAACAGCAGGGCAGAGCCAAGACCTGGGAGTCCTGCCTTCAGCCCAGGCTCTTCCCGCAGTGCCATTTTCCCTAAGACATCACCGTGACAATAACAATAATGGTGACAGTGGCTGCCGCTGATTACACTCTTGGCCTGGGCCGTGCTGTGGGTTAAATGCCCACGTGCACAGACTTCTATGAAGGACCATGTCATTATTACACCATCAATGGGCAGATAGATGGCCCCCCCCCCGCCCCAGCTGGTAGATGTAGAAATAACGCCCAGACAGGTCCAAGGGAGGGGTTGCCTCGGGTGGTTTTGAGTTGCTCAGCCGGAGGCCTGCCGGCCAAGACTGGTGGCCTTTGTCAGGGGGGGCTGGGGAGGTGTGATGGTGCTTGCAAGGGAGGTCGAGGAAGTGACTCCCCTGTGCCTTCGAAGTCCCCAGGCACCCCCAGGCCCGGGGCTGACCCTGCAGCATTGATTGGAGGAAAGCAGAACTTCAGGAACGGATGGCAGCCCTAGAAACAGGACACTGAGTCCCTCCCGGCCGTCAGGAAGCAGGCATTGATCCGCTCGGCCTGGCTGACTTATTCCCCTCCTGCACAGGCTCTGACACTCGCCCTGGCCACCCCGGCCCCTCCTCCCGGCCTCCCACGGAGCTGCAGCTGTCAGGAGGATGCGCTAATGAAGGCCAGGGAGGGAGCGCCTGTGACTCTGGGCCATGCTCATCCCGCATCTTCCGGGCATCGGGCACTTTCCGTTCTGGCGACGAGACTTTAGAGGCATCAGCGGTCTGCATCTTCCCACGGTTTGGGCCCCTCTCCTGAGAACCGTTCTTTTTGGGGACCCATGCACCCATGCCCCATACTCTCTACCACGTGCTTCTCCGAGGCTGGCACCGTCCCCGGAGCCCAAGGTGAGCCAGTGACCCCGCCCTGGCTGGGAGCTTTACTGTGATAGGTTGAGGACAGACATGTGATCAAAGTCAACCAATGAGAACTGGCCCTAGGACTTTGGCTGGATCCGCTGAAAAAGGAGCTCCAGTTCCCAGGGCGGCTCCTTGGGACCACTTTGTGCCTGCGTGGGTGAGCCTCCTGAAAAGACACCCACCTGGAGGAAGGCAGAGCTGAGATAGGGAGACAAAAGACTCCGGACATGATCCTTTGGGGCCTTGAGATCCACCCCTGGACTTCTGAGATCTCAATTGTTTTTGAAATAATCCCCTTTCCAACTTGAGAGATTTTTGAGATGGATCCCGATACTCTGCTCCATGGCCTCAAGGGGCTGCTGGTGGAGCTGATGGACTGAAAGACCAGCAAGGCCTCCAAAACGTCTCTCAAACCTTCTGAGCCTCTTTCCTCCTCTCTAACATGGGGTGCTTGAGAGCCACCTGGGAGAACCACATGGGGGACAAGCACGCAGGTGCAGGGGGACTGTTTTCTCCCTCTCTCCACGGTCCCTTTCTCCCTTCCCTAAAGGCACAGGAAGACGGGCAAGGCCTGCAGGCCCCAGTATGCGGAGAATAAAGGGCAATAAAGGGAGGGAGGGAAGTCACTTCAGCCTCTCTCGCAGTTAAAAATAGCTTCCCCAAGGAGGCCTCCCTGCTGGGATAATCCGGCCAATTACCCAGCCCCGTCCACCCTGGTGGGCACCGCCTGCCTCTTCCCTGTGCCCCCCTCATAGCAGTCCCCACGTGGTGCCATCACTCCCTGCCCCCACGACCAGCCCCCTTGCCCTCAGCAAGGGAGCGGGGCTTGAGCCCCGGGACTCAGTTTCTTCTTCTTTGAATTGGGCCTGACTCGGAAACCAAGAGAGATGTGTAAGGCCTCGCAGTGGAGAGCTCACTGGCCGTCACACCCCGTCCCCTCACCACCCTGCCGCAGAAGGAGTCGAGAGGCAGAAGAGGGTCTACTACGAGATCCCATTTACGTCAAGAAAAACTACAGGTACTTCTGGATTTGCAAAGCAAAAAAAAAAAAAAAACTGGCGAAACTGCTGGTGGGGGGCCCTCCGGGGACGGGGGCCTCGCTCCTCATTCACTTTTGTGTGGAGGCAAATGTCTATGCCGCTTCCTGAGCGCTCTGGACTCTGGCCCACCCGGCAGGGGTCCCTGCCCCTCAGCAGGCGCTCGGCCTCCGTTCTGAGGCATGAGGCTCGTTGGCACGTGTATGACACGTGGGCTCGTTAGACAGCATCGGGCCTATTTCATTCGAACTTTGTACAGAAAGTGTCTATTGCTTCAACAATTTTTTTTTACTTAAATTGTGTCGTCGTTGTAATAAAGCCCGACAACACAGCCACAGGGTGGACAACCTTCCCGGTGTCCTGAGGTCCTTTCCCGGGAATCGGGGGAGCCTGGATGCTCCTATTTAAAGAGCACCCACAGCCTGGGCCGTTGTCAGGGATGGGGCAGGGAGGGATGGTGAGACCGCATTCCTGGAGCCTCAGCTCTGGCCTCCCCTCCCCGTGAGCCTCAGTTTCCTCAGCTGAGGAAAAGGCATGACACTCCCCTCGTTCCGTGCCCAGCACCCAGGAGGTCCCCCGGTTATTTACTGGATGAGTGATGGATGCTGTAGATCTCTGGGGCGATGGCTCCCCGAGAGGGTCCAGCACAGCAATGGGCACACAGCAGTTGCTCAGTGAAAAGACCACCTCCTCGGGTGCCCCGTGCTCTGCGGCCGGGTCCCATGCCTCCTCTGGGCCCCCGCAGCCTCCCAGGCTTCCCCATCGCGGCTCTATCGGACCCTCCAATCCGGCCTCTCCCTCCCACCGGGGGTCCTTGAGGGCAGAGGGGGCTTCTCTCCTCTCCCTCCATACGCATGTCCCGCCTCTGGCTCCCCAGTCTCCCTCTGTACCCGCATGAGCGCCACTGCCCTGCCGGCAAGCAAGACCCTGACACGTCACCACAATCTGGTGAGAACTGGCCAAGCTAAGAAGATGCATCCCTTTATCCCAGGAATTCCGCACCTAGGAATTTATCCCACTGATCTGCTTATACAGGGTACCAAGACGGACGCCCAAAGTCCCCCACCTTGCGATAGGGACAGGCTGCATGGCATCCCCAGGACAGGAAAACCCAACACAACACGAGTGTGGCAGGGCACCACACGGCTATGGAAGAGCAAGGACCCAGACCCCATAAGGACAGGGATCCAGCCTGGCTGACCACATGACAGCACTTAGCTCCTGAAATATTTGTTGAGTGACTCTAATGGGGAAAGCTCTTTAAGACAGAGTGGGAAAGCATGATGTAGAAGAGAGGGGATGGATGCCATCGCTGGGATTTTTTTTTTTTTAGTGGATACACACACACACACAGACACACACACACACACACACACACACATAGGTGTTTGGTAGAATGTACTGGAAAGAGACACCAGAAACGGGCTATTGGGAGGACACCTGGGGGTTGGGGGTGCAAGAACAAGGTGAACCGTTCTCTGTAAATCTACTTTATCTTTATACCATGTTCAAGGATTCCAATGTGCCTCCCCAGAGTCATTAATTTTTAAAATAGCCCAAAGCTGAGGAAAAAAGGAGACTTCCCCCTTCAGGGCTCCCCAGTGCCCTGGGAGGCGGGTCCAGAAAGCTGTCCCAAACGACTCCCTTCCATTTTTCCATGCTGACCAGTTCCTTCTTGCTCTGGACTCTCTGTGGAGCTGCCCGACCCCATCCTGTCTGTGGTGATTAATAAACACTCTGTGATGACCTGAATCTCACAGAAACTCCTCAGAGGCAGCCTCGCCTTGTGCCGGCGGACCGGGCGGATGTGCTAGAATGAGAGGTCTGTCTGGTTCCCCCGGGAGGTGTAGAGGGTCCTGCAGCCACGCCTTTGCCCACGCTGCTTCTGTGGCCCTGAGCGCCCTCCCTGCTCCCGTTCTGGCCCATTTCAACCGTCACCATAGGTCTGGTGCTGTCCTATGTCAAGGAATTTGGTCCTAAAGCTGGAGGAAACTCTCCCCCCAGGCAAGCTTATCCACAGCACGGGGCAATTAGTACCGAGTCCATTTAAAATCCATTAACCTGCCCAGGGACGGGGATGATAAATATAGAACCAATTGTAAATCCAGAGAGCCCAGTCAGGCCCCAGGGAATGTCCCTCCTGATCGCAGAGGATTCAACAACGACCCTTCAAACGAGCCAAACATCTATGAACCCCCCACGCGTATGCCAAGCCTTCTGCTGGGTTCCGGGGTGGGCAGCCCAAGCTCTGGGGTCAGACTGACTTGGGTTTGAATCCTGACACCAACACTCAGGCGCTGTGTGACTTTGAGCAAACTACTTAACTTCTCTGTGCCTCAGTTTATTCCCTGCGCCACGGGGACCACACTGGTGGTTGCCCTGCAGGGCTGTGAGAAGGATCAGTTGTGGGGCAAGTTCGCACCCAGTGTCTAAGGCAGTGTCCAGCCTCACGAAGCGCCCTGATGGCCATGTGTCCCCCTTATTCACTGAACGTGGCGTTATTGGGGTGGCTGCTGTGACGCTCCCCGCCAGGGAGCACAGGAGCAGATGAGATGAGGAGGAACTCCCCATCCGTGTATGCGAATGGGGGGAAGTATCACTATTTTTACCAACCTCCAGCTGAAATGTGGTGTTTCCTTCAACTACATTGAGGCAGCAAACCGTGGTATCCGCAGCGGCGGGGATCTTTGCCCCCAAGGAAAGTCACAGATGTGGTGAAATCCCTCTCCTGGGCTTGCAGACCTTTCCAAATATCATTGATCCTCATCTCTGGCCTGAAAGTATGGTTGGGATTAAAGGAGCCATTCAACTTTATCATCAGTGCATTCAGAAAGAAGCACATATTTACCAAAGCACAGAAGTGCTTTTTAACTATTGTTAATGACTTGCTCCTTTGGGGTCTCGTGTATCATTGGATGTACGGAAGACCAGAATTCGGAGGAAGGGTCCACGGCACAGCAAAGAGCCAGAGGCCCCCAGAGGGTCGTCGTGGTGCACGGCCCCCTCCTGCAGACACCCCAGGACCCCAGGCCTGGACCTGTCAGCCCCTGCTGCGGGTCCCCACCCCCACCCTTCCTCACTCGGGGCCTTGCACATCTGTCTGCACAAGGTCCGGTATCTTACAACCTTTCGGGGGGTCAGACCAAGAGGGGGACGTGTCAGCTCTGGGCCAGGGGTCTGAAAAAGGGTGTTGTAGTTGGGGGCGCTTCACCCCCGTCTGCCCCTGGAGCCTCGATTTCCTCCTCTGCCTGGAGGGTCCTGGCCCTGCCATCTGCAGGCCTCAGTCCCTGCCCAGAATCCTGGCTCCTCCGGCTTCCACCGCCTCTGCCCATCCCCCCCATCCCTGAGGCCCTTGCGGGCCCACCATCTCTGATCTCTGAAACTGTCACTCAGAAGACAGGGAGGACCAGAAGAGCTGGCCGGGAGGAGGCTGGAAGGGCAGGGCGGGGCCGGGCGAGGTTGTGCACAGCACGGGACTCTCCCAGGGCGACATAGGTCTTGTGGAGAAAGCAGCCATTCCTCACATCCCCGAAGCGGGTCGCTCGGCTGAACACGGTGGCAGGGAACCCCCAGGACCTCGGGGAGGACCAAAGACGTCAGCGTGTTTCAGCTCATCCCCAGGGCCGACGCACCGACATCTCCAGGCATCCTCTCTACCCACGTCTCCACGCCCATTAGAGCGTTTTTTGCCATTTTGTGGATGAAGGAAACTGAGTCACAGAATGCTTCAGTCCAAGGTCACACAGCCATGAAGTGGCTGACTCCAGGGGAGGTGGTCATAACCACGGTGCTGTGCTCCCTCCCGGGGAAAGTAGTTTCTGGGTTCAAGTTCCTCCTACGTTTCTGGTGCCTGACTGTCCACAGTTTGGGAAGCATGGGGGCAGGGAGGGCGTGCAGGGCAGGGGGAGCCGTAAGGACAAAGGGCTGGTGGGAGGAAGCAGGGGTGTGTGCGGCCAGTGGAACTGAGGTCCTTTGGCGGCCAAAGCTATGCTGCTTTCTGCACTGGTGCAGAAGGAAAAATAGCTCTTCCCACCATTCTGGCCGCTCAAAGCCAAACACAGCTGCCCCAGAAGGTAGTGAGCACTATATCGCAAGAGGTGTCCGAATACCAGAAGGCCTCTGTCTCTGGGTAGCAGGCCTGGATGACTGGGCAGGGGCTCTGGTCAGCTTGTCCTGGGTGTGTGAGGTGCGGGGCGGGGGGTGGTTGCCGGAGATCAGCCCCGTCCAGGCATGGCCCCAAGGTCAGTGCCCGGAGCTGGGGCACCATTGTCCCGGGATCCCTCCCGGGCCTTCGGCCTAGCCAGGGCTTAGGCACAAAATGGGTGCAGTGAGGGAAGCAAGATGGGGAATTCGGGGCTTTGTGTCAGCACATAGCTCTTGCTGGGTGAGGCAGGCGCCGATCCTCCCGCCCAGGCCCCCCATCACAGGGCAGGCCTCTCCCGTCTCGGGGGCTTGGAAGGTTAGACACACTGCTACCCCCCAGCATTATGGGGGAGGCTGAGAAAGGATTTTTTATCATTTTGCTTGTGAAACAACTGTGCTTGATCCCAGGGTATACAGCACGCATCCTTAGGGCCTTCTGCCTTGGGAACAACTTGGACCACACCCTGCTTCTGAGGAGCAATGATGAAGTTTTTCCATACATGACGTTGGCTGCACCGTGGGCTCGGTGCGGCTGTGTGGCCACTTCCGGGCACGTGCCTTTGTACACATCCAGTGGCCCTCTGGCTTTGGACTGGGAGCCCAGGTTTGGGGTGTCAGGTCCCAAACTGGGTGCTGATGGGGGAGCTGGGTCTGCCAGCTTGCCCCCCATATACCCCTAGGCTCCTAATGCCAGCTCTGGCCTGGGGCCTGGTACATACGTCACAGGCTCCCTGCAGTCTTCCCAGGGGCCACCAGAGCTGGGATGGAGTGCGGGGGTGTGGGGGGTGTGGCAGTGCAGGGCTCAGCCACTAAAGGGCCCAGGAGAGGGGCTGCTCCCCTGGACAGAAAAACAAATGTGCCCCTTCCCCACACATCAGTTTGCTCTAAATCCTCCCGTCCCTCGCTCCCTGCTGAGCCACAGCCTCAAGGCCCCCCATTACCTCTCTCCTTTTCTCTCATCCTTCTCCTCAGCCTCCTTGCTGTTCCCCACACACACACCGGGGCCCGCCCACCCCAGGGTGTTTCTACTCCTCTCTCCCTTTGCCAGAATGCTCTTCCCCCAGATCTCGGCAAGGCTCACTTTTTTACTAACCTCAGGTCTTTGTTCCAAGATCTCTTCTCAGGGATACACTTTTCTGGACACCTTATGTTACATTGTCCCCCCTCTCTGGTCCATCCTTTCCCAGATTTACTTTTCTCTCTAACACTTACCCTCTCTCACCAGGGTCTGTAATTTACTTATCTGTTATGTTAATTGTCTCTCCCAGAAGACAAGACTGCTTGTCTATTTCATGCACTGCTGTCTCCCTAGCGCATAGAACGCTGCCCGGGAAAATAAATCTTTGTTTGAAAAATAGAATCTTTCTAGCAAAGCTGCGAGGTAGGCATCTGCTATCCCACTTCAAAGAGAAGGGAACTGGGGCATCTGGGTGGCTCAGCCAGTTAGGCGTCTGACTCTTGATCTCAGCTCAGATCTTGATCACAGGTTCGTGAGTTCGGGCCCCAGGTTGGGCTCCGCACCGGGCGTGAAGTCTCCTTAAAGAGAAGGGAACTGAGGCTCCGAGCAGTGACCTGCCTAGGGTCCCCCGTAGGGACAAGGCAGAGCTGGTTAGCATCATCATCAACAGAAGCTCGCTACCCCCCCATGTTCCAAGCACTTCACATCCATCATCTCACTGGGGATGAGGACGTGCGATTTCCCCTATCAGGCACCAAGACCCAGAGTTGCCAGGCCTGGGTCTGCAGGGCTGGCTGGGCCATAGGCCTGGGGTTCGTGGTGCTGGCTGGAACGGGCTCCCTTTGTCTGCAACGAGTCATGCCAGCCCGCCTCCCACCCACACCCCCTGCCCCATCGTGGGGCTGCCGGGTGCCAGCGGCATGTGGAGGACTGGAGGTGGGCCGCTCTTATCCTCACTTCTCTGGGGCCCAGCATATCTCTAAACATCAGGTGGGACCCAACAGATCCGCACAGACCTCCTTCTCCAGAGATGCCCAGACGGGCTCCCCGCTCCCCGAGGGCGCCCACGCATGTGGTGGGACCCTCGTCCTGAACAACGAGGGGGCCCTGAAGGCCAAGCTGATGTGGGGACAAATCTGGCTTCAACCTCTCCTCAGCGGAGAGGCCGTAGTGAGTCCTTTCACATCCCTGAAACTCAGTTTTTCCATCTATAAAAGGGGGACATAAATGTTCCCCTCATTCGGTGGTGATAGGAATGAAACGAGATCGATTACGCGATCTCTGGAGTGCGGGAGGAGCGCTCCAGAAGCACTCCTTGGACCCAGCAGCAGCAGCGCCATCCCCCACTGACTGACCCATCCCTCCATTCCAGCATCAACTCGTTTCCCACCTAGCCACCCATCTGTCCCTCGATCTACAGACCCTCACCTCAAACTTGGCTGGGTCTTCACCCTCTACACTGGACCCAGCAGAGTCCTTGGGGCTCATGTGCTGGAAGAGGAGGGCAGCTGCCCACCCTCACCCCTTCCCACTCCTCGCCAGCCGAGCCGAGCCTGGCAACACTGGAGTAGGGTGCGCTGGCGGCAACCAGTCAATCATTCATTCATTCATTCATTCAGGTAGGATGTGTTGGACCTCCCTCTGTGCCAGTCACTGCGCCAGCTGCCAAGACAGAGTAGTCAACAAAACAAAACAGAACCTAATTAGAATATTAGGTGTTATGGAGAAAAATAAACCAGGGTGAGGGGGTGGGCTGGTGGGGGTGCAATTTTTGGTTGGGGCCACAAAAGTTTTACTGAGAAAAGGCCTGAGGCAGGTAAAGAAGGAGCCATGAGGATATCTAGAGAAAGAGTGGCACAAGCAGCAACAACAGCATGTGCAAAGGCCCTGAGGTAGGACTTACCCAGTGAGTTCCGGGAGAAGCCTGTTTCGTTGAGCAGAGAGAGAGCAAAGGCAAGAGACATGGAGGCCTGTGACAGGGGTTCATGGGGAGACTTGAGGCCTTTGGAAGACTTTGTCTTTTTCTCCTAGAGAGTGGGAGCCATGGAAAGGTTTTGACCAGGGGGTGATCTGAGCTGAGGATCCTTTTGACCTTTCAAAAGGGAGATAGGAGAGGCTTCTGGAGCAAAGAAGAGAGCCTGCCCAGCAAGCCCCCATTCTTCCTCCCCAAGACCCTGGGGTGGCTGGTGACTCTAATCGTGGATTAAATCTGGAAGGGATCTGCCTCCCCCACCTGACTGAAGGGGCTTGAGGGCAGAGCCTGTTTCTGTCCCATTGTCCCCAGCACTCACCATGAGGTCTAGTGCACAGCAGGAACTGGGGAAACATTTACTGAAGGGAGGGGGGAAGGAAGGGGAGATGTGAACAAGAATAAATGAACAAAGGAATGAATGAACGAGTGAGTGAGTGAGTGAGTACAGATGTTGGGGGCTCTGCTCCTCCTCTTCCTCTCCACCTCTTGCCTGACCTCTGAGGCACCCACTGCCCACCTATACAGTTGGACGGTGCCCTCGATCCAGGGCTCCAGGCTGTGGGGTGCCTGGCCACCTCAGGCTGTAGCCCTTGGCTTTCGTGGGCCTCTGAAGACAGCAGACCTGTCCTCCTCAGAGTCCTGTTCCCCCTCCTTTCCTGCCACTGCAAAAGCTGCCTCCAGACTCCTGATCCTGGACCAGGGAGGGGTGCCGGGAAGAACTCCAGGGAGCCCACTCCTGCCTCTGAGAAACTGCTGTACACACACACACACACACACCCTCCGTTGGCCCATCCAGCCGCTCTCGGTATCTGTGAGCCTCCGTATTGGCAGCTCAGCATCCTGGGGAATCACCTTGCCTCCAGGACGGTGGGGGCAATTAGCACGTCCATTTCAGAGACAGGGAAGTGGAGGCCCCTGGGGCCCGCTCTCGAGAGCCCTCAGCAATGATTCGGCCTCAGGTTCCCATTTCCCTGCCCTTGTTCCATTCCCAGGCATACTTGTGAAGGCAAAATGTATTTGTTCAAGCAGCTTGGAATTTAAATTTTTTAATGTAAAATAGAAACAACAGTATCTGCTTTGGGTCTCTTGCCCTGAGCATCCACCCCGGGGCCAGGCCTTGCTGGGGGCGGAGCCAACCGCTTGGAAAGCTTCTCTGGGCCTGTGGTTCCTCTCCGTGCACTGCAGAGCCTGGTCCCCGGGGCTCGAGCGTGTCAGAATCCCCATTGGCTAGATGAGTTACCCGAGGCCCTGGCCGGGGCTGATGTACCCAAGGACGTACTGGGCACCGCCCACCAGCTGGGCGGACAGAACACACCGGATGGCCACTGAGGAGAAAAGGAGGGCGGGGATCCAGGCAGAAGGAATGGCAAAGGCCAAGGCCTGGAGGCAGAAACCTCCCAGGTCAGCTAGGCAAGTCTCGGAGGACCACCGAGGCCCGCGGAGCTGGGACTTTCTCGGGACAGCAATGGGGAGTCATGGAGGGAGGCCCGGACAGAGGCAGACGTGACCCTGTCCTTCCCAGGGCGCCTGTCTTTCCCTGCCTGCAACACCCCAACTCCCTGGGGTCAGTCCCCCTTTCCCCCCGCAGCAGGGCCAAGGAGGCAGGGCCTGTGAGCTGCTGGAGGCTCACCGAGATGTCCCCCCAGGCCTGGATTCCTCCATCGGTGGCCCATCACGGGAGTGAGTTGGGGTGGGGGCAGGAGGACCTGGCCCAAGCAGCCTAGAGAGAGAACCCCCGCCCCTCCCACCCCCCGCAGCAGCACCCCACACATCTTGCAGCTTTGCAAATGTTTGTGGCTCTCTCCTCACACTGGCGGGCTCATTATAAAATAATTGAGCACTTGTAACAGTTTTTCTCCTCGAGGATCCCAATTAAGACATCACTTTACGCTCTTCCTCCCTTGAAGACCGTCTTCGGCTCCCCTCCCCTCGCAGGCCGGGCAGGCAGCGGCTAAAAATACTGTGCCAGGCGCTGCTCTCTCCGCCCGCCTTCCCACCCCTCCTCTCCCGCCCTCCCCACCCCGACTTGGGCCCCGAGGGGACGCAGGATGCCTCGTGTTTTCTTCAGTTTCTCTATCCATGAAATGGGAAGAACAATGGCATGCATCTCCTCAGGTCCTTGTGAGAAGCAAACAGAGTAAATACCGTGAAGTACTTCACACAGGATGTAGGACAGGTCCCTTTGCATAGGACCCCGCACTCGGGTTCACAGGCCCCCTTTGCTTCAAGGGACGCTGGGTGATCCTGTCTTTTAGCAGCTGGCTGTTTGTATGGCCACCGAGACATCTGGGGCTGGGGTCGGGCGGCAGGAGCAGGGTCGTGTGGGGGACAGCTCAGCTCAGACTGTCGAAGTTGGAGCACAGGGGGTCCAGCAAGGGGTGGCGGGGTGGCAGGGGTGAGGCCCCTGGGGCTGAGGGCTGAGGCTGCCCGAGAGGGATCAGGTCCCCGCGAGCTTCCTGCCAGCTTCGAATGCCAAGATTCTCTGAGGCTCCTAATTCTAGTTCTAATTAGGAGAGTCTAATTCTAAGATTCATGAGGCTTCTAATTCCTGGTGACTCAGACTGCAAGTGGATCGGCGTCCATCCCTTCTCAGTGTCCCTGCCCGCCCCGGCCCCATGCCGGCGGGATCGCCGTCACAGCTCACCACGGCCACGGGACCCTCAGAAGCTGGGGCCGGATCACGTCCCTCCCTGCCCTGGATCCTCCCACAGCTGTCCTTTGCACAACAAGAGGAATGGGGGGCTGGGCTCCCCGATGGCCTCCCTTGGGATCCCACCTCTCTCCTCCAGCCCCACTGGCTTCCTTTTCCTCCCCACAGGGACTTTGCATGTGCCACTCCTGCTGCCTAGAACATTCTTCCCCTTCCTCTCCGCTTCCCCAGCTACTTCTCACCATCCAGGCCCCAGCCCAGAGGCCCCTCCCTCAGGGAGGCCCCCCAAATCCTCCGACTGCAGCAGCCACTCCAACCTTATTTCATGTGACATCATGATCTGTCTCCCCCGAGGCCCTTTCCTTCTGGGAACTTGTCCCATTTGTTCCCTCGTGTGTTCCTTTTCCAGCTCCTCCGCTGGGATGTTTGTGTCTCGCGCGGCTGTCTCAAGGTCTGGCATACAGCGAACGCTCAAGCAACATTTGTTGGGGGGTGAATGAATTCTGTGATTCAGAGAGGCTAAGTCTTTGCCCTCCCAGCCAAGGTCTGATGTTTTTTGTAAGCTCAGTCGACGTTTGTTGATGGACTGACTGACCTGACACAGCGCCTCCTGCGTAAAAGTCACTTCACACGCGCCGGGCGGGAGAAAGCAGAACACAGCGTGCAACTCCTATTGGGCAAAGGGGCGGAAGGGACTTCGTGCCAAGTGGCAGGCCCGCCGCCCACACCTCTCACCGGCCAGCACCACCTGCCAGGCTCTCCCTTGCCGTTGACCCCCACAGCTCTGCAAGGGCCAGCCACAACCTTGCACGGCTGGCCAGGCCTTGACCTTGAGTGGGGCCTCTGAGACCTGTTGGTGTGCGGTCCCGGAGGCTCTGCTAGGAAGCACGAGGCAGGTTCTGAGGCGGGGGGGTGTGGTGGAGGGGATGGGGTGGGGGGAGCCTGGGGGGGAGGGGAGATGGAGCTAATGGGCTGCTAATGGCCTCACAGCTGGGACCTGGTGACCCCTGGTTCCCTAGGGGCTATTAACAGTGCTAACAGGGCTGAGATGCTCCCTCCCAAGCAGGCCCTCCCCTCTTGGTCCAAGGTCATCAAGGCTGTTAAGTGGATAAGTGGCAGCGAGGAAAGGGAAAAGCAGGCGCCCCTCCTCTCCCCAGGCACTCAGGCAGCTTAGGGAGCCTAGAAACCGGCTTAGAAGGCGGAGGAAGAACATCACAGGTGGGCCAACCGAGGCCCAGGGCGTGAATCTGTTCCCATTCACCCCCTTGACTTCAGCCCCCATGAT
Organism: Nasua narica; assembly: GCA_028533885.1. NCBI lineage: Eukaryota > Metazoa > Chordata > Mammalia > Carnivora > Procyonidae > Nasua > Nasua narica. The sequence goes on from CM052804.1 coordinate 41,580,071, forward strand.
CATGGCTCGCCTCTCTCTCCGCGCTGCAGAACCCCTATCACAGACCCTTGGAAATAGCTCCCACCCCAAGGCAGAGAGAGAGAGACGGCTGGACACGAGTCACCCACCAGGCACGGTAGGCACATTCTTAGTTTTCCCCACGCTTCTCGGGTCAACGGTGGGAGCCAGGAGTGGAGAGACAGGATGGTTGGCAGGGCCTTGAAGTCCAGCTGAGTCTGAAGTTTGGGCTGGATCTGGGAAATGGAGTCAGATGCTAGAAAAGTCTCTGGAGACAAGAGATGAATGCAGAGACCGACCCAGCGAGTGACGAAGAAAGAAAACAGACGGACGTATGCACAGATGGACAGAGGACAGAGGTTAGATGTGACGAGCCGCTGGAGCGAGAGGGCCGGCTGGCTGCGTGGGTAGCGGATCAGCAGAGAGGTGGACTGGTGAGAATTGGGCCCGGAAGGACAGAGGTGCAAGTGGGTGATACCCACAGTGAAGGTACTGAACAGACTAATATTCATCTTTATACCGATGCAGTCAGAATACAGCTTTTACTGTTTTTCGCGGAGGAAGGAGCTCGTGGTGGCAAGGGTACCCTTGGAGCCTGGCAGTCGCAGCGTGGCCCTGGGGAAGGCCTGACCTGCTAGCGGTCTTGTTTTCCCACTCTCCTCCCTCCAACCTGGCCCAGCCTCTCGGGGGGGGTCTCACATTCCCCCCGCTCCAGGTCCAAGCTCAGGCTGTTTCTTCTGCCAGGGATACTCCAGAACCCACACTGTCCACATCCTCCTCCTCCAGGAAGGCTTCAGGGCTGGCTTTGGGCTTCATCTGGACTCCAACAGGCCTTTGGTCTTGTGTTTGAGATGGTCTTCACCCAGACGTGCGCCCTGGGCGCCATCATCTCTCCACAGGGCCCAGAGCCCGGGGGACCTGGGGAAACAGCCCCCCCCCCCCCGATGTTTCCTGAATCCTGACCATGTGCCAGGCCCCTCAATGATGGCCTCTTATCATCCTGGGGAGGAAGACCCCGGCACTGTCCCCACTCTCCCGATGAGGAGACCGAGGCACAGCCAGGTGACCAGCCCCAGCTCAGTAAGTGGTTGGACCCTGACCCCGCGTCTGAATCCCTGCTCAGAGGGAGTGGGCCTGAGGCCCTGGGGAGCAGAGGGGCCGAGGGAAAAGGCTCTTGAAGACAGTAATAAAAGAGTAACAGGAAGAAAAATGCCGTTCCTACAGTGCTTTGTCCCTTCCTCATTCTGAGACCTCGGAGAACTTGCTTAACCTCTCTGAGCCTGTTTATTCACCCGGAAAATAATGCCCAGAGGGCCAGGGGAGATCATGATTCATGGATGTCTGGGGGCTCATGGGAGCACTCATAATTGTGACCACCATGTCCCCCAGACCGGCTTCTTGGTTCCTCTCAAACCTGAGCAGCAGACCTGGTGGGACGGCCCAAGTTTGGACCAACCTGGTGTCAGTCTCGGCTACAGCACCCAGCGTCCATGTGGCCTTGGGCAGACAGAGGGACCTGCCTGGGAGTCGGGGCCTGGAGGCGGGACCCATTTGCGGCGTGTGTGGGAGTGGGGGCGGGGAAGGGGTTCCGAGCGGGGACAGTGGAGAGATGGGCCAGCTGGGGCCAGAGAAAGGCCTTGAATCTCATGCCAAATGGTATGGCTTCCGTTCAGGGGGACGGGCGGCCACGGCGGGGGCAGGCAGGGCAGGGTACCACTCCTCCGCCAAATGCACACCGAGTGGGGGTCAGCAGGCAGCTCCCTGGAGCTCGTCGGAGGCCGGGCAGGAAGGCGGGACGATCAGCATTCCTTCTTTCCTTCCAGTGTTGACCGCCCACTGTGTGCCAGGCCCTCTCCCGGGCGCCAGGGACAAAACGCCCTGGCCTCGTGGACCTGACGCTCTAGCGCAGGAAACAGACAATAAAGATAGAAACCAGCAGACCTCGGGGCGATGCTTTTAGGCCGCGGCAGGGGCTGTGAAGAGCTGGGGCAGCCGATGGACCGTGATGGCCGCCGTTCTTCTCCTCCCTGCCTGGGACTCTGCCTGTCCCGCACGTTCCCTAGCAACGGAATCGTAGCACTCCGGAGCTTCTGTGTCTGGCTAGTTTGGCTTCGCATCAGGTTTTCGAGGCCCATCCACGTAGCAGCGTGTCCCAGGTCTTCATTCCTTTTCGTGGCTGAATAGTATTCCGTCGTGTGGCTACACTGGCCTTCGCTTCTCCCTGCCCCCGCTCATGGACACGGGAGTGGTTTCCGCCTCCTGCTGACGGTTAACGGCGCTGTGTGAACGCGGGGACCTCCGCACACTGAGGACGGGCTCGCTGGGTCCCGGAGGAACTCCAAGTTCACCCGCCACACTCTCCCACTGGAGGGCTGCAGGGATGCTCTGCTTCATGCTTCATACAATCTCCTAGTTGCCATGAGAAGAGGAGGGGAGCCAGGCCAGCGTGGCCTGGGGTGGGGGGTGTGGGAGGCCTGAGGTGGGGGCCCCAGGGGGCAGTTACCCCTTAGGCCCGGTGAGGCAGGACAGCAGCCGCAGAGGCGAGGAGATTCAGCAGTCAGACCCGGAGCATTCACTGAGGGGCTGGGTGTGGGCCTGAGGAAACTGAGGAACTGCCGCTTTCTGAGTTGAAAATACCAGGAATGGGCCACCTCAGGGCCTTTGCTCTGGCTGTTCCCTCTGCCACGAATGCTCTTCTCCAGATGGGTTCTTGTTTAGCCCTTCACTTGGGGCAAGTTTTGCTCAGCTACTGACTCTTGTCCCAGAGACCTTCCGGGACCACCGGATTTAACACTGCAGTCCCTGGCCCCCCGCACCCCGACCCTGGCAGGAGGGGCCCCTCTCCCTTGTCTTAGTTTTCCAAGGCACCACTGCCAAGTGACAATCTCAACCCCCAGACGGAGCATCAACTCCACGGGGCGGAAGCATCGTTCTGTCATCCCTGAGTCCCCTGTGCGGGGACTGGCACACAGTAGGTGCCCCGTGAGTACCGTAGCATAGACGAGACTGACAGGACATGGGTCTGAGGGGCCACAAGTCAGGGATTGGGGAACTGACCTTCATTCATTCATCCAAGTCATTCATTCAACAATGTTTATTAAGCACCTCCTGCACGCCGGGCACTGTTCTGGGCACCGGGTGGGGTGAGCAGGGCAGACAGCGCTCCTTCCTCCCAGAGGTGACATTCTAACAGGGAAGCCCAGGGATAAAGCTGCCAGCGCATCTGTGAAGACTGGATGCCCCAGGCAGCACTCCGCGCCAGGAGTAAAAGAAGAGGACACACGGAGTCTGACACCAGGCACGGGCCAGGCCCGGCACCGTCTCCCACACCAGCTGCAAGAATGTGCTCCTTTCACAGACGGGGAGACAGACGCTTCGAGGGGGAAACCCCTCGTCTACAGCCTCTCAGCTTTCCAGGGCAGAGCCTTGGCATCGGCGCTGACCTCCTGCCCCCCAGCCTGGTCTCTTGTCTGTTTAGCCCTCCGGCCATCGCCTCCCTTTCCGAGCCTCGGTTTGCTTGGCCGTAAATGTGATGCAGCTGAGCTGTAGAGAGTTGGGATCACAGGGTTGGGCAGCCCCCAAAGGGCCCAGAGTGGACTCTGGAGTCTTCTAGCCCTGGGCCCAAGCACCCCACTTGGAAGACTTTGGGCCAGTCTCACCCTCCGTGCTCACATCTGGCAAATGGGGGTAATAACTTGCCCCATGTGGGGTTGCTGTGAACAGGGTGATGGGCCAAGACCGCAGCAAGGGCGCCTCCCATGGGAGGGGGGCTCGAGACAGGTCATGGTTGGGGAGGGAGCCGGTGGAGGGAGGGACCAGCCACACACAAGGGTCTAGATACACTCCTCAGCTTTCGAGACCTCACTGGCACAAGGCTAGTTGTGACCAAGGGACTTAGAACAGAAACGTGTGGCCGATCTTCTTTGTGGTAGTGCGCTCCCCATCAGCAGAGGTGTGCACCAGGAACATGACTGCTGCTCCCTGGGGTCCCCAAAGGGATCCAGGCATCCCATGCGGCAAGGTCTGGCCCTTCCACACTCCAGCTCCTGCCCCTGGCTGGTGGGCCGCTTCGTGACCCTCTGGAGCAGCAGGTGGGCGGGGGGAGACAGGACTGCTCCTTTCTGCCCGCTCCCCGCCCCCACACCCAGCCCCGAGGGCCAAGCCGGAGGCAGGGCAGCACCAGGAGCCAGGGTGGCACATGGAACGAGCCGGGGCACAGGAAGACAGGGGCATCCCGTGAGGTCCTCCCCCGAAGCCCTTTAGGGAGGGTTTTCATGGCTGGGACAAAGAGGAAGCTGCACCCCCATTGTCCCATGCACATCCTGGGTCTCTTCCAAGGTTCTGGGACTAGAGGAAGGAGCCCACTGGGCACTCGGCGTGGCCCTCGGAACCTAGCAGCTTTGATGTTACGCACCCAAATGAGACAGTGACCTATCCTCATAGAACGAGTTCGGAGGTCACGGAGTCTAGCCCCCGGCCCGCTCCCGCCACCTCTAAGCCAGCTGGACTGGGGGGACCAGTGTCGGGCAGACCCTGCCTGCCCTCTGCCTGGAATCACACAGGTGTGCAAGTGAGGGCCTGGCGACGAGACCCCCTCAATCTGGCCCCAACCAACCTCCCTGCTGGCCATCTGCTCAGTCTAGCCACACCGGACCCCCGGAGCACCCCGGCGAGACCCAGCTCCCCGATCGACGAGCCATGTTGGAGATGCTGCCGTATGTCTAAGACCCAGAGGTAGAGAGCTCACCATGGAGCCCGCAGCTTGAGCCTCGGATACGTGGGGATGGGATGGGCCCAGGCCCTGTGCACGGTCAGCACCCTGGCCACCCTGGGAGGCTGGGGGAACCCTGCTTTGGGAAGCCAACAGGCCCCAGCAAAGCGGCAGCTCCACGGTGCTGCTCTGCCGCTCGTTTCCCCTCCCAGCATCAGGCGGCGACGGTGGGCTCCACGTGGCCCCACAGTGGTCTCCTGCTCTCTCCCCTCCCCCACCCCGAGGCTGGTCTAGGAGAAGGAGCCCTCGGGGGGTTGCCCACGGCTCCGGCTCATCGCTGAGACCTCGTGCACTTGTGCTGAGGCTTAGCCGCAGTGCACAAGTCGAGCAGCCCGACCACCACGAGCGCAGAGTGATGCTAAGTACGTGCTGCTTCTTCCCTTTGCCCTCTCCCGTCCCCGAGAGTGCCATGCCCTGTGACTCCGGGTGGCCTTCCCCTCTGAGCCTGGGCCTTCTTCTGGGTCCTCCGAAGGAGTTCCGCCAGGATCCCCGAGGTTCTGGGATTGAGGAGCTCCTCTCCCCACGAGGGGCCCGTACTGCGCTGATTGTGGCAAGCAGAGAGAAAGGGGGCTGTCCTTGGGCCCTGGGGCTACCCCCACCGTGGCCCTGGGGGCTGACACGGGCCTGGCACAGATGAGAGCGTCAGGGTGTTTGTGGAGTGAATGGGGGGCAGCACCGGAGTTGGGCTCACTGGGGGCCTGGAAGCCCCTTTCCCCGAAGCAGGTTGGTGGCTGCAAAGAGCCTCGGAGAAGTGATGACAGATGAAAACAGTTCCAGCTTTGGCCTCCTCTCGACTCGACCCTACCTGGTGCCCACGGCCCTCCGCTCCCCTCTGTCCGATGGGAAGAATAATCTTCCCCGCCTGCTCAGTATGGGTCTGAGAGCGCCCTTGCCCCTCCCTGGACCTTAGTTTACCCAAATGCTCAGCAAGAATGGACCCGTGGCTTCTGGCCTGTCATTCACAGCCTGGATAAGCGACCCCCAGCCCAGGCAGGGAGAGGGGCCTGGATGACGGGGGAGGCGAGGCCAAGCCCAAGCCCAAAATAGCCTGGGATGGCAGGATGATGGAGGCGGTGCCGGGCCGGGTGGCAGGAGCTGGTGATTGATGGCTCCCTGCCGGCCATGAATAAAACATCAGCCTCCGCTCTGTTCGAGTTCATTATTTGCCAAGGGGGACAGGCCTCGTTTGTTAGGGTCGCCCCTGATCACCTCCCCCCAGGTCCTCCCTTCTCCCTCTCCCGCCTTGGCTCCCCAGGACCCAGGGGACAAACGGAGGCTCTCGAGGCAAAGGCCTAGCGTTAGCCCTGCCGATCACCGTCCCAGGTCCCGGACCCCGCCCTGGCCACCACCCTCCTGCCCGGTGCTCTTTCACTACTGGCCCGGGCGCCTTTCCCGGGCTTTTCCACCCGAGGGAATCCTTCGCACACTGCAAGTCCCTGCCACAGTAAATCTTTTAGGAAGTTTTCTCGGTCCCTGACATGTGCCCTGGACATGCGGGACCTTTAGCCACCCTGGGCTCAGACAGTGCCATCCTTCCTGTGGGAGATGCAAGCAACCTGGACGTGCCATTTTGCCATCAGAGTGGCAAAGACCTCGGCGTGGCCCGGGGACGCACACACCGGGTTCACCGCTGCCCGGACGGCCGCCGTGGAGGGCCACGTAGGCAAGCTTGCCGGAAACCACTGGGCCCGGGCCCACTACAGACGTAGCTCAGGGGTGTCCTCCCACGTGTGGGAAGTGACGCCCGCTCAGGGCCGCTTGCAACAGCCTGTTGGCAAGAGCACCAGGCCGGACCCCGGGAGGCCCAGCACCGGCCACGGATGGGACCAACATCAGCGACATCAGACCCTAGAATATTAACAGAGCCGAGAAGAAGCAAAAGGTGGCTTGATTGCTCCCGACGCCAGACGCTTCTGAGATGCATCGTGCTAAAAGAAAAGCGCAGAGCAGCACTCACGCATGCTACATTTCCCGGTAAAAATAAGAACCGCCAGGAAGATTTCATCTCAGTGCTATGCGTGTGGAAGCCTCCGGAAAGACGCACAAGAAATCCAGTGGTTGGCTCCGGGGAGGGGAAGTGAGAGGCTGGGGGACAGAGAAGCTCGGGGGACGGCCACACCATACCCTAGGCTCCGTGCATCGTGCATTCAGTACGAATCCCATATACACATGACACCCGTGTGCCCCTTGACCCGGGAAGGCTCAGCCGTGCCCACAGCCTCTGGAAGTCATCAGGACTTGGGGCTGTTCTCAGGGGCACGCGGCAGTGGCACAGTAAGGACGCATGTTTCACGGAAACAGAAATATTCAGAGGGTAACGTCCGGATAGCGGCGAGGCTTGTCCCAGGTTTTTGGCCTCTTTTTGCTTGCTCCATGTTTTTGAGACTGTCTAATGCTAGTGGAGTAAAGGGACCATTCCTAGGCTCTCTGTCCCGCCCAGGCCGAGGGAGGGACCCCGTGGCATCCCGGAGCTGTCCCGCGTGTGCCCCCTGTGCGTGTCCTCCCTGCTGGCTCCCCCAGGACAAGGTCAAATCCAATCATCGCAGTCCCCACGACGGGGCTGGGCATCAGGCAAGGACCCAGCTGAAGCCAACCAGCCCACCCTTCCGGCGGCCGTCCCCGGAGCCTGCCAGTCGACTCCCATCAGCTGCCCCCTTTCTGGGCACAGAGACAGGGGCCCCACCTCCAGCCCCCCCAACTGAACTGGCTCCCTGACCCAGGGTGACAATGGCCCACCATGCTTCTTAGTCTCGCTGAGACCCGCACTGAGAAATCCAGGAGGGAGAGAACCCGCGCTCAGGAGCAGCTTTGAATGGCTGGTCACCCCCCACACGCGGCACTGTATCCCCTCCTTCCACAGCCCCGCACGGCACCCTCCGAGAACTCGGCCCCGAGGAGCCAGCAGACCCCTGCTGCCTCGAAAGTCCACCTACTGCCAGCTACTCCTGCGTGACCTGGGACACGGGCTGCTGTGACCACGGGCAAAACGGGCACTTCCTGTCTGAGCCTTCTGGCCTCCCGTGGCGCCAAATCCCGAGCTTCTAGGGAAAGAAGAGAAATGGGAAGGAGCAAGGGCCTCGGAAGCATCTGGAGACCATGTGCAGTGAAGGCAGCTTCTCTGTGACCACCATCAAGCGCCTCAGTTTCTCCAGGTGGCCTTCCCCCGAGTACCCAGCAGGACCTCCCACACTCACACACCAGGCCTCTTCGAGATCCCTGGAGCTGGCTGCGTGAGAAGGCCCTGCCAGCTTCCACCGTGGGCCCTGGGATGTGGAGCAGAAGCCACAGATCTGGCACCTCTGAGCGTCCCCGAACACCCTGAGAACAAGCTGCTGGAAGGAATAAGTCGGCCCCGGGAGGTATGGCGGTTCTGAGTTTGTAAGAACAAGAATGAAAAGGAATCCCGGGTCTGAGGCCCGGAGCCCCTCCCACCCTCTCTGGAGGCGGTACTGACTGGGGGGTCGAGGCAGGCCTTGGTGTCTCGACCAGTCCTCTCTGTGCCGGACCCTGGAGAGCCAGGGGTCTCCCACCCAGACTCCGGTGTTGCTAGGGGGGCACAGGCTCCTGTCCCAGACGCGGGGCCCCGAGGAGATGTCTGCTGGGCCTGTGGAAAAGGGAGCCCCGTCTTCTTATGCAGGATGCACCCTGCACACAAGACGTGCGACTCATTCCTCGGCACTCACAAGCGCCTGCTGTATGCCAGGGCCCCAGGGGCAGGCACTGTGGTGAGCAAGGGGCCCGGTCCCTGCCGCTTGGCACTGGGGGCAAGGATGCAGGTGTGTGATTACATTTGGGGATGCAGGGGTGTGGTCGGAGCACCAACCGGAAAGCTCCCGAATGTGAGCGCCTAAAGCACCCCAGGGGACTGGGAGGGCCTCCCTGAGGAGATGACATCTATTCTGAAACCCGAAGCCTGAGTCGGAGTTGGCAGAGGGGTGTTCCAAGCTGGGGGGCTGGGGGAGCAAGGGCCAAAGCCTGTTCCTAGAACAAATTTGGAGAGGAAGAGAGAAGGTCACGGGGGAGCAAGGCCAGGTGCCAGCAGTCTGGGGGAGAAGGACCCTTTATCTCTGCAACAGGGACAAGCCTGTTCCAGCAGGTGGGTGGAAAGGCGGTGGTGCCTCAGGCCCTTGTCCCGGCCCTGTCACTGTCATGCTGTGGAACCCACTCGTGCCCATGCCTGGTCCTCAGCCGCCCTGGGCGGGGGCGGGGGCAGGGGCGGGAAGGAGGAGCTTGAGCCCCTCTGGTCCCTGCTCGGTTCTCAGGCTGCGTCTGTTCCAAACCGAAGGCTCTGGCTGACCATGGGCCACAAGGGGGGCTCTGCTGGTGGACTGGGGGCCGGACAGCGGTGGGCAAATCCCCAGCCAACGTGGGACGGAAGTCGGGCGGTCACCCCCCACACATGAGCAGAGAGCCCGGCTTCTCTCACTCATTCATTCTTTCACCCTCGAAGAAAGTCTGCGCCAGTACCTCCTCCAAGCCCAGCTGCGCCCTCGGGCCACCGCCACCATGTAATAGCTGTGCGGCCCCAGCACATGGTTCAGCCTCCTTCTGCCTCAGTTTACCTACCTATTAAAACCCGGTGAGCGCTTCTAGAGTGCCCGACTCATGGGATAACGGTGAGATGGAAATGATTAGGACATGTAGGTTGTCGCTCCGTGTCTTTCCCGGACGCTGCCAATGCAGGAAGGAAGCGGGCCACCCCCATCCTCGGGGCGCTTCCAGGGCTGAAAAAGAGGAAAGAGACTCAGAACCAGAACTTGTGCGGCCGGGGCGGGGTGGGGCCGGGGGAGCAGGCAGGATGAATCCAGGACACCCCATCCCTCCAGGTGTGCCGGACAGAGAGGTCGCTTCTCGGGAACTGAATCCGTGGGTGACAAAGGCTCCGAGAAGCTGAACGGGGCCCGGGACGAACACCAGCTCCGTGCAGAGCAGGAAGCTGTCCGCTCCGAGGCTGGAGGCAAGAGGAGAGAGGTGAGAGATAGAGGAAGCAATGCCAGGGCACATGCATGCAGCAGAAGCCGGAGCCCCAGGGGAGGAGCAGCTGCCAGACGCGCCTACAGAGAGCGGGGCGGGAAGCATCCCCTTCCCACCCTCGGAGCGCCAGTGGGCGAGGCAGGGGGCCTCAGCGAGGCCCCGACTCCCAGGTCTCTGACACGTGACAGGTGCTCAAAGATACGAGCTGAACCGTGAGGGGGAGATAAAGGCCGGGTAGGAAAGGAAGAAGGAAGGGGAGCAAACAGAAGTCACTGGATCCCAGATCCTGGGGCTCTGAATGCCACATTGGGTTTGGCTTCAACCCAAAGGCTGGCGTGTCCCCAAATCTTCTTTTTTTTACCCTAAATCGGAAATGAATGAGATTTTCAGCCCTAAAGCATCAAGGTCCCTGACTCCTCCCCTTTCCGTCCTGAGCTAGATAGGTTAGTGTTTGTTGACTCCCATTTTCCAAACAAGGAAACCGAGGCCCAGAGAAGTAGAGTCACTTCAGTGAGCGACAAGGCAACCTGCTGAAGATTTTAGGGTTAGGGGCAGCACAGGCACAGGAAGGGGCAAGTGGAGCCCCCTGCGCCCTTTCCAGAGGCAGAAAAATTGCCTTGGACTGCCAGGAACTGGAGACACCAATGGAAATGACATTAGGTAACCTTTCAGTCCAGCCTCGTTCGGTGACAATAGTGCTTCAACGCTCCAACTATCAATTCCAGATGGAATATAGAGGAGCAAGCAAGACCTCTGAGGGTACCCCAGCAGCGTCCCCCAGGACACGCAAGGGAGCCTTGCAGCGAGGCAGGGGTGGGGGGAATGCACATCCTATGGGCTCCAGTGAGTGGACAAAGCAGGAGAGGAGACCTGAGAGTCAAAGCTGGATGCAGTGGGACCCAGATTTCCAAAACAAGGGCTCAGGCTTCAGAACTTTCATTTCTTCAGAGAGGCTGGAGTCTGGAGTTTTGATGGGGAAAAGGCATCTGAGATTTAAAGTGTTAGCCATTAAATAAAAATTTTAAAGCCATCACGAGAGCTCACTCTCTGAAGGCCAAACGGAATGTGTCCGTAGGCCGGACCAAGTCCGCAATCTCTGCCAGTTCTTAGGCAACTTCCTCAAACATGCCCAACACGTGCCAACCTCTGGGCCTTTGCACTTGCTAACTTCCCACTTTCCTACCTGGAAGTTCCTTCCTTCAGAAGAAGAAAGTCTTCAGGTATCTCTGTTCAAACTTTTTCCATCCATTTCTCTGCATTGTTTTTCTTCACAGCCCTTACCTCCACCTGGCATTTTAGGGCTGTCTCTTCCCCTGATGAGAACATCCGCTCCCTAAGGTCAGGGCCCCTGTCTCAGGCACACCCTGGGTGGAAAGACAAGCTAGCACAGGGTTAAGACTCCGTGAACGTGGGTCATATGGGTGGTCCATCTCCTCCCCGGAACCCGGAAGGTACCGTGGGGGACTAACGCAGAAGCTGGTGCTCATGGCCAACAGGAGGCCAGCGATCCAGGACTCAGGGACATAGCGGCACTGGGCTATGCTACTTGAAGGTGGCTAACTAGTGCCTGGGACAGAAGCCACATGAGCTGGTTCCCAACCCATCCCACCCCTAGTCTTGGTGGGTAACTTTGGAAAAGCCCGACCCCATTGGAAGCCTCAGTTTCCTGACCGGTGTGGTAAGGGAGCAGCAAATGCTCCCAACTTGAAGGGCACTCATGGAATCCCAAGACGGCCACCATTACCGGGGGCCTCGGCCAGGCCAGAGGGACAGATCCTGTGATCGGCTCAACATTTATGGAGTGTCCACAACCGCTCAGAAGGGGACAGGAGGAACAGAGGGCAGCCAGGGACCCTGGAGAAAGGAACATAAAGCCACTGTCCCAACTGGTGCCAAAGCCAGCGGTAGGAGGGCTATGCTTGTGCACGGATGGGTCTCCTTCGTCGCCACCTTGGGGCTTCAGAGAGTCTGGAGCGAGCCTGAGGCAGCCAGACGGGGGCTGGAGGTTGCCATCTGTCTTTGGGAGAGGAAGGGGACGGCGAAGATGCCACTGAAATGCACAGCCTGAGGAGGCCATCTGAGAGTTTGGATCACATCCCCGGCACTGAGCACCTGGGGGCTGCAAGGGGGGGGTCCCCGGCACGCGTCAGCCCATCCAAGCCGCACATTTCTTAGATGCCTCTCGCCGAGGATGAAAAATCCGTGGGAGGTCAGCATTGCGCTGCCGAACCCAGCCGGGTTTGCCCCCGCCTGAGGACGACGGTCAAAGCCTCAGCCGGCAAGTCCGTGAAACACCAGGGTGATGATCCAGTCACTCCCCTGTGACGTCTCTGCTCTGGAAAACTGAAAGCCGTGTTCACACAAAACTGCTCCGTGAATGTTGCTAACGGCGCAATCCACGGGGCCAAGCGGCGGCAACGACCCAAACGTCCAGCAACAGACGAACGGAGAAACAAAATGCGAAGGGACTGTCCCCGCACCGGAGTGGCGCGTGGCCACAAGAAAGAGTAAACTCGGGACACCTGCCACGACGCGGCTGGGCCTCGAAGACACGATGCCGAGCCAAACGAGCCAGACCCACCGCGTGATCCCGCTTGTTCGAAACGCCCGGAAGAGGCAGATTCACAGCGGCAGAGAGCAGGCTCGAGGTTGCCAGGGGCGGAGGGGAGGGGACTGGGGAGGACCTGCTAACCGGTACTGGGTGTCCTCTCGGGGTGCGGAAAACGTTCTGGAACTGAACAGTGGGCATGATTGCACGACACCGGAAATGTATTCCATGCCACCGAACAGCACGTTTTAAACTGCGTAGTTTGATGGTAGATTACTTTTATCTCCATAAAAGGGTGCGGGGGGTGGGGGCGGGACCACCTGGGACACAGCAGGACCCGCGGCTGACATCGTGAGCCGATGGCCCAGCCGCCTGCCGCCTGTGGGACCTTGGGAACATCTCCTGACCTCCCTGAACCGGTGTCTCTGTGTCCACACGGGGGTGAGGGGAGCAGTACCGGCTCGAAGGCTGCTGGGAGGACTGCGAGGGTGAATGAGGGAGAGCAGCAGACGGGCCCTGCCCAAAGCTTCGTGTGTTAGCCTTCTCGCCTTGAACACCCAGTGCCACCACCAGTGGGGGCCACGGCGTCGGCGAGGGGTCGAAGGGGCAAGCCAGGCTGCCCGGGGTGGAGGAGGCTCCGGGGCTGTCCCCAGCTGCGTCAGGGGCCACACACCCACTCCCAGTGGGCAGGAGCGGAGGGGGCCCCTCTCTGTGTCCGTGGTCAGCTCATGTCTCCTCCCTGGGCCTTGCCCACCCATCTGGGAGGGGGCTAGGCATCAGTGTTCCAGGAAGCTTCCAGCCCTAGAATCTCCAGGGGAAGGCGATAATCAACGTGGAGAGAGACCCGGAGGGTAAGGTGTGGCCGCTGGTACCCCCTGCTTGGGGTGCAAGTTCTAGGCCCGCAGCTCTCCGGCTATGGGACTATGCCTCCCCGCAGATGGGGAGGGAGACAGCCTTGTGCACCAGGCCTGAGGCAGTGACGAGGGGGCAGACGAGGGTTTGGATCCCCGCTCTGCCGCTTTGCAGTCCTCCACCCCTCAGGCCCTGGTTGCCTCAGCCAGCCAGCCTCTCTGTGCCTCAGTCTCCCCATCCGTGAAATTCAGACAATCATCGCAACTCCTTTGTGGGGTGTTGGGAGGCCTGAATGAGTCCATTAGGGCAGTGCCTGGCCCTACAGGTGTAGATCCCTGCTGTGTCTGCTTCGTACAGCAACCCATTCTTCGGGTGAGGACACAGAAGGGTCATGAGTGGGGCTGGCTGGAAGGTGGAAGGGGGCGAGGGTTGATCGTGCAGACCGCAGACGGACTGTGCTAAGCCCGGGGCCCCCCACGAGTGGAAAGTCAGGCCAGCAGGGCCAGGAAGGAAGGGGGCTGAGGGAGCAAGGCGGGGAGGGAGCTGCCCTCCCACCACACAGGAAGACGGAGAGGGGAGTGGGGAGGGGGGCAGTGGGGCCTGCGCCGAGCGCAGATTCAGCCCTACCAGCCACACTTTATGAATTTTGCATCATCTTGGCTATGAATAGCTTCCTCCGCGGCAAGATAGACAGTTCAAAGGGAAAAGAAGGGCCTGAGGCGGGTGGGGGAGGGGTAAGAGGCACCCCAAATCCCGAACTCAGTTTCCGGAGACCTGGAGGCCAGGGAGGCCCGGACAAGGGTCTCAGAGGACGGGCAAGGCCTCCCACCACATCCCACAGGGGCCAGGTAAGTTTACGAGTGCAGCAGCTGAGGCCACCCGTGGGTCCCCCCGGAGCCCTGGCAGCCCCTTGAAGGCTTCCGAGTCTGGGCCCAGGAGGATGCGGCAGGGGCAGGGAGGAGGCCAGAGCCTGGAGTCGTATGTGAGTCCTCCTCGAGATCCCCCAGCCTCCTCCAGCCCCGCGAGGCTGCAGGGCCATGTCTCAGAAAGGTGCTACAAGGCCGGGGGAGGTCACCCTCCACCAAAGGTCACACCCATTGGCCTGGGCCTGAGGCGAACGCGTGAAGTGGTCAGCGGAACTGAGAGGGAGGGGTGAGTAGACCAACTAGAGGGGTCCGGGCTGGGCCCCCGGGTGTGAGGGCCAGTGGGGTGCAGAGAGGGGACTTGGGGAAACCACGGCGAGGCTGAGGGTGGTGACTTCCACCAGAGAGCCTGGGTTCACGTGTCGGCTTCAGCCCTTCCTGGCTGGGTGGCCTCACATAAGCCACACCCCCACCCCCGCCCCCTGCCTTGTGCTGCTTCCCCAATAATAAATGTATAATAAAATAATAGAGGGGGCGCCTGGGGGCCTCAGATGGTTCAGCGGCTGCCTTCGGCTCAGGTCATGATCCCAGGGTCCTGGGATCAAGCCCCCCATTGGGCTCCCGGCTCGGCAGGGAGCCTGCTTCTCCCTCTCGGTCTGCCTGCTGCTCCCCCTGCTTGTGCTCCTTCTCTCTCTTTCTCTCTCTCAAGTGAATGAATAAAATCTTAAAAAAAAAAAAAAATAGAAGTACCCACCCCATAGCCTTGGGGGTTAAGGTGCAGCCTCCGAGCCCTCCGCACGAGTTCAAGGCCGTGCCGCTGACCAGCTGTGGAACTTTGTCCCCCAGGTCCGTTTTCCCATCTGCAGAACGGGCTGACGCCGGTCCCTTCCCTGTGCGGTTGGGAGGGCCCTAGTTGAGTGGACACAGCACTTAGAACAAGCCTGATACAGCCCAAGGGCCACGCGAGCCTTGATCACCACGGTGAGGTTCTGGTCAGTGAAATAGGAAAGGGCCCCACAAAGAGGAAGTCGCTACAGGGCAGTCTCCACTTGCCGCCAGGGGGCACCCCAAAGGGTCCAGGGCACGAGTGCAGTCCCCGCCAGGTCGCTGGGAAAGGAACTGCTGGAACCGGCCGCAGTGGGCGGGCGCCAGGCACTCGGTCTCGGCTGCCCCCTCTGACGGGGTGGGCGGGGGAGGGAGGACGACTGGGCCATGTCCTCCCGGGCCGGCGGGGCTGGGGGGGACCTCAGGCCCCTCCTCAACCCTGCGCCTGGGTGCTGGCCTGTGAACTGAAGAGAGCGGAGGACAGAGTAGCAGGCACGTTATCGGGCTGCAGTGAGAACACGTCCCTGCCCGTTATGACAGCAGTCGTGACAGCCAGCTTTACTGAGCACCGACCATGTGCGGGGCACGTGCTGTTCTGCATACTTCACATGTCCTTCACTCGGTCCTCAATGTCACGCTCCGAGGCAGGTGCGTCCCATTTTACAGACAGGGAAACTGAGGCCCGGGGAGGCAAAGGAACTTGCCCAGGAGGTGGGGCCTCATCCTTGTCTGTCCATCATCACTGGCACCTAGAGCTTTGGTCCTGTCTCTTCCATTCGAGCGCCAGGAGACCAGGGTGAGACCTCGCTTCTTCTCGGGCCTCGGTTTCCCCAGCAGTCATGGGTCTGAGGTAAAGAGAACAAGATCCTCGTGCGATCCCCGGCCGGCCCCTCGCTAGCTGGGGAGGTGAGTCCTTAACACTCTCTGCTTCTGCTCTCTTGTCTGTAAAGTGGGAGCCATAGCAGGTCGTGCCCCCCGGACTCGGTGAGGCCCACTGCACCCAGCTCCCGGCGCAGCAGCGGGCACTCGGGACGTGCTCGTGACGTGACCAGCACGCTATTAGTGTTGGGTCGTGGCTGTGAACCGAGGGGTCGCTGAGACCCCTCCTTGCCCAGAGAGCCCAGACAAGAGGACAAGGAGGTTCCAGGCAGCCGGGGCCCCTCAGAGCAGACAGGAACCTGGTCCTGTTTTCCTCCATTCTTCCCACAGCCTCCTGTCTGCCAGCACCCTACCTCAGGCGAGTTTTTCTCTTCCCTCTTGCCAGGTCAGAGGGGACCCCAAAGAAGCAAAAAGTAAGAAGTGAACTTTCCCCAAAGGGAAGGGTGGCCTCACCGATCCCCAGGTGCTCTGCTGCCCGAGCAGCAGCTGGCCCCATGCCCTGAAGCCTGGGGCACTCCTAGCGCGGGGCTCCGGTCCGGGACTCCGAGTGCCACGTGCTCGAGACTGATGCCTGGCTCTGCCACGTAGCAGCTGTGTGACCTTGGGCCGGTCGCTGCCCCCACGCCAGAGCTGGCTGCGGAAGCCCAGGGCTGCGACACATGCAGAGCCGCTGGCTGGGACCCGCTGGGCCCGACGTCCCAGCTCCTGCAGCCGGTCAGCTTCGTGAGAATGAGCCGGGGCCCTGGAGCTGGACGGTCCCCAGTCCCTGCCTTGACTCACTCTGTGACCTTGGGCGAGCCACTTCTCCTTTCTGTGCCTTGCTTTCCTCATCTGCAAAACAGGCTTCATGACACTTACTCCGGGATGTTGTCAGGAGAATGAGATGAGGTCAGCCCAAGATAGCAGACAGTGCTCGTCTCTGATATTGCAGCCGCTGTCACGGTCCCCACCGTCCACCGTCCAGCAGACACCGGCAGCCTGTCCGAGCCTCCCTCTGGGGTGGGCCCCAGCCTGAGCCGCACAGGACCTCAGAGCTCTCCTCAGACTGAAGCTTCCTGCCCAGGTGAGAAGGAGCAGCCGGCCGACACGTGGCAAACACATCAGAAAGGGAGGGAGGGTCGTGAGACAGCCGGAGAGCTTAGTGGCAAAACGGGGCAGAGCAGGGCCGAGGGAGCAGGTGGCTCCCACAAAGCAGGGCTCGCCTGTGGCTCCTGGATGCTCCCTTCCTGTCCAGCCTCTGAGCCCAAGCCCCCAGCCTCCCACCTCCCCAGCCATACCTGTATCCACACCGGCCTCGCCGGCTTACCTGGGAGTGTCTCGGCTACCAAATCACGGGGTCAAACAAAGCCAGGCACACTTTGATTCCGATCCGAGACCAACCTCAGCCCCTGTGACCTCACCTGCTGTGGGCCTCGGGTGTAACGAGGGTGTCACGTCAAACAACCCAGAGGTCACCATGAGCACCTCTGGGAAATCGATACAAAACCAACGGCAGCTCTCGCCCCCGCACCAAAGGGCACCGTGTAGTTGCCAGAATCCATCTGAGTTCATTCCCCACGTCCCACCTCCGTGACCTCGTTTCTGTGTTAGGCTAAACCTTCCACTGGCTTCTAGCAGCTTCTAGGCCCCCCGTCCTCCATTTGACTACGTAGACCTCCTCCAACAAACCAGAGGCATCTGCAGAACAGAAACTGAGTCCAATTCCTTTCTGTGGCCTCAGCAACATCCAGCATAAGATGTGGAAGCTCCTGACATCTTTATTGATCGAATGCCTGACTCCCGGTCACCAGTGTAAATTGCACACACGGCTCCAAATTATTTGCAGCCACTTCCATGGAGAGATAGAATCCACCTCCCGTCCCCTTACATCACAGGAGCTGCAGTGCGAGCGAGGTAAGGCGGACATGAGGCCAGACCTGGTCCCAGCCGAGGTCTCAGGAGCCCCTACAGCTTCCAGGCTGGGCTGGAGACCCTTTCGCCGCGAGGGTCAGGCTGGGCCGGCCCGCTGGGGGCCGAGACCTCTTGGGGAGGGAGGCCCAGCTGTCCCAGGCGAGGTCGCATGCAGTGAGCAAACCTAGCTGAGCACAGAGGAGCCCGACCCAAACCACCAATCCACAGAATCATCAGCCAAATAAAATTTTTGTTGTTTTGCACTTATGAGTTTAAGCGATGTTTGTTACGGTGCCACAGCCGATGGCGACACTCCTCGGCCCCGCTCTATCGCAGTCTACTGGGCCACAGCGGCAGGCCTCCCCTCCGTCTGTGGAGGGACACGCTGCCCTCTCTCCCCTGGAGAGGAAATCAGGGAGGCAGCAGGAGTGAACGAGGAGGCACGCCCAGGGGACGGGCGGCCACGACCGCTCCGCCAGCAGTTTGGGTTGCATCATTAAAAGCATCATTAATAAAGATGTATTGTGGATGATAAAGCTCGTGCCTCCTAATTGCTCCTGACAACGTTGCACTGGCTGCTCATTGATTGAGTGGGTACCCGGCCCCCGCCGGAGAGAATAATAAAAGACCCAGCGTCAGCCTCCTCCCTATTGACTTCTCCTCTGGAAAGGAGACGAGGAGGGGGCTTCTTCTCTGGAAAGTCAGCTGTGCTCTGAATGGTGGCGGCACGGCGTTTCTTCCCACCATCTCAAACCCCGCCACGGGTCTGGGTCGCTGGGTAGGTCCAGGGGGATGGGAGTCGTAAAAACTCCTGGACCGTGGGGCCCCGCCTCGGACCTTAAATCCACCTCCACCGGGATGGGGCTCCGGGATGTGCACTGAAACAAGCCTTGCCCTCTCCCCACGCCCGTGACCCCCCTACGCGGCCAGGGCTGGGACTGGCTGGGCCGGAACAAGGGTGGCCCGACTCACTCAGCCACCCCCGGCTCTCTCCGGGCCTCCGGGAGAGAGGTCGTGCCTTGCTGTGCCTCACGTCCCCCCAGGACGGTGCCCACGCCCCTGCCAGGATCACGGGCCCCCGAGGTCCCCGCGGGCCTGACTCCTTCTCATTCCTGAAGCTCGGACCCCACGTCGCCTCCTCTGAGAGACCTCCCGCACAGCTCAGCCGCAGGCCGGAGAGCCGCCCCTACCCTCTTCCCGCCCCATGAGCACGTCTGTGGGGCTTTGTCATGACGACTATTTATGTCTTTGATGTCTGTCTGCTCCCGGGGCGGGCTGGGCTCAGCGCCACGTCCACAGTCGGCTCTCGGCGGGGCCGGAGGGGATGTGCTGAAGGAGTAAGCGAGTCAGTGACTGGACGGCCGAACCGAGAGCCCCCGAGATTGCAAGCAGGAATGGAGGTCTCCACGGAGCGGAGGCCGAGACCAACAGGGTGTAAGAGGGGGGTGGGCGGAGGCCTCACCAGGAGCCGGGAGCCAGACCCGAGGGAAACAGCAGTGCCGGGAAAGTTGCTCTAGAACCGGCCTGGCCTGAAGGGTCATGGTTAGGAGTCGGGTTGTGACGAGAAACCGCCCGGGCTCGGATCTCTACTCCGTGCCCTCCCGGCCTGGGAGGCATCCGGCCAAGGTCTCACCTCCCAACAGCGGCGGCCTGGGCCGTCCTTCTGGAATCGCGGCCCGCCATGGAGAGCGCTCAGCGCGGATCTGGCCGCACACAGGTCGCAGTGGGTTTGAGTGTCGGCCATGCGCGCGGAAAAGCTCGCCCCCACCCCCAGACATGGTGCCATGGCATGGCACCAAGTAACCGGTCAGAGTCCCGTCACGGGCCTGAGGTGGAGCCAGATCGCTTTCCTGGGCAAGGCAAGGGGGCCTGGAGTCTGGCGGATTTTCAGCTCGCAGCTCTGCCCCACGCACACACACTCCTACACACACACTGTGGGACCCTGGCCGTGTCATCACCTTCCGAGCCTCGATTTTCCAGCATCACGTCAGGGCTCACTGCTCCGCCCTGACTCCCTGGGAAGGCCTGGTCAGCCAGAGGCCTCTGCTCACCACCTCGCCCATTTATCCTCCCTGATGGCACGGAGCAGCGCCGGCCCCTCCGCTCACAGGCAGCGAGGTTAAAAATACACCCAAACGATGTTTCCATCGACTTTCCCCTGAGTTATGGGCTGAGGCCTGGGGCCGCCTCCAGCTCCGACGCCAGAGGCCGCAGAGGAGCCTGGGCACAGCCTGGGTGAGTCAGACCGGCCCACGGGGACGACCTCACCTTTCTTCCCCGTGAAATGGGCTAGCGACGCCCCTCACGTCTGCGTGTCTCTGGACGACACGTGTGCCGTTGGCTCCTCCGGTCCTCTCGGGTTCACCAGGCAAAGGCAAGTTATGAAGCCTGACTCAGGACAGGATAAAGGACATTTGGAATTCTGCCGCTGTGTCACTTCCTCCATCTTCTTCAGGGCCTCGGCCGGAGAGACCCAGAGAGGGGTCACGACCTTTAGTAGCACGAAATCACAGCCAGAGGGGCCTCGGAGACCCTGGGCAGGAAACAGTGCTTTCTATAGCGCTCCGACGGGGCTGAAGGTCTTGGAAGTGGTGAGGCCAGCGCACCCGCCAACGTGTGAAGTGGGGGTTCCCCTCACCCCCGTCCTGAGGAAAAATCGGAAGTGTGTGAGGCCACGCCAGCCTCCATAATGCCTCGACCCCGCCTCCCCCAACACACACACCCCCTCGTGACCCTCTCAACAGCTGCCTCCCTCCTCCCCGGATAAACCAACCCAGACCTTATTCAGCCAAAGACAAAGCGCCCAGACTCTAGAGCTCTGCTCTCCTAGTATTACAGTAACCATTTTCATTTCAATTAACTGAAATTAAATTTAATAAAAATTTAATTTAATAAAAATGCAGCTCCCTAGTCTCCCTAGCTGCACACAGTTCCAGTGTTGGGGAGCCAAGCGTGCCTAGGGACCCCCGTCTTGGACGGCAGGGCTCTCTAGGGGAGGAATCGGATTGGCCTGAACCGGCCACGGAATCCCGTTGCCCATCGCCAGTGGTTGGGCTGTGGCTGTCACGTGACTTCTCAACAGGGAGGCGTGCCTCGCCACCCGCTTGCCTCCAGCCTTTGCAGGCCGGTGTGAAAGGCTGTGGTGGCCGAAGCTGAGGTGACCGCCTCACAGCTGTCAGACAATAAGCCTGAGAACACAAGCCAGCACGCTGACCGGAGCTGAACTAAAGGATGGAAGGATGCGGGGCTCCACTGAGCTCTGGAGCCAGCTGCCTCTGAACTTTCCTTTATATGAATATTCGAGCCACTGTCACTGGGGATTTCTGTCACCTGCCACTAAACGCTTTCTAAGTGACAAAGTAGGAAATGCGAGCTGCATTATACTTTCAGGCCTCTGGGAAGCGGTTCCCTCTACGCCTCTCTTCACATCTGTCACAAAGCTGAAAGTGACCACTCTCTCCTCTGATCCCACACTGGTCCCTATTTGCCAACCCTTGGCACAGTCACTGGCAGAGTGAGGCAGAGTCTACATCCATCTTCACGGAGCTGTACCCCCGGGCCCTGCAAGGGTTCCTGGCAAGTAGCAGGTACTTGATTCATACTTGGTGAATAAAAGAACAGATGCTTTATTTTAGCGTCCCTACATGCTGTAAGTTTACAGTAAAGCTTGCAAAATGAAGGAGTGAATTTCCCACAGTTCTCAGAACTCGAGAAATTCAGAGCAGGCTGCCTGCCCCTACCTCACACCATATACCCAAATACATTCCTAGTAAATGATGGTCAAATGCAAAAGCAAAGAGCTGACATTTGTATTTATTCCTTTAAAATTCTATGTGGAGTCCATTGATGGATGAATGGATAAATAAAATGCAGTGTATTCATACAATAGAATATTATTTAACTGAGAAAGGAAGCAACTTCTGACACAGGCTACAACATGAGTGAATCGTGAGGACATATTATACTAAATGAAATAAGCCAGTCACAAAAAGACAAATTATATGATCTAGACTAGTCAAAGTCATAGAGAATGACTACATAGAATGAATGGCTGTTGCCAGGGGCTGGGGGGAGGTAGGGGTAGGAAGTTGTTTAATGCAGACAGAGTTTCAGTTTTGCAGGATGACAAGAGTTCTGGAGATTGGTTGCACAACAATGTGAATATATCTAACTCTACGGAACTATATACTTAAATTTTATGGTAAATTGTGCCACAATGAAAAAAATGTCTAAAGAGGAGTGCCTGGGTGGCTCAGTGGGTTAAGCCTCTGCCTTCGGCTCAGGTCATGATCTTAGGGTGCTGGGATCGAGCCCCAAGTCGGGCTCTAGCTCAGAGGGGAGACTGCTTCCCCCTCTCTCTCTCTGCCTGCCTCTCTGCCTACTTGTGATCTCTCTGTTTCAAATAAATAAATAAAATCTTTTTTTAATTAAAAAATGTTTAAATGACATGGAATATACATGCAAAAGGGTATGTAAAATGACTGTGTCCAGTTTAAACCAGAATGCAAAGATAACCAGTGGGAGCCCCAGCCATCTGAAGAAATGGCATCCGAGACCTCTGAAGCCCGGGGTGTCCCTTCCTGGTGTCACCTCACCCTCCCCTGTAGAAAGATTGGCCCTTTAGAATGCTGTTTGTTTCCTTGCTTTCCCTTATTGTTTTGCCTAACAATATATAGTTCAGGTTTGCTCAATTTTAACGTCTACGTAAATGAAACAAAAAAGCAAATGCTGTATCTCTTCTGTCACTTCTTCTCCCCGATTATTTTCGGGGTGACGATTGTTAGTGTTATGATTTGTTAAACTTGCATATGTGTCACAGACTCTCTGGTACGCCTCATAAATTTCACAGTTACAAAATACAAACACAAAGAGCTAAATGTAAAGATTGAAGTTCTTTAAAAAATAAAGAAATCTAGGTGACTATTTTTATCATCTTCAGATGAGGAAGGCCTTTCCAAGCATAACACCAAAGACAGAAATCACAAAAGAATCAGTTGACATGTTGGATGACAAAACAGTTTAAAACGTCTGTGGATAAAAACGCCCTGAGCCGAGTTACAAAGGCAAAACACAAACTGTGAACATGATTAACAACACAGAAGATGTAGAAAAGACCAATATCCCCATCGTACGAAGGGGTCTTTCAGATTACATAAGAAAGGGTTGAACATGCTCCCACACTGCGGGTCCCTATAGGAATTGGTGAGTGGGCGATATATGGCAAAGTCTACCCAAAGTCTAAAGACAAGTGTGTGCCCTTCCCCCTGGAGTAGCCGCTGTAGGAATTTCACCGGAGGAAACAGGCAGAGACGTGCGGTACAATTCGTGTATGAGATGTCCTTCACAATCGTTTCTACAATCAGGGGAAAATGCAAGTGACCTAAATGTCCAACAACAGGGAATGGTTTGAACTATCAAAACGACTGAAGTCGTGTCTCGGAAAAATGTCTCCCTTCGGCAGGGCAATACTAGTTGAGATAAAAAGCAGGTTATACTCTGATAGACAGATGACTGGAACACAAAGTGGGACACCCATGTTGGAACACGGTGGACAGTGTCTTCTATCCAACACGGAAATTATACTCTTAGACATTTACCCAAGAGAAATGAAATCGAAACCACAAAAACTTGGGTACACGTGTTCATGAGGTTTTGTGGTTTTTTTTTTAAGATTTCTTATTTATTTATTTATTTATTTGACAGAGAGAGAGAGATCACAAGTAGGCAGAGAGGCAGGCAGAGAGAGAGGGGAAGCCAGCTCCCCACTAAGCAGAGAGCCCAATTTGGGGCTCCATCCCAGGACCTCACTGAGATCATGACCTGAGCCGAAGGCAGAGGCTTTAACTCACTGAGCCACCCAGGTGCCCCTATGAGTTTTACCTTCAATAGTCAAAAACTGGAAATAACCCAAATGTCCATCAAGGGACGCATCGATAAACGCGGTGTACGCATACGATGGAGAACTGGCGGATGGTGAAGAGGAACAGACTTTTGGCTAAATCTCAGAGACATCACGTTAAATGAACGAGTGGAGACACGAAGGCTAGCTACGGTATGACTGTCTACACAGCAGACTGGGACAGGCACAACCATGACGGAGAACAAATCGGTGTTTTTCGGGATCTGGGGTGAGCATGGAGGCCAATTGCAAATCAGCAAGAGCAAACTGGGGGGAAGTGTCCTATATCTTGATTGTGGTGGTGGTTACACAGCTGTCTCTGTTTATCAAACTCATCAAAATGTCACTTAACATTGGTGGATTTTATTGTCTATAAACTATTATATTTAGAGACAAGTATTTTATTGTCTATAAATTATACCTCAACAAAGCTGATATTTACCAGTTTTTCTGAGCTGGTAGGGTCTCAGTTTTTGTGTAAAAAAAAATAGTACACATCTCTGCTGGTTAGGAGAGACTAAGATATGCTGTGGTAACAGCTTCCCACAATCGGAACCAAACTGAGGTTTGTCTCGTACTCCCGTCCCAGTCTCATATACATTAGAGGACTGTTCAGGGTGGCTCTCCTTCACATGGTGCCTCCGGCACCCAGGCAGCTGCCATCTTGTGGCTCCACCATCCTGACACATGACTTCCACAAGTACCATCAACAAGGGAAAAAGGTTGGAAGAGAGTTGCAGTTCTTATCTGTGTCTCCCTGAAATTAACCCAGGTCACATCTGCTAATAGTCCGCGGCCAAAACAAGTTACATGACCCCATCCCAATGGCCAGGAAGACTGGAAACGTGGATCTTCAATGAGTGCTAGTTGTTTCTGCCCTGATACTCCGAATACCCCTTGCTCTCTCCTCCCTACACAGAGAATGCACCCTTTTCTTAAGGGAAAACACCTATGTCCCACCCCACCATTGCCTTCAGCTGAGAGCATGGGATCCTTGGGCAGCATTCACTAGTCATTCTCCGTGTGGGGCTCCTCTTTGTCCAGAGCCTTCTGAACTAACACCACAAGGCACATACTCCTTTCCACATACACACAATATACTCCAAGTGGAACAGGCCTCAGATAATCACAATAAGCATTCTCATTTGGAGTCCATCAAAGACATTTCAAAATTCACCTAGAATTTCTAAGGAAAAACTTCTAGAATTTCAAAAAATATGGCAACCTTGAGAACCCGCCAAGCACACTTTGTGTAGTCTCTACCTTGAGGTTTCTCAACTCTTACCTTGAGGGTGAGAAGGTTCTCAACTTAAGCCCGGAGTCCTCTCTCTGAGACAATCTCCAAGTCTGGGTTCCTCCACAGCCCCTCACTGTATCTTTTGGGGCTGTTCTTCTTCCCCTCACCCACCTCACTCTATTTTATTTTCCTTCTTGGCCATATCTGGAGTGAGCTTTCTCACTTTCTCCTCTGCTTCCTGTATGCTAGAAGGGGTGAAGACTCAAACATCATTTCATCCAATTTGAAGTCTCAAATCATCAAAAGCTTTTGCAGGCCTGGCCTGGGATTTCATTGGAATTATATTCCCTTTAAAAGCCTAGCAGGTGGGGCACACTTCAGTGACTCAGTCAGTTAAGCGTCTGAATCTTGATTTCAGCTCAGGTCATGATCTCAAGGTCCTGAGACTGAACCCACGTTAGGATCCACGCTGGGCATGGAGCCTGCTTGAAAGTCTCTCTCTGCCCCTCCCCCCCCACTTGTGCATATATGTGTGCATGCATGCTCTCTCTCTCTTCAAAAAAATTATTTCTTGGGGTGCCTGGGTGGCTCAGTCAGTTAAGCATCTGCCTTCAGCTCAGGTCATGATCTCAGGTCCTAGGATCTAGTCCTATATCAGGCTCCTTGCTCAGCGGGGAGCCTGCTTCTCCTTCTCTGTGTGCCTACCACGCTCCCTGCTTGTGCTCTCTCTCTCTCTCTCTCTCTCTCTCTCTCTGGCAAATAAATAAATAATCTTTTTTAAAAACAAAAATTAGTTAATTCTTAAAATTAATTAATTAATTAAAACCCAAGCAGGCTCCTGATCTATGTGCCTCTGGTCTGTTCTATGTGCTAAACTTCCTGACAAGAAATAATTCTCACCTAGATGCCTTTGCTTTATCGCCTCTGGGCCTACTTCTCTCTGTGGGATGGTTGACTCTATTAGACACAATAGGTGGGAAGGCCACGCCCTACTGTAATATTGCCCCTCAGTCACCTTAAGCAAAGGAGAGATGTTGCGGGCTTTCGAGTCCAAAGCCCTTTACACACCACCTCTGGCTGTTGGGCCTGGAGAGGCACCGAGAATCACGTCAGCCCGACTCTGCCCTGAACTTCAGATTTATCCCAACTCCTGTCCATTCCTCTTGAGCTGATCTCTTCCTTGTAACCCTTGCCAAATGCAGCCAACAATAGCAAAGAAACTTGACCCTCATCTTCTGTTCCAACCTCTCCCCCTAGAACCATAAATCTAGGAGTTCCTTGTGCCTTCCGAACTATCATAGGAGACAGGTTTGTGAAATGCATAACACAGATCTCCGTCTTTCCAGTCTCCGATATCAGGGATCAGGGTCCTTACTGACTGCCCCCCCAGAGCCCCCTCTTTCAGGGCTTTGCGATGGCAGCATTTCTCCTTCGTATCAATTTCTCTATGAGTCAGAATAGGAAAGGCTGTGTTACTAAGCCCCAAAAGTCCAACGGCTTACCGCTATAAAGGTCACTGTTTGCTCACGTTCGGTCTGATACGGACAGATGGGGGGGATCCAGGACTCAGGGGTCCAGCCCCTTCCATCTTCGGGGTGGCTGTGTCTTCCAAGGTGACCACAGCAGCGGACGGAAGTGATGGAAGAGCACAGCCGGTCCTCGCTGCCTCAGCCCGGAAGTGATCAGAAGTGACATATGCCTTGTGGAGACTGGGAGGACTCACCACGAACTCCCTGGAAGGGGTGAGCACAAGTGGCCCTTCAGATCTTTCTGTGGGCCACCGTGCAGGCCACAGTGGCAGGCCCTGTGAACTCTCAATAGTAATTAACTAAAAGTCCCTTTCAGGGCAGGACCACACCAAGAAGGATCTGCTGAAAGGCAAGCCATATTGGGCATAACAGAGACCATGGGAACCACAAAATAGAAGCAAGAGAAAGGGGGGGAGAGAGAGAGAGAGAGAGAGGAAGGAAGAAGGAAGGAAGGAGGAAGAAAGAAAGAAAGAAAGAAAGAAAGAAAGAAAGAAAGAGAAAGAAAGAAAGAAAGAAAGAAAGAAAGAAAGAAAGAAAGAAAGAAAGAAGAGAAGGTCTACATAGAAGGGAAGAGGGGCTACAAGACCGTTTTTTTTTTTTTTAACATTTCATAGACACAACAGAAGAGGGAACTCTAGAGCTATGAAGCTTAAAAACAGATTCTGACCCCTCCCTCCTCTGGAAAGGTCAGAAAACTCCTTTCATATAAAAATGAAAATCAGAAAAAGACTGTCTTTAACTTTAACAAAGTCATCTTCATGAAAACGGAATAACGGGCAATGTTACCGCAGGTAATGAGGGACCCCCAAAATGTGTGCCCATAGAACACACTCGAGAACATAAAAACCGTTTCCTAATACTTAAAAATGAGTCAACAGAAATTTTCAAAGAAATAAAAGACACAGAAGAATAACAAACCAAAATGAAAAGGCCTCAGAAAAGATGTGCTAGAACTGAGGGGGAAATTAGAAATAAAAAGAAATCCTCATTAAAGAACAAAGCCCAAATTGAAAAGAACACAAGAGCAAAGAAGCACACCAGATACACCTAAGGAAATGAGAAGATAAATTGTGGGGCATTAGGAAAAAAGGGGAGAGATAACTGGGATTCAAGAAAAAGTGACTCTGCAGAAAATAGGCAGAAAGAACTAACATATGTATAATAGAAGTCGCTGAAGAAAGTAACCAAAGCTGAAGACTAAAGTCTACACACTATAACTTTTTTTAAAAAACAAAAAAACAAAACAACAACAAAAAAGTCCTTTCCTGAAATAACGACCTTGAAACGACATTGGATACCTAGAAAGGTTGATGCAGAATATCCAACAGAGAGACATAGTCTACAGATGCCTTTGGGAATCCAGGCAAAATTCGGGTCGTTGTATTACCTCATCAACACTTCCTGCCAGAAGCAACTAGAAGGCTTATTTACAAGGAAGAGAGTACAGTATGAGCCAACGATGGTAAATAGAGCCAAACTGATTCCCAAATACAAAGATTAGAAACAGTTATCAACAAACAAGGACTCTCAGGATACTGTTTCTGTGGCACCTTCTGAGGACCCTCTCAGGGAAGAAGCTCAAACACTGACATCACCAGAGAAACGCGAACAAAAGGTGTGTGAGTGGTAAACATACAGAGCACGTAGTTCCTTGCACGGTGAAAACCGAAAATGGTTCCAGGAGCTCCAGCGCATCCTGAAGCGATGCAGCCGGCAAATATTTGAGGGAACGCGACAAGAGCGCGTAAAAACTGGAATGAGCTCGCCGGCCGCCTTGCGGTTCACGTCTGCGAGTAAAAGGTAGTAATTCAAATCAGAGGCTGTGGGAAGAGGATCATAGCAGGTTTCAATATTGCTCGTAGTAGAGAACCAAGAGACAAAAGAGAGGGGACGGAAAATATTTCATACAGAGCTGAGTATAAAGGGAAAAACGGGAGCACGTATGGGAACTTTCCTAAAGACCGAAAAGATAAAACCCAAGAGAGGCAGAAAATAAAAGTCATACTGAAAGCCCATTTGTTTAAAAAAAAAAAAAAAACTTACATAGGTCTAAATGTATCATAAAACAATATGACAGAACTGAGGCTAAATGTATTGATTATATGGTCTTAGCTCACCTATTAATAGAAAAAAGGTTTTTAGGTTGGCTAAGAAAGGAAACTCCAATACTGTGCTTGAAATCACTGTGGAGCGATGGCCCTAACATACTGTCTAGTGAAAATCTGAGGTGGGGGAGAGTGTGGTATGCAGCCATTGATCTAATACAGGAGGACGCTACGCGCAGATAGGAGCCGGCTTATGTCAAAGAGACAAAAGGAAGAATGTTCCGATTATCCATTGTACCATGACGCCCCTGACATTAGGCCTAGACAGTCGTTTTATTATGAAATGAATTTGTGGGTCAGGAATTGAAGGCGGGCAGGCTGGGTGGCTCACGCTTTTCCCCAAGGGGCTGATGCGGCTCTCTCACTGGCATCCAGTGGGAGGTGAGTAGGTCTGGAAGATCCAGGATGCCTTTGCTCACGTGACTGGGGTTTGGGGAGGCAGCTGGAAGGCCGGGCGTGGCGGGGACTGTGGGTCACTGTGCCTACACGTGGCCTCTTCAGCCAAGGGTCTGGGAGCAGTGAGGGGTCCAAGCACCCGGGTGTTGAGTGAGTCGGGATTAGGCTCTGTGGCTTTGCACAACCCAGCTCAGAAGGCCCTGAGCACCACTTGCGCCCCCACTCTGCTGGGGCCTGAAGCAGTCACAAGTCACCCAGAACCAAGGGGGGCCACAGAGACCACACCGCTCGATGGCACGAATGTCCCAAAATTTCCAGCCGTGTTTTCCAACTGCCCCCGACGATAAACCGTGTATTGTTTTAATGATTACCCACAGGGGAGAAAGCCTCAGTAAGGGTCATTATCACAGTCCATTGCAACATATGAAATGTCTTTGAATCCATCCATGAGTTCATAATTATGTTTTTAATCCCTACTGGACCACCATTAGGAGGCCAGGGTGATTTCGAAAATGATGACAGGGAATACGTAAGCATGTACTCTACCTCTCCTCTATAAACCGTACCACCAGGTAGCCAAATAGTAGAGGACGCTGAGTTTCTCTCCCTAGGAGCATGGAAATAAATGAAGTCATCACAACAGAATGAGAGCTCACGGGTTAGCGGCCACTAATACATTAGCAATCAGTCACTGACCATCGGCAGCTGCTCGCTCCCCAGAGACAGCGGGACGCGGTGCCTCCCGCGAGAGGAACACAGACCTCTCTACCAAGAGTTCTTGCCAAAAAAAAAAAAAAAGAAAAGAAAAAAATTCCAACCTGAATCTGAGTCTCCAGACCCAGCTCCCAATCTGCAGGAAGTACACAAACCATGGAAAACTCTGCAGGCCTTTCAATCCAGGTTCTTCGACAAATGAATTACCAGGAAAAACACACGGCAGGGCAAGCTGGAGATGAAACAGATTTGGGAGATCCATCAGCCCGTGCGACGTGGGGACCTCGTTCCCATCTTGATCCAAACCAGGTTTTGATGCATTTTGACATGCCTGAGATCATTTTAAGTTTGAACAGAGACTGGATAGTAAGTGCTGATATTAAGCAATGATTGTTGCAGGTGAGGTATTAAATAATGATATTAATATTATTTAGGGACTAATCATTCATCAGGACACTCTGGAAAATTTGGAAATGAAATTATATGATGTCTGGGATGAATGGGGTGAATGCCCCAATAATTTGGGAAGTAAAGAGGTACGACATCAGAGACAAGACTGGCGTGCACTAAGCACTCTTGAAACTGGGTGCTTGGTACCCGGTTGCTCATTACTTGCTCTAATTTTATCTATGTTTGAACTTTTCGTAATAAAAGGCTCTGTGTGGGGGCACCTGGGTGGCTCAGTCGGTGAAGTGTCTGCCTTCGGCTCAGGTCATGGTCCCGGGGGTCCTGGGATCAGGCTCCCTGCTCAGCGGGGAGCCTGCTTCTCCCTCTCCCTCTGCGCCTCCCCCTGCTTGCACTCTCTCACTCTCTCTCAAATAAATAAGTAAAATCTTTTAAAAAATAAAAGGCTTACATGTGCAAATTTTTGTGCCATAAAAATTTTATATAGGAAAAAAAGGCTGGAAAGATATACATCCAAATGCGAGCTGTATACTTCAACTCACACAGCGTTCTGCGTCAAGTGTGTCTCAACAGAAATAAATTCTAAAAAATGCGAACCATAAATTGTTCTGGCACACAGGATTATAGGCAAGTTTTCTTTTTAAATTGTTCAATAGCTTCTGAAACATGTACAATGAACACACAGCACTTCAAAAATCTGGGAAAGGAAAATTAAACCAAAGCAGCACACCCTTCCCAGGGGGCGAAGCTTTCTCTCGGGCTCCGCAGGTGTGCGGGTAACTTGGCAGAACCCGACCAGGAAGCCATTTGGCTGCACACACCGGGGCCCTTACAGGCAAATGTGCTTCCCTTTGCCCCACTTCTCTTCTGGGAATCGTGCCCAGGGAAATCATCTAAACGCTGAACCGCCAACCAAGCTGCCGGCTCAAGGATGTCCACGCCGGCGTTAGTCACCGGAGCAGACTCTTGGAGTCAGAGGCCACGTCCAACAACAGGGGATTGTCTCAGGAAAGGAGGGGTACATCGTGATGATGGAATGCTAGGAATCCCTCAAAACGGTGATTATTGGTCCGAAAGCCTCGGACTGAATGCTGCGTGAACCGAGGATGCACATTGGTATATCTGCTGCGATTCTCGTTTTGCAAACGTCCATGGAAAATGAATAGAACCCAGTGATCAGCCTCACAGAACAGCCCATCATATTTTTATTTTAAATGCCTTTGCTCCTGCTAAGGGAGACTTGGTTTTCTCAGAGCTCCTCTGGAAACCCTCCAGAGGCAGACGGCTCCCTTAGATCCCACTTGTCCCCGTGCCCCGTGTCTCTCACACCATCAGGCTGGCTTTGTCTCTTGTCTCATTCCCACTGCCTGTCTGATGATACTCCCGTGGACACCCGGTCCCTTCTCCTCCATCGGCAACCCCCTCCCAGGCTTCCGTATGTGTCACAGCGTAACTGAAAAGTGGAGAAGCTTGAGGATATCCTCACTATCAGCAGCTCCCCTCTGGCCACATCTTGTCCCTTCCCCCCCATCTCCTGACCCCAGGAGGTCCTCGTGCACCACACATCTCCAGAAAACCTCACAGTATCCTACAGCGCCACCTTCCCCTCTCCCCCGTGCCATGCCGCCCTCCCCGACAGGTCCCCTTTGCACATCCACAAAATCCTCAGCATGTTTTCTTCAAGGCCATTCTCACTGAAAGATGAATGTTGTGCCAGCTTCAAAGTACTATTTGTGCCCTTATTTGTGGTGGGACTTGATAGATCCCCCCATCTCTACTCCCCCTCCTTCTATAGTCATAGATCCCTAGGGGTCTAGGTAGGGCCCTGGCTGCCTTTACAAAAACTACATTTCCCAGCATCCCTTGCAACTACAGATGCCATGTGACTGAAGTATGGCCAATAGGATGTGAATCAGTGATGTATCACTTCCAGGTTATGCTCTTCCAGGGAAGGGATTGCCTCCTCTTCATCTCTTCCCCCTTCCTGCCATCCAGTATGTGGGCTTGGAGCCAAGTTACCGTCCTGGGTGATAAGGGTGGTAACAATCAATGAATCAGATACCATAGGAAAAGCAGAGCAACAAGGTGGAAGGAACCCAGGCCCTGACACCATGAAGCCAACTCTGTTGCCACCGTTCACTGTCCCTCGAGCTGTTACAGGAGAGGAAAGTAATTATCTGTCTGGTTTATCTGTCTGGTTTTGCTGTTGTTGTTGTTGTTAATAAGCAGCCAAACCTGGATCCTACTTGCTCTATTAAAGCACCCCCAAGGCCCCCAGGGCCAGCAAGCTCTCTTATGTCAGGTTCTCCCAGAAACAGAGCCTGAGACAAGGATTCAGCGGCAGGTGCTTCATGAAGGAAGTGCTCCGAGCAGAAACCAGTAAGGGAGTCAGGGAAACAGGAGAAAGCAGGAGAAGCCAGGCAAGGGTGCATTTCTGTCCTGGCCAGGGCCCGATCCCAGGGAGCTGGGGAATGCTGACTGTACCTCTCAGTCTATGCTGTCTGCAGCGGCTGGGCTTTCCTGCTGCAGGAGATTGGCTGAGGGGACCCAGGGAGGGGGGCATTGACTTTCAGGTACTTCCACTTCGCCGTACGGGGTGAAGAAGGTCCACGGCCGTTCTCTGAAGCAGGCCTGAGATGTGAGTGGTCAGCCAGAGATCACAGAGCCCAGACCCTGCACAGGGGATCGGGTATATGCTTCCCATAAGGAGGTCTGCAGGCTCTGGTCATACGCCAACAGTGTGCTCCACGCATGGGGAGGTGAAGCCTTCCAGAACCTTCATGATTCCCACCCTGTGAACCTCTTCCCCCAGCCTTCTCATGCTGTGGCCCCAGTGGAGATGAACACCGTCAACCCCAAAGATTCTCCCCTGGGACCCTTTGCCGGGAGTGCTGGCTGATGACATGAGACCTACCACTCAGTTGCCCGGTAAACCATGCCAGCAGTTTTCCCAGAGAAAGCAACGGGTCCCAGCACGTGGGCTTCCGAACGTGGCGAATCAGAGAGGTGCAGTGACTTGCCTGAGACCACCCAGCTAAAGTGCAGGGACTGAGGTGGGTGGGTGAAGGAAGGAGGAATGTTACAGAAAAGCCAAACGCCATGAGAACCTGGAGAAGTAGACCCCAGGCTCTGTGTGGAGCCAGGAGAGCTTCTGGGAGCAGGACGGGGCCTCACAGGGGGCAGCGACAATGCCTGTAAGGACTCGGGGGAATCATTCACTGAGCACTTCTATGGACTAAAACCCCAACCTCTGTTAGCTTCTGCATCCCCCAATGTACCTTGCGGGGGCACCCTCTCCTTAGGGTCACCCAGTAGCCGACATGGAGTGAGGAATTACTTGGGAGCAAAGAATCCTGGGAAATATCTACAGGGAAGTGAGACCCAAGCTGGAAGGAGCCAATATGGGGTGTGTTCTCACCACAGTTCCCCTGGGTGCTCCTGGAGCTCTGTCCAGCTGGGGAGGTCAGGGACAGCACTGGCCTATGTCATGCCCTGCACAGAGCTCGGAGCCAGGGGCGAGGGTGGGCACAGCAGCCGTGGCTGCAGGCAGGTGACCACGTTGTCCCGCAGAGACGCGAGGGGCTGCTCCTGGCCACACTGCTGGGAGGCACTGCCACCCAGGTCCCTGTGATCCAGGCCGCAGGATCTTCCCACTCTTTCCATCTCTTTCTCCCTCTCGGTTCTGAAAATAGCCCTTGCCAGTATTTGGAGACCTGTGTGCTTTCTTTTTTCTTACAACTTCAAGACTTGAATGACATGGAGCTTTTCATTTAGACACTGGCATTATATTTGCTGGGCTCCATTAACCCAGTCCAGGGGGAAGGGAGGTCTTCAAACACCTGAGAGGGGCAGAGCAGCCAAGTGGCCACCAGACCCCATCCTGAATGCGGGCCGGACCCTTGTCGCTCGCCAGCCCTTAGACCCAGGCTACCTAGATTGCAATCCTGGGCCTGCCCTGCACCCCCCGTGTGAGTTTTTACAAATTGCCTAGCATCTCTGTGCCTCGGTGTCATCCTCTGTAGAATGGGAAAGGCAATAGAACCCAATTCCCAGGGCTGTTGTGAAAATTCGATGCAGTAACCTGGGCACAGTGCGTGGAACAGCGTGGGGCAGGGGGTAAATATTGACTAAATACCGGGTCAGCCTCTGCTTCAGGGGCGTGAAGTCTGGGGCAGTAAGCAGGCTTGGACGCGGACACGGCCACCCAGTGTGATTGGGTTTGGGTAGAGGGAAGCGAGGGGCCGTGGGAACCCCGAGAAATGAGTGAGGAATACAGGAACCGCACAAAGGCAGAGCGGGGGGAAGTAGGTTTCGACGGATGAATAGGAGTTCACAGGTGGAAGAGGTAAGGAGTAGTGAATATCTGCATCAGGGTGGGATGGCCGTCCAGCACCCAAACCTCTCCTGTGCAGCATCCCAGGCCGGCAGTGTCCTGTGTCCTTCTGCAGAGTCTGAAAAAACCAGGCTTTGGTTTGCTCAATAGACCACTCCTGCCTGGGACTTGGAAGCTTAATGTTGGGCAAGGGCCACAATAGAGTCCCGGCCAGGCTGGCTTGGAGGCCCAGGGCCCTGTATGTTCCGTAAGCACTGAAAGTCCTCCCATCCGCTCAGTAAGCCCTGAGACAGAGCCAAGAAATCCGCCCCACCCCCCTTTACTTCGGGTGAGCAATCACATTTCTGTTGCTTGCAACGAAGAATTCCAAAGGGAATTTCTGCCAGAAAGACCAGAATGAGCAGGAACACCCCCCGCCGCCCCCCCCCGCCCCCCCCCGCCGTCCGAAAGGCCCGGCACCAAAGCCTGCCCCTCCCCTGCGCTTTCCCCTTCGACACTCACGGAGACCATACAAGGAGGCAGGCTGCCTCTCCACTCCATCGCACAACCAACAAAAGAACTGAGCCCTGAGAAGCGGTGATTTGCTGAAAGTTGTCCATAGACGGGAGGGACCAAGGAGGCTCCGACGTCGGGTCAGGCACCTGGCCAGGCTCTGCCTTGCTGCAGTGAGAGGCCCCGGGAGCCCGAGATGGGAGGTCTGTCCCTATCCCCCATCGCAGCCCGTGAATGTACAGACCCAGGACAGATGCTGAGACCAAGGCTTAAAGCCAACCTTAGCTCTGCCCCCCTGGCGGGACTGCGGGAAATGAGGTTTGAGTTTAAAGGCAACTATGAGAAGGAGGATGAATCTGGAGCCCAGGGAACACAGCACCTGGGGCTCTGAATGCACTGGCCGGACCTGGAGCAGCCCAAGAGGGGTGGTTAAGACCCGGAACCAGAGGGACAGGTCCATGACCTGGGCACCTACTGTGTGCCGGGCCCGTGATGAGCCTCCAGGTTCTCACTGAAGCCACCTACAACCCCGCAAGATCTGTGTCAGCACACGCAGTGTGCAGAGAAGGAAACTGAGTCTCAGAGGTACCTCGACATCCTCAGCGTCACACAGTCTGGGGTGACAGAGTCAAGGGAGGGCCATCTGACCCAAGAGCGGGGATGGAGGATAGATAAACCTTCAGGGAAGTTGGAACACGGAGCAGGGCTTGGCTATCACACGGTATTAGCGGAGATGATGACATCTCAGAAAGGTGTCGTTGTCGTTCTCAGTGTGAGTCTGACTGCATTTCTCCTCCGCTTAAAACTGTCCAACGACTCCCCTTATGCTGTGAAAATGAAACCTGGAGTCTATGCCACGTCCTGCAGGAACCCACACCATCTGCCCCCAACCCTTGATTCTCTCCAGTGGCACCAAGTCCTCTCCCATCTCAGGCCCTTTGCACCGGCTGTTTCTGGCATGCTCTCTCCACTCCTCGCCCACTTGGTTCCTCCTCCTCCTCCTGCTAGTCCCCTTACACGGAGTCTTCTGAGGCTGTGGGTTTCCCATGGCCAGGACCCTAAGGGTCCCACTACCACCTGTCCCCTTTTCTGTCACCACACTAAGTGTGGTTTATAGCGCTCTTAGCCGTACATTTGGCAAAAGTAGGCTCTTGGGGGAGTGAAGAAGGGTTTCGATGGCACAATAATCTGGGACCCTACACGACAAAATCTCATTCGGGAGAAAGTAAATTTAAATAATTCACCTCATGAATCCAATTACTTAATTATAATTAAGTTTAATGAACATAAACGATGTAATTAATTAATTTATTGTGGTGTTTCTCCTCAGGGAGCGATAACGGAGAAGAAGTGGGAAATGCTGCTTTAAGCATCTGTGAGTTTGCTTGTTCCCACTCTGGTGCCCTCGCTGAGCTCACTGAGGGCAGCCCCAGCCGGCCTCGGCCCCGCTGGAGCTCCAGTTCTGGAAGGCTCCCTGGCACACAGTGGGTGCTCAGATATCACCTTCCGTGGGCCAAGCCCCGCAGTGAGCAATCCAGACAAGGCTCTGCCGTGGAGAGTCCTCGCTATGTCTCCTTTGCCTGTCCCCCCTCCCTCAGGCAATGGGGAGCCACGGAAGGGAAGGCCTTCCTGGGCTGGTGCGCCCCAAGCCTCCTCCCACCCAAGTCTCGCGCGAGGCCAGCCCAAGACAAGAATAGAGCAGCCCACAGCTTCAGCAAGCCTAGAGGGGGTGGAGGCAGCTAAACCTGGTTTGACAGGTGGCTCACTCCGGGTAGGGCAAAGCTTGGGCTGGGGGCGGCGGGGGGGGGGGGCGGGGAGGGCGTGCGGCAGGACGTCCCAGTTTCTAGGTTCACCCAGCTCTGCTTCACTGTCTGGGGGGCCACAGGCAGGGCCAGACCCTAACAGGGCCTTTATAACCTCCAGGACACCCTGAGTCCCCGGGCGTGAGGATGCACGAGCCACGATAAACATAGCACAGCGGATGTATATATAGACCCTCCCACCTGGTTTCCAAAAGGATTCCAAGCGGCTTTCACAAGAGGCAAAGAAATGAACATACAGCGTGCCCGGGTTTACACATACGGCCCTCACGTCACAGGCCTCGGGGAGTAGAACCAGGACAAGGAGAACCTCTGATCCCTCCAGGAAGCACATCTAAAGGAGAATGAGCTCCCCATCGGGGGAGGTGTGCAAGCAGAGGCCCCAGACCCCGGGTGTTGGGGCTTGGTGGGGGAAAGGATCAGTCCATCCCAGGAGGGCTGGGCCAGATGCTAAGTCCCTGCTGGGAGAGGAAAACACAGCCGACAGTCGACAGCCGCCCTGCGGGCTCAGTCACCGCCCCTGCCTCAGGCAGCCGCGGAGCCGGCCCAAGATAAAGCCGGGGGCTGGGAGCCATTTGCTAGCCCCCCCAATCCCCCGGGCCAGAGTTACCCAGACGGGCTTCAGAACTGGAGCGGGGGAGTAAGCCTTAATCACGTCTCTCAGGAGGGCTGTGCTCAAGTCCGCAGCATCACCAGGAGCCCTGCCCTCAGGCCCCCAGCCTACAGCGATGTTTGATGTTGGGGAGACGCCTCGGCGCCCAGCTTTGGTGCTGCTCGCTGTGTGGCCTTGAGCTGTTTGCTCCCCCTTCTCAGAGGTGCACCGTCCCCCCGCAGTGCATTAAAGGGGTTACCTTGCTCTTGGAGAGCCCTCCCAGGACTGATGCCCTAAAATAAATAGAACCACAGCACCTCCCCCTCCAGCTGCCCTAACCTTGGCACAGTTCTGACAGGGCTGGGCTCCCGGGGCCCCACTGCCTTGGTTCTAGGTTCAGCCTTGAGGCCAGAGGGCACCTTCCCTGCATCTGCCACTTCCTGTCAATGCCAGAGCCCCTTCCATTCCAGGCACCCCTAGGAGAGCTCTCAGTGTAGTGGGAAGAAAATACGCTAGGGTAAGGGGACAGAGTGACAGGGAGCCTGGAGGCCTCTGTTGGGAGGCTGTGTGTAAACAGAGACATCTGAGCCAGCCAGGAGGACATCTTGGGAGAGTGTTCTGGGCAGAGACAACAGCCAGTGCAAAGGCCCTGAGGTGGATGCAGGCTCAGCGTGGTTGAGCGCCATGTGTCTGAAGCCCTGGTAAGAAGTGGGAGAGTGCTGAGAGGGCGGGCCAGCCAGTGTGGGCACTGTGGGCCATCAGGAGGCTTGGACTAGGGGAGGTGGGAGCCATAGCGCGGTTCAGAGGAGAGGAGAGGCTGGGCCGATATTTAACAAGGGAAGCTGCCTTCCTTGGCCCTTCCCTGGCCTCTAGAAGGGAAGCCACCTCATCGTCCTCCTAAGGCTGCCTTCCTACTCCTGACCAGGCCTGAATGCTGCATTCTAACGCTGCCTGATGACGATGCTGTCACTACTGTCATTGAAACAGAAAGCCCATGTGCCTCTGCCATCTGTCTGTCAGTCCAGAGAGACTCATTAGCCCCAGGGATAGGCACCCCCAAGACTGTGCTGCCTGGAGAGGACCAGAGACATCCAGCCCCGGCAAAGGGCCTCTGATCGCCACCTCACAGCCTGGGGACAGGGAAGAGGGGACCCTGCCACTTTCAGTGAGGAGCAGGTGGAAGCCTTCACTGAGGTCATAGGTTATATAAACAGTCAGCAGCCGGGGACTGAGCAGATCCTTTGTAAATGTCAAATTATCTGCACACTGGCACCCCCACTTGGATGCCTGGGACACCCTCTGTAAGAGCTGAAGGGTCCTATAAATAGTAAGGGAACCTGTAAACAACTGCTGTTGGAACTACCCCACGGAGGAATCCGCAAACTCTAAAGTGCTTTCTAATGGGGCCAGTACTTGGCGAACAGTAAACTCCTCGGTAAACTACAAAGTGCTTATAATTTAGTACAGGGCTTTGCAGAAGTAAATTACTTTGCAAACCTGTGCTTTGCAAAGTGCAAAGTCCTTTGTAAACTGCGTTGCTTTCTGTAAACTGGGGAGCGATCCGCCAGCTCTCGAGGGCTGTGCACCCATGAGGTTCTGTAGATGAATCAGGCCTCTGCCCCTTCACCTGCATCAGCCCCAGAGCTCCCCACTCGGCCTGTGCACACAGGGAGAAGGCTGGCTGAGCACAGGTGGGCCAGTGGGCGTAGGAGGCAGAGACCGAGACCTGGGCGGAGAGGTTCGGAGCCGACACCCCGACACCCCGTCTGGTGCACTCTAGAACCTCGGTTGAGGGTGAGGGGTCGGGGGCAGAGGGGGTGGGCAGAGCGCTCGGAGGCTGGGCGGGGCTCCGGGGACATGGGGTCAAAGTCGGGGCTCTGCCGCCTCCTGGTGGCGGTAGGAGGAACGACTGGGGCCGCGCCCCTGGGACTCGGGTCCTGCCGGTCCTGTGCGCGCACACAGACATACACGAGCGCGCGCGCACGCGCCTGCGGGCCGGTCCGCGCACGCGCATACGTCCACGCGCGCACCTACACACAGGGCTTCGGAATTCATTCACGCCCTCATCTTTCTCTTCGTGTATTCATTCATTCGCATTTTCATTCAACCAAGGTTGACTGAATGCTTGCTAGATGTCAGCATGGGGACACAACAGTGGCAGAGCTACCAGATAGGGCTGATAAAGATGAGCTAGCCTGGCTGGACCAGATGGGGGAGGGCTCCTGAGGCAGGGACACAGCAGACCCGGAAGGTGCAGGGGGTGCCAGGCAGCTACGGGGAGATGGGGGAGGGGCACGCCAGGCAGAGGCCACTGTCAGGGCAAAGGCCAGAGGTGAGAAGCTGCCTTCAAGAGGGAGGGAGGGAGGGGCACGAAGTGCCTCCAAATGATTAAGTGCTGTGCCAGCAAAGGGTTAATAGGCAGAAGACTGTCCCAGACTGAGGACCAAATTGGGGGGGAAAGCAGACTTCACTTCCAGCTGAACTGAGGCTGAGAGGACTGTGCACAAAGACGGAGGAGAGATGGACCCCAAAGGGATCAGTGCCTCCTTCTGGGAACACGCTCCAGTTTCCCATGGAGGACTAGGGAGGCCCTGCTCTCAGACCTCAAGATGTAGCAGGCTGACTCTCCCGAGTTTGATCCTCCTGGGCTGTGACTGGCAGGACGAGCATGTGACCCTTTCCTGGCTAGGAGAGTCAGCCCCGAGACTTCTGCTGCAGCTCTGCTAAGCTGGGGGGGCCACGGGCTGCTGACTTGTCCCCATGAGGGAAGTGGGAAACCGAGACAGAGGGCACGGAGCTAAGCTGGACGCAAGTTCTTCAGGATATTAACCAGGCGCCTGGATCTTACTATGCCTAAAGCCAGCGCTTACGTGAGCAGAAGAATTCCTTTCTGCTTCAGGCTGTTGGAGGAGGGTGTCAGGTCTAGCTAGCCCAGGCCTCACAGAGGACAGGATCACAGAGCCACATTGGACCCTGGCAAGGAACCTTCCTTGAGCTGCCCCCCCACTCTCCTCAGAGCCCTCTCCTCAGTGTCTCCATCTTCCAAGGTGTGCGGCTTTGAGCAAGTTACTTCAGCTTTCTGGCCTGTTTTCTCATCTGTAAAGTGGGGATGGCAACATAAGCAGAGACAATAATGTAAGTGCCCGGCTGGGGCGGCCAGGGTGGGGCTGGGGGCTTGGCACTCCCTCATCCCTCTGTGTGCCAGGCTGGGCGGTGCAGTCTTCAAGGCCCTGGGACAGGCAGCCCCCAGGGGGGGAGGCTTGTGTCTGCCGCTCGGCCCAGTGTCCAGCCCCAGGCCTGCAGCCTCCACTGGGAGCTTTTTGCCTCACGTGTGCAAGGTCTGTTCAGGGCAGGGCCTGCGGGGTTCAGCAGCAGTCCCCCCTACCCCCACCTCCCTGATCATGCTGCCCTGGCCTTGGCCCAGGGGCAAGAGCACGTCCTACGGGCCACAGATCTTCACCAAGGAGTGGGGTTCGCCGCTCTAACACACAGTCTCACACAATCTTTGTCCCACTTTTTTTTTTTTTTTAAATTAAAACAACAATCAGATAATTGCCCCAACCCATCAGGGATAAGACCCTGGGCACTGTCCTTTCTTCAAAAAAATATATTTTCTTTTTCCTTTTTTTTTTCTTTTTAAAACAACACCAAAAGCAAATCCACAGCCCCTGCTGAGCCGGTCCCCAAGGAGAGTGA
Organism: Nasua narica; assembly: GCA_028533885.1. NCBI lineage: Eukaryota > Metazoa > Chordata > Mammalia > Carnivora > Procyonidae > Nasua > Nasua narica. The sequence continues at coordinate 41,620,888 of CM052804.1, forward strand.
GCTAGACAGCTCCCCTAGCACCTCTCTGAGCAGAGACCTTGGGCCCATCCCCCTAGACACCAGACTGAGCAGAGAGGAGGGTCTCCACCTGCTGGTCCCTACGGGGTGGGAGAAAAGTGATCGGCTCCACACCATGCAAGAAAAAAAAAAACCCAGCCAAACCCACAAAGCAAAAGAAAAAAAAAAAAAAAAAAACCAAGAGGATAAATTAAAAAAAAGTGAAACCACCCCCGCTCCCGAGGCAGTGGCCGGGAGCTAGGTTGAGCCCATGTGCCCTTAGAGGCGCCATTTGCCAGTGCTGGGGTGAAGGCTCGGGCAGCTCTGTCATCTCACTCATGGGGGCGCAGGAGAACTCACATGGCTCATTCCCCTGACCGTGTCCCCCAACACTGCCGCCAGGACAGAGGTGTGGCCACCCTAGGCCAAAGTGTGCAAAGTCCATTCAGTCAAGAGATAAAAAAAAATATACATCTTGGGTGGCACCCGGGGCTGGGCCCCGGCACTTGCCCGTGCTCAGGCACTGGCTGCCCTCTCCGCGAGGGGCAGCAGGGTCTCGTGGAGGCCATCTAGCCCGTCCAAGTCCAGGATCTCGGGGGCTGGAGACTTGGGGTCCTTGGAGCAGCAGGGGCAGAGGCACTGGTGGGGCGCACAAGGGCCTGGCTGAAGGCCCCACTGGTCTGGTTCTTTGGCACTTGGGGCCAATGGCCTGCTGCCAAGCCCGGCAGGAGCAGCCCCCTTGATTCTCCCCCAAACACCCAGGGCTGCGTGGCAGTAGCTCACGGGTGCGGGCAAGCACTGGCCCAGCAGAGGGGGCGCGGGGCGCTGGAGGGCCAGAGTGGAGTCCGTGGCCCCGCCCCCTACGATTCCTCGCCCAGGATCTCCTTCACGAAGGCAGCAATGTCCGTCTTCTTGGTTTTGTGCAATGTGAAGAACGGGTGCTCCTGGCGGGACAAGAGAAGGCAGTCACCTTGGGGAAGGGTTCGGAGATGAGGCAGAGCTGCCCCCACCTCCCCAAAGCACCCCCAGCTCCCGTGTGCTCCGCCTGCCTAAGACACCTGTCTCTCAGCTCAGCAATCTCCTTCGCATCCTTCTAGGACCTCCCTCTTCAGGAAGCCCTCCTTGTTAGAGACAGGGGATGGCTTCCTCCCCAGCCCTCCTGCAGCCCCCGCTCCAGCCACACTGAACCCCCTCTGCCCCACCCGGACCAGGCCTCCGGCCAGGGGAATGCCTTCTCCATCAGCACCGAAGTCCTTATCCAGCCTTCCAAGCCCACTTCAAGTATCACCTCCTCTGTGAGGCCTTCTCGGATAGCTTCGGAGGAAAGGGCTCCCCTTCCCCCGACGGGTGCCTACCCCAGCCCTCAGCACCACCTGTCAGAGCACTGCCTGGGAGCCCCTCCAAGGGGCCTGGCGTGGAGGACGGGGAGGGAGCCGGGGCACGTCCAAGCATACCCTGAGGTACAGCTGAGTACCTGAAGGATTCAGGACAGAGGCAAGCCAGAGGTGCCGCCCAGCCCCGTGCACAGGGACAGCCCTCTCCCCAGAGCCCCGCCAAGCCGCCACTCAGGCCCCACACTCACCATCAGCTCCAAGTAGCTCATGCGCTCCGCGGGGTTCTTCCTCAAGCTAGGAGAGAACGGGGCGGGCTGAAGCCAGGCCGACCCGAAGGAGGGCCTCCAGGCGAGCCAAGCCGGGGGGGGGGCTTAGCCCTGAGTGGGCAGCAAGGACACACATGTCCTCCTGCAGCCCAGGGAAGAAGCGCTAGGACTGTTCTGGGGGCTCCTGAGGATGGAGTGGGATCAGGGGTACACATACAGACTTAGCCCAGGCTGCTTTGCCTCTTGGGATCTTTGTTTTCTTATCTCCGGAGCAATCGAGGGAATTCTCAATGATCCCAATACCGAAGGGCACTGAAATGCAGTCGTTAACAATCGCATACACGGTGTCCTTCCTCGGGAGAGAAACTCCTCATCACGGCCCCAGGGACCGGGGGCGCCCCGGTGGGAAGGGTCAAGGTCACCAGCAACTCTGCCTGCCAAGCTCATCTGTCTGCTGTCTTTCTTATTTCCTCATAAAAGAAATAAAGGGTACACATTTCCCTCTGAGTATCTCTTTGCCCACAATACACAGATATGTCCATATATGTTCTGTCTCTCACTTCTGAATACCTTGTAATCTTTCAAATCTCTTTCAAAATCCAAGAGTCGGGGCGGCACCTGGGTGGCCCAGTCGGTTAAGCGTCCAACTCTTCGTTTCAGCTCAGGTCGTGATCTCAGGGTCCTGGGATCCAGCGCCACTTCGGGCTCCATGCTCAGCAGGGAGCCTGCTTAGGACTCTCCCCCTGCCCTTCCTCAAGCCCCCTCTCTTTCTCTCAAATAAATACGTCTTTTTAAAAAATAATATCCGGGACGCCTGTGGGGCTCTAAGTGGCTGCCTTGAGCTCAGGTCATGATCCCAGGCTCCTAGGATCGAGTCCCGCATCAGGCTCCTTGCTCAGCGGGGAGCCTACTTCTCTCTCTGCCTCTGCCTACTTGTGCTCTCTCTCTCTCTGACAAGTAAATAAATAAAATCTTAAAAATATATATATAAAGGGAGGGGGAAGACGGGAGGGGGAGACTTGATGGGCACGAAGGAGGGCACGTGATGTGATGAGCGCTGGGTTTTACACGCAGCAGATGGACCTCTGAACACTGCATCAAAAACTACGGATGTGCGCTCTTTGTTGGCTACTTGAATTTAAATTAAAAAAAATAAAAAATTTTTTGAAGATTAGAAAACAATCCAAGAGTCGATCAGAAGAACTTACTTTGCGTTTCTATATCTATTCCCTCTGTGGTTACGTGCTTCTTGTTTGATTTAATTGTGGGAAGGGCACCCGACCTGGATGCCTCTGCCTTCTTCCTTTCTCCCTTATTTCCTATTTCCTTTGAAATCTTGTATATATATATATATATATATATATATATATATATATATATATATATTTTAACGGAGCTCCCACGGGCATTCTTCAACTTGATACAAAGTTCTCACGGGCATTCTTCAACTTGATACAAAGTTCTAAACATCACTAAAGCAATTCTGCTTACGCTATTCAAGTCCTCCATCTGCTTCTTGTTTTCTTTTCCTTCTTGTTTTCTTTTCCGGGCTACCTGGTCTGCCCAGCTCTAGAAGGACTGTATCAAAATCTCCCCAAGGACCATCGTTTCCCAGATCTGCCTTGTGCTCTATTTCTGCCCTACATATTTTGATGCTGTGTCGTTTGGGCCTGTATTGGCTAAAGGAGAAGGGGGCACCGGGTGGAGCTGGAATCGGGACGGGGCAGGGCTCAGGGAGGCGCAGACTCACCACTGCGCGGTGAAGTCCACGAACTCAGGAGAGAAACGGTCAGCTGGGAGCTGGGGGGACGGCTCTTCTACCACCTGCTTCAGCTGCTGGAACGGAGTCCCCCAGGATTCGTACGGAAAGCGGAGGATGGCCATCTCGATCTGCAGCGAGGCAGGAGCGGGTCAGACGCACGCACACCTGGCCCCCCGAGGCGGCGCGTGTGGGGAACCTGCCTGGCCTGGCCTGCCACCCAAAGCTGGGCCACAGGAGGGTCGAGGGGCGGACGCGCGACACCAGAACAAAGACCAAAGCTCAGGGAACGGCGGTAGTCGGTTCCTCTGACCCAGCCGGCACAGACTACGGCTCATGAAGCAGATCCAGCCCAGGGTGGTGACCGGTGGGACTGCCATCGGGCTTTGAAACCACCTACACTCAGAAGGCTTTACATAAAAACCCAAGTTCCAGCTCATGTGGAAGAATGAGAGGAGCTGCGACCCTGGGACACCTTCCCACAAGGCAGCAGTCGGCCAAGACTCGTGGGGCGGGCATTGGCTCCCCGCTCGCCACAGGCCACTCCCCCGACAGTCTCCACGGGGTCTTAAGGATCTGTTGCCCTTCATTTGGGCAGTTGTTGCTATGACAGAGCAGGCAAGCGGGAAATGAAATTATCCTCACGAGCCGGTCTCTCCCCGAAGCTGCAGACGGGCCTGCCTTTGGTCCGCTCCTTTGCTTTGGCCACAGCCCCCCGGGGCCCACCAGGAACTGAAGTTTGCAGCTGCTCCATCCCCGTCTCCCCTCACCTCACCCACCCAGCAATGTCCCGCAGGACCCATCTGGAAGGCCTCCTCCTCCGGGAAGACATCCCCCTCCCTGCCAACCGCCTGGACGCACGGCCACCGAGGCCTCATCAGTCCTACTGAACCCGGAGCTCCCTGCAGGTGACACAGAGGCCACCTGGCCTCTGCACGGGTGCCAGGCCCCTCGCCACACGCCGCGCCTGCAGTTGGCGGGAAGTCATTTGTGGAAAAGACCAGCTATCTTGCGGCAAACTCTGGGCTCTGATTTTGACTGCCGAGTTAAAAAAAAAATCAGGTCAGCCCAGGCCCCCGCCTGGAATAGCACAGAGACTTCTCACTGACAGGCCGTAATCACCATAATGAACACAAGAGACCTCAGCTCCAACAAATGCTTCGTGTTGGCAACTGCAGCCCGAACAGCCCACTAATTATTGTGCTAAGAAAGAGCCTTCCCATTAGGCTAAAGGCCCCTTTCCAGCCAAGACATAAACACACGCACAGATGGGGTGTGCAAACCGCAGCGGGCAGGGTCGTGAGCCGGTGTGTACTTTCATGGACAAACTCAGGAAGCATTTTCCTAGAACGTTCACCGACTCCAAGCAGCAGAAATGAGGGTCCTGTGTGGTTTTCCATGGAAGGAAAACCAGTGGCCTGCCAGAGTTACAATTAGGAAGACAGAAAACTGTCCAGACTCTTGACTCTTGACCTCGTAATCCTTTTTCTCCCCCCAGTAATTTTTTCTAAAGAGCTCAAATATACAAAACAAAACAAAGCAGCCTCTGGGCACAAAATGCATGGCGTAGTGTGATTTGTAACACAGACTATTAAGAGGAAGTCTTAATGCTCAGTGCCGGGGACATCTTGCCGCAGGGGGGCGGACTCTCGCCATGACCATGACCGTGAGGGCCGCGCTCCGTGATACCCTATTTAGCTGCTCAGCACCTGATCCACACTCGCTATGGCCAAGAGCCTTCCCAATCTCGTTCCATGACTGCACGTTCCATGGCCGTGCCCACGTGCCTACAGGCGGCTACGCGGGGCAGGCTCGAGCGCTGGAGGGAACCCCCCCCACACACAGGGGCAGGTCCGGCACCCAGGGCTTCGCCCATCCCTCCTCCGGGTCGGCCAGGGACTTTGAAAGGAAAGAGAAATCCAGAAACCAGTGAAACGGCCCCCGCTAGGCACTGGCTGGGGAGCTGGGGGCAGATGGTGTGCAGTCTCTTGAGGGGATGCCCACAGGGGTTTCTCACAACCCCAGGAAACATGAGTGATGTGGCGCTAAGGGAAAAAAGCAAAATAAAAACCAGAGAAAATATCCAGAAGGAAATGCACAACGCTGGCGGTGGACGGCAGGGAGAAGGGGCTATGTGTCTTTGGTGAATTTTTTCTCTCTTACTTTTCATCTGTTTTTAGGTGGCGTTTCAACGACTTCCATAACTTCTGGTGGGAAATCCAACCTGTACTAGGGCAGCCGGGTTCCTAAGCTGCCGGCGCAGCTTCTCCTACACGTGCGCGCTAGTCCCCCTCCAGACACAGACTCTATTTCCCCTTGACCCTAGCCTGGCCTGGGACACCATGAACCAACGGAAAGAGGCAGAAGCGACACGGTGCCCGTGCTGGGAGGGGCAGGCCAGCGCCCCTCGGAAGCCAGCCATCGCAGACGACTTCAACCACCCCGGGACCCCGCGAGCAGCTGGCCGTGAGGCAGTCACGTGGAGGCCCCACGTCTGTAAAGCCTCCCCGGACCTCCCAGCTCAGCCCCAACCCCAGGCAGAGCCAGGCGGTGTGGAAGAACTGCCCAGCTAGTCCAGCCCACCCTGCAGAAGCCCGAGAAACAACCAACTATCGTCGGCGTCTGTCACTAGGTTCCGGAGCACTTAGTGCCGCAGCACCTGCTACCTGAAATATGCACTTAGCACACGCTTGCCCGACTCCCACCAAGACGTGAGACCGTCACCGGGACGTGGTGGGTCCCCAGTCATCGCGGATGGAGGGATGGGTGGGAGGGAGGCCGGGGAGTGGGGGCCATGGAGGGAGGGGCGCAGGGGTGTGTAGGTGTCAAGCGGTCACACGTGGGGTCTCTAACATCCGACCCGCTCTGTGTCTCTGGAAACCCGGCCAGAATTTGCTCTGATTTTTTAACTCAGGAGTTGGGAGACTCTTATCTGCAGGCAGAGCGTGCACCTTCAGACTGTGAACAATTCCCTCTGCTTCAAAAGGAAAACCGTTCACTTGAAAAAGGATTGTGTCAAACGTATTAAGAAAAATGGGAGCTATCACCCAATTCCAAGTCTCTGACAAAATGATTTTGCTTTTGCTCCTTTCCCAGTCACTGCGTACAGACACTGCTTACACGGTTACGGTCACACAGTGAGGAGGCGGTGAGGATAACACAACTGCATTTTCAGTAAGCTCCAATACACCTGCGTTGACCCTGAACTGCCACCCACCCCTTCTCTGACCTGCCCTTGACTCTGGCCCCCCAGGCTCACACAAGACACCACCCCCCACCTCAGGGCCTTTGCCCCCTGAGTCCTGCAGGGCCCTGAAGCTTGAGCTGCTCTGCTGCCGTCCCGGAGTCTCTCCCCTCCACACCCCTTCCCACTAGGTATCGTACCGGTTTGGTTTGGGGTTACTGATTGTGCCCTGCCCCCAACACCTGGAGGCCAAAGGGGCTGGGGCAGGGAGGGTGATGTCACCATGGAAACATCCGTGCTGCGGACACCTCCCATTAGCACCAATGGTTGGGACGGGGATGGAGGCCGATGACGCCCCAGCCAGCTCAGTGCATCTGGGGCCACCAGGACAGCAGCGTTTTCCCAGGTATCCAGGTACCAGAATGGGCTTTCTATATTGATATCTAAATAAACCTTGACTCAGACCTGAGCCAAGCCCTGACGCAGGCAGGGGCAGGCATTCCCTGGGCAGTTCTAGAAAGAACAAGAGGCACAAGCACCCAGCCCTCCTCCTGGACCTCAGGTGTAGCCATCCCAGCTGAGCTAAGGGCTGGGGACCCGGGCTGGGGACCTGCCCTCACCCCTCCCACCCCCACAACCCCAAGACTGACAGCCCACCTACCCCAGCCCACCACACTCAAGGAAATGCTCCAGGACCTCACAAGGAACAAACTTCTTGCTGTGAAAAAACACCGTTTTCTTAATATTTTTGCCACTTCGCTTTTTAAATTATTTGGGTACCAGGAGCTCACTTAATTTGGAATTGGCTGTGATTCCTCAACAAGCACCATGAGCTCTGGGGAAAGTCTAATAGACAAGTTACCATGGGCTGCTGAGAACTTTCATGAAGGACACCAGTCCCCACTAGGGAAGGGCATAACATCACTGCATTAAATATCCCATAGTTTTTGATGGCATGTTTTCTTCTCAGATTGTGAAGCCAACGCTTTTTTCCAGGTCTAAACTATTGGATGGGCCCGCCAAAAGCTCCTGGACTGAGCATGGCCCCCCCGACCCCCCACCCCGGACCAGCAAAGGCGGGCCCAGCTGCAAGCAGTTACCATGGTGATGCCGAGGCTCCAGACATCGGACTTGACGTTGTAGCCCTTCTGGTTCAGCTCTGGATTAATTCTCTCGGGCTGTAAGGACCAGTGAGGCGTGAACACCCGCCTCACCATGAGGGGACAGAGTAGGGGACCACCCAAGGCTCCCTCAGCTAGGTCCTTCCCCCCAACCCCCACAGAGCAGGGGAGAAAACAGGCCAGTAAGGGCTAGGGTCTTGTGGTGAAGGCCCAAACCATGCCTCACAGCCACCCCTGCCCAGGGAAGGGGCACCCTCAGGACAGTGGGACAGGGCTGGGACCTACACAAACCCCACAGGTTGCTGAAATTTGTCATCCAGATGGGCATTTGGGGCACCGCTAATACCAGGGGTAAAGAGGGGCTGCCTGGCCAGGCCGGGGAACAGATCACCCCTGCTGTGGCAGGAAATGCAGGGCCTCAGGAAGGCCCTGTCCCCAGTGGACAGAGGACACAGCCTGACTGTCATCTCGTGGGCCTGAACCTCTGGGGGGACTCAGAGTGGTGTGGGAGCACTCACGGCCATGTAGGGTTTGCAGCCGGCGTCCAGCGTTTTGGCCACAGAATCCACCAAGTAGCCACTAATCCCAAAGTCGCACATCTTCACGTGACCCTCCTTGTTGATGAGGACATTGGACGGCTTCACATCTGCCAGGGACAGAACACCGGCTTTTCATCTTCTGGGGCTGTGGGGCACTGCTGGAGGCCAACAGGCTCCTCCAACGCCCCAGCCACCCACGGGGTGGATGATACCGGGGCCCAGGGAGTGGATGAGGAACGAGGCTCTGAGAGGCGCTGTCCCAGTCCAAGGCCACAAAGATGGGAGCAGCGCAGCCCGAACACACCCTGGCCACCGGCCACAAGTGGGGAAGAAAGTGAGTTTCCACCAGGACCTCTTTTTTACGCCTAGCATCAGCACTCGGGACACAAGGTCCAAAGGGGGCACCTGGCCTGTTTCCTGGCGGAACTCCCAGCTCCGGGGTACCCCCACGCTGGGGCTCTGGCGAAGGATGGCGCCACTGCCCGGTGGAGAGCCCGGGAGCCAGCGTCCACACTCAGAGGCTGCGAGGTTTGGCCAGGAGGCACGGGGTTGGAAGCACAAACACAGGACAGGGGAGCCCACGCTGCAACTCGGGGTCCATACTTAGCGGCCCATAGGCCACTCAGCAGGGAGTCTTCCAGCAAAAGCACACGCAGCGCACATGCAACCTCCGTGCTTTCCTACAGGGGCACGCAGAAGCACAGAGATGCACAGGAAAAGGACCAGGTTCCACGCTGAGCTGCCAAGAGTGGGTGGGGGAGCGGGGGGGGAGAGATGAGGACAGGGGCTGGGGTGGCCGCCGAGGAGTCAAAGGGGGTTTGCTCTAACGAACTTTGTGAGAAGTGGGACATCCAAGTAAGTGAACTACTCAGCATGAAAAGGAAGGAACTACGACCTACACGACCCAGCTGAGCCTCAGAAGTATTAGGCTGAGTGCAAGAGGCTGGAAAAAGGCCATGTGAATCCATTTACATGAAGTTCGAGAACAAGTAAAACCCATTTACTGTGGGAAAAAATCAGACGAGAGGCAAAGGGGGGATATAGGGGCACGGACTGACCAAGAAAGGCCCAGGGAACTTTCTGGAGCAGGGTAGGTGGTGCAAACATCCTGCATCTTGAAAGGGGCCAGAGTTATGTGGACGTAAACTCTGAACAGACTCATCAGATGTTAACTCTGGATCTGTGCGTTTCAGGATACATCAACACTATGTGAAAACCACCTCAGCATTCCCAGGACTGAAATCCAAGTCTTGCTCCGAGTACCAGCAAACCTGAGAGCCTAAGAAGAGTGGCCAGGGGCGGGTGGGGGTCTGCAGCTGGGCCCAGGGTGCTGGGAGCCGAAGACAACGGCTTGGAGAGGTGACAGCGGCCTAGACTGGGAAGCAGGCTCAACTGGGACCCTGACGGGCACCTCACTACCTATCACCTCAGGTGGCTCATCTGGAGAAAGGGGAGCGGTCCCCCCTCCGTGTGCACTCCAAGCAGCCCGCAGGCCCCTCCCGGCCAGGACACTGACCTCTGTGGATCACGGACAGCTTGCTGTGCAGGTGCTCCAACGCCCTCACGATCTGGGGGCAGGAGGAAGAAAGACAAGGCGGCAGTTATTCCCAGTTCTGTCAACCACGACACAGCAGTAAGACCCCCTACCCACATCCACCTGTCTCCCTCTGCCACAGACGCATCCCTGCCCCCGACCCTGCCGACCCAGGCTCTTGCCCGCGTCCTAACTCTGACCCTAGTGTCATGGCCATCCCGATGCAGACACGCCCAGCTTTTCTCCCTCCCACCCAAGTAGGCCAGGGCCTCAGCCTAAGCCTTTACTGGGGAAATGATGTACCCAAGACCTCGCAAAGTCCCAGGCTTGTGACCCCTCCAAGGGGCTGTCGCTACCCCCTACCAGGCTCTTGGGTAAACCGCAGCCCTTCCGCAGCACCCCTGGCCCCTCTCCTTCAGAGCCAGAGGCCTGTGTGCTTGAGCCATTCTCCTCAGAAAGACGCAGTGGGGAAGCCTGGACAATTACCCCCAAAACTCTGACTCGAGACCCTGGCCCGGGTGTGTTTTCGGTGTTCCCACATGCGGTCAAGTTTAAGAAACACCAGTGTAACTGATTCCATTTCCTTTTTCCCTTTGGCTACCAGGACGCTCAAGCCCAGTGGAGCTACCTTCCTCTAGAAACATCTTACCTCAAAAGGCAAACACTGTGTATGCCGAGCTTCGCCCCAGTTTAGCCAATACCTCTGTGAGCTGTCTCAGGGCATTTTTCACACAAGGAAGTTGTTAAGTACTAGGTCCTTTTTTAAAAATGGTGTAGAAAGCTCTGAAGTGGGCACACAAAAACTAGAAACCCAGGCACCTGGGTAGCTCAGTTGGTTGAGCGACTGTCTTCAGCTCAGGGCATGATCCTGGAGTCCCAGGATCGAGTCCCGCATCGGGCTCCCTGCTCAGCAGGGGGTCTGCTTCTCCCTCTGACCTTCCCCCTCTCATGCTCACCCTCTCTCATTCTCTCTCTCTTAAATAAATACAATCTTAAAAACAAACAAACAAACAAACAACAAACTAGAAACCCAAGATCTGCCAAATCTGTGTGGCTCTGGGAACCCCAGGCTCTGGGGTCTCCTCAGCAAGAGGCTCTGCTCCAGGGTCGGAGAACTGGGGCCCCTGCAGGGCATCGCCCAGGTTCAGGGCCCCAGTGGGGACCCAGCTCTGCCCACGCCTTCACCATGAGGCTGGGCTTTGTGCCTGCTGGCGCAGGGCTGGGGCCCCCGGCTATGGACCTGGGTCCCCCAACGCCGCCCCAAGCCCGAGGTCACTTACAGACACAGCAATTTCCCCCAGAATGTCCTCTGGAATGGTCATGTTTTTTTCGAGCACCTTCCGGTAGAACTTGTCCAGGGACGTGTCCATGAGCTCCATGCAGATCCACACGTCTCCCTGTGGAAGGACACCTGGTGGTGAGGCCGGGTCAGCGCGAGGCGGCGCTGGTGTCTGGACAGCCTGCACCGGGGCCAGGTCAGCACGGGCCTGACCCTCCGGCGCTGCTCAGGCCTCCCCACAGACACACCCGCCGGCTCCCAGCTCCTCCTATTCTGCACCCCCCCCCCCCCGCCATCTTTCAACTTCTGCTTCTCCGCCTTCTTGCTTGTCTGCGCCAGCCGGCCTCACCAGCTCAGCTGCCTCTGGTCTCCTCCCTCTGATCCCAAAGTCCATGGAAGTTTCCAGAAAGAAGTGACTAAAACACACACCTACTGTGTCCCTCGGCATGGGCGCTCTCAGGCCCGGCTGCAGCTCAGCTCTGTGACCCAGCCCTGTAGACCCACCTGACCTCAGCCACTACGGCCCCGACACACACAAGTCATCCTAGCTCTAGCCTTGAAGGATGGCTCCCTTCTTGTCCTGCGAAGCCCAGCCTCCCCCACTCCCAGCTCCCCCACAAATGCTCATCTTCCAGGACAGTCTTCTACGAAGGCTGGGTATGGCATCTCCGTGGGGTACCCGCCGGCCCACGTGCCTCCCTGCCAACTCTGACCCAGCACGCGGCGAGGCGCAGGTGTGTGTCTTGCCCCCCACAGCAAGGGGACGAGCAGCCTGCCCCTGGCACACGGCAGGTGCTTTGCCCGTGAGCCAAGGATAAGGAGGCACTGACCCAGCACGCCTGGGGACCAAGAACCGGACCCTCGCAAGCCTCCTTGGCTGCCCCTGCTCAGAAGCCCACCGTGCCGGCCTGGATGCCACGGAAACAAGCAGGTGACCCCTGAGGCCGACTGAGTGCCAGGCCCTGGGTCACATCATTGTATCTTCATGCGACCTTGGGAGGCAGATACAATTACTGGCCTCATTTCAGAGATGAGGAAACTGAGGCAGGAAGCAGGACGTCAGGCAATCTGGGTCCCGGGACAGAGCTCTCAAGAACCCCATGCTTGAGAACCCCGTGTTCTCAAGAACACGTGCGGTCTCACTGCCTCGATGCCTAGCACCTGACACACAGGGGCGCTCGGCAGGCGTCTGGTGGGGGCCCCGAGTGAGCAGGCGGACTGAGGGGGGCAGGTGGGGTGGAGAAGCCCGCGCTCCCCCTGCAGCCCAGCCCCGCCAGGGCCGCACCTCTCTGAAGAGGGCCCCATAGAAGGTGACGGTGTAGAAGCAGTCGACTGTACGCATGTTGATGTCCAAGTCCATGAGCAGACGCTTCTGCTCCTGTGAGTTCACGGTGGCCCGGATCCGCTGCAGGACAGAGGGCTACGGTCAGGGGCCAGGCGGCAGAGGATGACCACCCCCCATCCCTCGCAGCAAGACTAGGAGCTTCAAGGGTACCCGCGGGCCGTACCACAGGCTCGGCCCCTGTGCCTCCTCCAGGAAGCCCCCCAAGTTTCCTCTGGCCCTGGGCTCCCCAGCCGCATGTGGCAGGGATGGGGTAGGGCCCGCGTACCTTGACGGCCATGATGGTGCCGCTCTGGGCGTGCCGCACCTTCTCCACCACCCCATAGGCTCCGCGGCCCAGCTCCGAGATGGTCACCAGGTCATCGGCCTCCACCTCGAAGTTCTTGGGAGACAGAAAAAAGAGAGGCCACACGTCAGGAGAGCACGGGACAACAGAAAGAGGAAACAGCCAGTCAGTTGGAACCGAGCTCGAATCTTACCCCAACCACCCTCTGCTGTGTGACGCGGGGCACGTCACGCCACCTCTCGGGCTCACACCGCTCTCCACAAAATAGGCACAGCCCAACGTTCAAGACTATGGCACGGTATAGGGGCGCCTGGGTGGCTCAGTCGTTGGGCATCTGCCCTTGGCTTGGGTCATGGTCCCAGGATCCTGGGATCGAGTCCCATATACTACTCCCCCTCTCCCACTCCCTCTGCTTATGTCCCCTCTCTCACTAACAAATAAATAAAATCTTAAAAAAAAAAAAAGGCTATCGCACAGTATAAACATGGCCACCTACAAAATGCCCCTAGTTGGCATAGGGAGCTCCAGGGAGGCCCTTTCCCTCTTGGGGTTGGGACGGAATCATTCATTCACCCAGTGTTTGTGGGGCCCCTACTACGTGCGCTTGCCTGTTTTCGGCACTAGAGACAGAACAGAACAAAGGTCTTGCCCTCACAGTGAGGAGTGAGGCCCTGGGCCAACCGCTCTCCCTCACGCCCTCCGCTGTCAGTAGACGAGAAAGCTAGAGGTCGCCCACTGACAAGTGTCGGGAGCAAATGAGCCTGGGAGGGGCTGTCAGCCACGGAGGGGCCTCCACAGTGGGTCTCTGTCTGTGGGGGAAGCACAGACGAGCTAGGATCTCAATCCCTGGTGAGCGAACCATCATGAGGCACGTGTGCAAGGCAGGTTCCCAGGTGCTGCTTCCAAGGCTAGAGCCAGGAGTCCCCACGTTCGATGAACCATTCCCACAGGTGACACGAGCCCTGGTGGCCCCAGGACCCCTGAGGGCCTGAGATCAGGAAACTTCATGCCAGCTCTGGCTCTCCAGGCCCATCAGGCAGGCCAACTCTCCCCACTCTAGGTGACAGGGTCTGAGGGTGGGCAGCCCAGGGCCACACAGCCCACGTCTGGGGACTGAGGATCGTCTCCAAAGCCCAGCTCTTTCCATCGCCCACAGCCTCTTCCCAGTGGCCCGAGAGGGTCAGCTTGGGCCCACTTGTCAGATGAAAACACTGAGGTTCCGACCCATGAAGGCTCCGCCCCAGGCGTGCAGCCAGCACCTACCCTGTCTCCGATGGTGATGAAGGTCCGGGAGTCAAGGTTCCGGGGGGGTCTGTGGGGGGAAGCAGAGAGCCTCAGAGAGCACATCCTTCCCCGAGAGCAGGAAAAACACCAGCCTGGCCCAGGAGCCAGAGACACGTCCTGCCCCCGGGAGGTAGCTTGCAGGTGGTGGTGCTCCTCACGGCCCCCAGTCTCGGCCATCAAACACCCGCGGTGCCACATACAAGGCATGGTCACACAGACATGGCCAGAGCCCCACCCGTCCATCCCCGAGATGGGCGAGAAGGGGACGCAGAGCGGATGTGTGACCCCTGTGAGCCCCCGTGGCCCCGCCCCCAGGGCCCAGTTCATAGGCGGTGCTATCCGGGACACGCTGTCCCCTGCCCGTCCCCTCCCTTGGACTCCCTCCAGGAAGCCGTTCCAGGCTGAGCCAGGGGAGAGACCGAGGTAGACTCACGTGGGGTTGGGTACGGGCGGCTTGGACATGCAGGCTATCCGTAAGTCCTTCTTCCTTTTGGCTTTCCCTAAAACGAAGAGGAGGTGAGGCACCAGGTCAGCGCTCAGTCTGTCAACATCCCCTGGGTACCTGCCGAGCTGGACAAACCTGGGGACAGAGATGACTTGGGCCCCCTGCCCTCACGGGACCCTGAGCACAGTTACAGATGCTGAGGGTCAGTGTGGGCACTGCTCTGAGGGGGCCTGGTGCCTCTGGGCACCCGGAGGGTGTCCCCGGCTCCCACTGGGCCTCCCGGAAGCCAGTCGCAGGTAGTCACCCCGCAGCCGCCCAAGATGCCTGCAGAGCGCACCTCCAAGGAAGCTCACTGCGTCACAGGTCTGCCTCTGTGGGGCACACATCAGGCTACCGCTGGGCGCCCCCTGAGGAAGCAGGGCCAAGTCCCAGCAGCCCAAGTGCTTGCCAGGCCCTGTGCTCCCACCCTCTGCAGAAGCCCTGTGTCCTCCGTGCCTGGTAAGGGCCGAGCCGTGTCCCCGAAGAGCCCACGTGCTGAAGTCCTAAGCCCCAGTACCTCAGAGTGCCACCCTGTTTGGAGATGGGGTTTCTACAGAGACGATCGAGTTGAAAGGAGGTCATGAGGGTGGGCTCTAAGCCAGCAGGACTGGAGGCCTTAGAAAAGGAGAAGGACAGGCACGGACGGAAGACAATGTGAGGGGACACAGGGGAAGACGGCCATCTGCGAGCCTGGAGTCCCTAAGGAATCCAGAAGCTAGAAGAGAGGCCCAGAATAGGCCTCTCCCTCATGGCCTCGGAGGGAACCAGCCCGCCAGCAGCCGGATGGAACTTCCGGCCTCCGGGACTGTCAGACAGGAGGCGTCTGTGAAGCCTCCAACTGTGGTGCCGGCGAACTGACCCAGCTCCTTCTCCCACTTGTGGCGCTACGCTTGCTGGGGGGCCTCTGAGGCAGCAGAGCCCCTTTCAGGCCCCTGCTCTGCTGCCCACCCCTCTTCTGAGCTTCCCTTTCCCCGTCTGCCACCGGGAGACGCAGAGGCCCCACTCGGGGGCGGCTGGAAGGCCGGGCCAGATGCAGGCTGGGCAGTCACTGACCGAAGCCTGGTGCCGATTGCTCTGCGCCCCCCACAAAGATATCGCCTTTGCCACCCCTTCCAAGAGCACCCCGGGAAGCCTCTTCCCTCCCCAGGGCACCGGGCAGTCTCCTAAGGACGGGAGAGGCCCACGCCTCCTGGGCTGGCCGAGAGTGGGTGGCCAGGGGCCCAGCGTGCGGCCCGTGCTGGCGGAGAAACCGCATGTTGGAGCGCTGGATGTGGCGGCGCCGGGCACAGCAGAGGAAGCTTCTGTGACGCCGCCCTCGAAGAGGCTACCGCGGCATCTCAGGTAGGAGAGCAAGGGCGGGACACGCCCGGGAGCCCTTGGGTAAGGAACGCGGCAGGCTGGAGTCCACGGCCCCTGCTCCCAGGCACCAGGACCGGAGCTCCACTGTCCGGAGGAGGGAAGTAATTTGCCCGGGTCACTGCGAATACGGGTGGCAGAGGTGGGACCTGACCCTGAGTCCTCGGACCCATGCAGACCACTTGCCGGCTCCTGCAGGGGTGTCCTTCCTGACCCCCAAGGCATAGCCCTCCCATCCGCTCTGCCCTCCGCGCCCACCTCACGCACCCTCCCCTGATGAAGCACCGGCCACCCAAGGAGCTGGGAGCTGCCCCGGGCCCCGCATCTCAAGCCATGAGCGCGCACAGCACACTGGGAAGCCTGAGCCCCGTAAGCCACCCATGAACTGGGTTCAGATCCAGCTTCCACCACATCCCGCTGCGTGGCCTCAGGGCCCCGTGCGTGACCCTGGCCTGGAGGCCCACGTACTCGGACCGGCAGCCAGGCAGGGCCTGACATCACTGTCAAGGGATGCAGAGGGGTTGTTGTTGCCGCTGGGAAGACGAGGCCTGGCCCCCAGCTGTCCTCAGAGCTGGATGGATCGCCCCAAAATGGAAGAGCCCGGTGGGGGTGGGGGCCCCGGAACTGCTTCGGGTGGGTGGGCAGAGCACGGGGGTGGGGGGTGCAGGCGGGCACCTGCAGCCTCCCCACGGAAGCCGCCCAAGGCCCCCCAGATGCCTGGCTCTGAGGTAGGCCTGCCTAGGCCCTGGCAGCCCAAGGCCCTGACCCAGGTGGGCCCGTGCCCACTGCCAAGTGAGGGCCGTGACGGCACCGTCCTCGACCCCAGAGCCGGTGGGAGCCCTCCTCTCTCCACGCTGGCCCCAGCTCGTGGAGTACCTCTGTCGCCAAATCATGTGCTTTCTCTGCCCCAAATTCAAATCTCACCTTTGCCCCTTAGAGGCCGGGTGCCCTTCAGCAAGTCCTCCTTCTTCTCTGAGCCCCAGCACCCTCAACCAGACAAAGGGGATCGAAACAGCACCTACTGGGTAGTTGTTATTACACAGAGCACTTAGAACAGCACCGTAGCCCAGGCCTGTCTGGGGACATCCCGGGGGCCGCACGAGACAAGGTTCCACACACAGTTCTCGCTGGGTGCCACCGTCCGCGCCCCCCTCCCCCGCCCCGGCACCAGGGTAGACCAGCTGCCTAATCAGGAGCTCCCGTGTGAGGTGTATGGCTGTTGTTTGGGTTTTTTTAAGAGCTATTTATTTATTTGAAAGAGAGAGAGAGCACACAAGAAGGAAAGAGCAGAGTGAGAGAGAGAAGGAATCCCAAGCACTCTGCACTGAGCGCAGAGCCCAGCACGGGGCTCGATCTCACGACCCCAAAAACGTGACCTGAGCCGAAACCAAGAGTCAAACACTTAACCAACTGAACCACTCAGGTGCCCCCGTGTGAGGTGTTTTCATTCCATTTCATAGATGAGGCAACGTGACGAGCGGTTAGGGGTCGAGTGGGTCTCTCTCATCCAGCAGCAGCCTGCTAGCCACACAAATGGTCCTTCCCATCCATTCCAGATGTTCCAATGACCCTAGGGGGAGGAGTTCTCAGCCTTACTCTACTGGAGGAAACTAAGAAGCTGCACGGTGCTTCCGGGGTCCAGCCGGGAGCTGCTCCCAGATCTGGTGACTTGGAGACCACACCAGGCCAAGCCAGCAGCTCGCGGCACCCTCCCCCGCTGGGACCTTCTCCCTGTAGGGGGAGGGGCTGGCCTGCCCTGCTCCCCCCAGACAGCTCTGTGACATCTGCTGAACAGGGACCCAGAGGCTTCCCTGGGTTTCCCAGGGCCCAGCACATTCTACGTGGCAAGAGGAAAATGGAAAAGCCAAGGTATCCAGGCCTGTGGGTTCCTGAGGCCACGGCCGGGCTGCCCCTGGGTCAGACTAAGTCACCACTGACCTCCGGCGGGGGGGGGGGGGAGGGGGGGGCAGGGACCCTGGGCTGCAGGGCCCAAGCCCTGAGGGGGCCACTGGCCAGGCCAGCGCTGCTAACGCTGCACGTGACGTGCAGCAGCCTGAGTCCACTCTGACCCCCATGACGGGCCCCGGCGTGGTACCCTCCTCTCAGCCAGCCCCTCAAGTCCTGTATCTCCGAAGCAAGGCTCCGAGAAGTGCACGCTGCCCTACCAGACACTCGGCGCAGGCTTGGCCCACGGCAGGAAGGCCTATACGATGGCCCACGATGGGTCACTACAGTTATTACAGGCCTCTGCACAGAGCTGGAAAAAAGCGCCCCACGTGGAATAAGAATTATGGGGAGCTCTTATTCTTCACTTGAAGCTTTTTGTAACCAGAAAGTAAAATATTTTGTGTTAAAAATGAACAATCCAGGAGTGTCTGGGTGGCTCAGTTGTTAAGCAGTTGCCTTCGGCTCAGGTCATGACCCCAGGGTCCTGGGATAGAGCCCCACATCGGGCTCCCTGTTCAGCGGGCAGCCTGCTTCTCCCTCTCCCATGCTGCTCCCCCTGCTTGTGCGGTCGTCTGCTCTCTCCCTCTCTCTCTCTGTCAAATAAATAAACAAAATCCTAAAAAAAAAAAAAAAAAAGTGAACAGCCCACTTGGGGTCTCCCAGTGCCCACAGCACCCCCCCCCCACCCGCACTACCTGCTCTTGGCCCTCCCTCACCTTTCTCTGGCCCTAAGCTGCACCCCTATCTCCCACCCTGGGATCTGCAAATGTCGTGAGACGGGCCTCTCCTCCCCAGGCCTCAGTTTCCCTAGCAGTCAAGGGAGCCTCTGCGCCTGTGGCCAGGCCGTGGGGGTGAAAGAGGAACAAGTGAGCTCCCACCTGCCCCTCCTTCTGGGCCTGGCGCAGGACACGGGCTGCTCCAAGCACACAGGCTGGGTGGGCGGAAGGAGCACGGTCCCGGCCTTCTCACCTATCTGCCCGTCAGGGTCACCAGGCCTGCGTCTGGAGCGGCATGGGTTCCATGTGGCGGCTCCCCAGCCGTCAGAGGGAGAGGATGACGCCACCCGGAGACGGCTCAGAAACAGGCCGCAGGCCACCAGCCGCCGCCACCGTCCGCCCTCCACGTCAGTGCCGGGCCCAGATGGCCAGGCCACCCAGGGCTGCCCAGGTGTGGGCCCAATGTGACAACCGTCACCACAACAAACAGAGGTTCACAGGCGGCCACCAGCAAACCACAACAAGCCTGCCAGCCTCAGCCTGCAGGGCCTCTGGCACCGGTGGGCACAGCGCCAGGCATCTGTGTGTCCTTGGCCCTCTCCAGCCTCCCAGCACTACCACAGGCAGAGAACAAGGAATTCGGCCACTGGCCTACAGAACAAGACCACAAAGAGAGGCACCTCGAACTCCCTCTGCCTGGCCCTGCTCTCATCTGCTCCCGCTCACCATTCCTCGAATAAGCCACCTTCTTTTCCACCACAGTGCCTTTGCACATTCTGTTCCCTCTGCCTAGAGTGTTCTTCCCTGCAACTCCGTCCCAGCTCCGTCCTCACCTTTGGCCTAGTCAGAGAGACTTTCCTGATCACTGCAGCTAAGTTCCCTTGTCCCTGGCTCTCCCCATGTCCCGCTGACTTCGCTCTTGTCACAAGTCATGGTTCTATAGTTACTACCTCAGGGGCAGCTAGGAAAATGCTTATGGGCACTGACTCGAGTCAGGCAGCCTGGGTTCAAACTGCAGCTCCGCCACTTCCTAGCTGTGTGCCCTCAAGCAAGTGCCTTAACCTCTCTGGGCATCAGAGATCAACTGTGCGCTGGGGATAACGGACCCACAGTGAGCCTCGGGTTATCGGGCAAGTCCTCCAAAGTTATCAGTGCCACGCTGCAGGGCTGCCTGTCAGGCGAAGATTAGACTGAGCCATCTGGAAACCCGCAGGACCCAAATAACACTAGGCCCTTGGCCCCAGACAGCCGCTGTGTACAGGAAAGTGTTTTCCTGTACGTGTGGTACCATGGGGGTCAGAGAAGAGGTGTGACTTGACCACGGTGACACAGTGAGTGTCTGGTAGGGGCCAGACGTAAGACAGGTCTGCGTAGCTCCAGAGACCGAACATCAACGGAAAGCCTGAGAGAGGGGTCTCCCCACCCCCTGCATCACCCCTGCCCTGAGGCCTCGGGGACAGGGTAAATAGACTGGACTATACCACCCACTCTCAGGGTCCGTCCACGGTGGGAGGGGGAGGAGGGAGCACCCCCACCAGGGACGCTGCTGGGGCCTCCACACACACACAGGGAGCCCCCCACACATCGTCACGTTTGGTCACAACCCCTGATTCCCAAAGACAGAAGCAACCACCGACTGCTCCTAATTTATTATTCCCGCCCCCCATACCTTTGGGGTATTCTGGGAGCCTCTTGAGCTTTCCACTGGAGAAGTCCTAGGCCCTGCAGCTGTGGGAGGCCAGATGGCCCCAGGCCTCCATGCCCCCTCCCAGCCCCTGCCCCACTTAGCTCGTCACCTCTATCTCGTGCGGGGCCCTTAGAGAAAGACCAACAGGGCCAACCGACTCCTGCACAGGCAGCGAGCGCACAGCTGGTGTCTGTGGGCTCTCGCAAGCCAAAGCCCACGCCCCCACTTGGCCTTCATGCTCGCCGCTCACTGCAGACCTCACACCCGCCCCAGCTACTGCTCGCTGGGCGAGTCCGGGCGAAGCGCTCCGAGCACCTAGTTCACAGACAGGGCCACTGAGGCTCAGAGACGGTAAGCCGTACACAGGGCCGGGCGTTCAGTCCCACTGACGTCTGAGGCTGGGGTCTCCAGCCCCTGGTATCCCTCCCACAGAGATGCCCTGGAGGGGCTTTCGGGGGCCACCGCGAAAAGTGCCGGCGGGGAGCGAGGACAGACCTGGCTTCCCCAGCCAGGGGCCCACTTGGATCCGTAACACTGCGGCGCCCTGTCCCCAAGGTCCTAGAGCAGACGAAGGGCTCTGTCACTTACCGAGCACCATACAAGCGCCATCTGCCAAGGGCACCATGGGCTCCACCCCATAGGTGAACGACAGGTTACAGGTGGGGGCCCCTCAGCCCCCGGGCCCTGCCCTCTCTCCAGCTGGGTGCTGGCTCCCCGGGCAGGCCCTGGCATCTGAGGCCCTCGGCACCCCCCTTCCCTCCACCTCTCAGGGCCTTCCTCATCCGCAGAGCAGGAGGGGAGGACTCTGTGCCTGCCCCCCTCCCAGCGTCTGCTGCCTCTGCAATGGGCAGCCAGGCCCCTGCCCTCCCACCGTCAGGCTCCAACCGTGGACACGAGGCAACGTCTGTCGGCGGTGAGGCCAGAGATGTGGCTCCACGGCTGACGACGCACACCCAGCCCCGACGGCCGAGAATGAGCCAGCCCAAAACAGCAGCAGCGCCAGGGCCGAACCCGGGGCTGACGGGAGAGCCAGGGCCACAGGCAAGCAGCAAACTAACAAACAGAGCCAGTGTGTGTAATGTTTACACAGAATGCCAAGCATGCTAAGTGCTCTAAAGAATAAAGGAAGCCGGGGACGGGGACCTTTCCGAGGTGGGATCTGAGCTGAGGCTGAGACCCGGCAGGCGAGGGGGAGGAAAGCTCTAGCGCCAAGAGGGGCAGGCGCAGGGGAGAAGTGCACAGGGACTGGGGGCCAGAAGACGGAGGGAAGGGGGAGCGACCGGCAGGTGAAGGGAGGAGGCCCACTCTCACCTGGGGTGCAGGACCCGGAGGGCACCGAGTCCGCCCCCGTGGGGCCGGTGCTTGTGTGAGCTCACAGGGCCGCTAGCATGCAGGCAAGTTGGCCCTATCCAAACACCCGCCGACCCAGGATGCCCTCCTCAGGGAACTCCCACCAGAGGGAAAAGAATAAGGGGCCACCAACATTTGTGAGCATCCGCCGTGTGCCTGGCTGGGGCTAAGCATCGGATCACATCTCGGTGGGTCCCTTCTGCAGCCCCAAGCCAGGGGGGTGAACAAGCCCTTCATTCTACAGAAGAGGCCGCTGAGGCCCAGGGTCTGTGAAGCTGAGAGACTGGCGGGGGGACCGGCGAGGGCCCAGCGGGCCCCTGGGCAGGATGACGGGCTGAGCACTCTCCATCCAGGAGGAGGCACGCAGATTTCGTGAGAGAGCGAGTGACGGTCCCTCCACAGAGGAGTCCAAGGAGCAGCAGACCGCCTTCCTGCACCTTTGAGATTTTCCTAACTACGTGCAGTGTCAGCAGTTCCATGTAAGGAATTGAAATCAAAGAACAAGGAAGAAAGAAGCCCTGTGTCGACCTGTGTCTGGGGCTGCTGGAGGTCTGGGCCTCGGGCTCCTCCTCCACGTGAATGGGGGTGCCAGGCTCGCCGGCATCCCTCCTGGGGGCTCACGGCAGGACCTGCTCAGACCTGGACAGCGCCCCAGAGGCCGGCCACTGCAGACACGGGGGCCAGGGACCTGGAGACCTGCGCGGGGTCCCGTGCCAGGACTCGAACACAGACCCCGACTTCCCGGGCCCCCCAGTCCTAGCTCCGCACACCTCACCCGCAGCCATGAGACCACGTGCCACGCCACCGTGGCAGAGGCCGACAGGCAGGGAGTGCGCGAGGACAGGCTATGGTACGAAGAGACCCGAGCTGCTGAGCCGCTGTGTGACCACGGGCAAGCACGCCTCCTCCCTGAGCCCGTTTCCTCCCGGATGTCCTGGGGAGTGCCATGGCCTTGATCTCCAGAACACGGTGAGCCCGAGTCAGGGACCGTTAAGACAGACCTGGGACAGACCTGTGTGACCTTGGGCAAGTCGCTCCCCCCTCGAGGCCAGTATGCCTGTCAGACTCAGGGATGACAACACCCCGTGTTGCTGGGTAACCACGACGGCTGAATGAGAGAGACACTGCACACAGTGTCTGGCACAAAACGGGTCAGGTCGGTGGCCACCCTGGCCCCAAGGCCTTCCATCGCTGAGGTGGGCCCCAGACTGCCAAGGGAGCCCCCAGACTGCAGATCCCGGGAAGATCTAGGGAAGGACATTCCCAGAGTGACACCTGACCTTCCCAGGGCCTCGGGGAGACAAAATACTCCTGCTCGGGCTTGTGGGCTGAGTTCCCACAGGTCTCCACTCAGGGCCACTGTGAGGTCACCCAGGCCACCAGGAGGCACTGCCGGGCCCTATGCTCCTGCTCTTGCAAAACGGTAAAAGCCCCTTTCCTTAACAAAGGTCCTTCTTGTTTTTACTATCATCTGCATCAAAACAAATCTTATGAAACCTGAGGTCAATGAGTAGAAGACCTAAAATGTATTCTTGATGGTAAAAAGGCCAATACGTAGCTCAGGTCCAATTCAGCACTGAATGGACATCTAAGGAGTCCCTGAATTGGAGAGGACTCATCACTTCTCACTCTCAACAGCAGAGGTGTTTTCATTCCCTTCGTTCAGATGAGAACACCCAGGTCCAGGAGGTCACGGAGGGAGCTGGGCAGAGCTGGGCCCAGAAGCCGCCCCTCCCACCCGGAAGTGCCCCCAGGCTTGCCCAGCAAGGGTCCCCCCACCCCACCCTGGGGTCTGCCGCAGGCAGCTGGGCTAGGGCAGGCTGTGTCACCAGCATGAAGGCAGGGGGTAAAGCAGAAGGCCAAGACACAGACATGCTGAAGGACAGGGAGGGTCTCAGGCAGGCCTCCGACCTCCAGCAAGGACGGAGCACCTACTTGGGGGTGCACAGAAAGGCTCCTCAGCTCTCCATGTGCTTCCTGAGAGTACCCACACATCTCCCCTGGCGTCCAAGGCGCCTCGCTGGCCACCTCCCACCCACTGGCTTGCGCGATCCTGAGGGCACACCGCGGGCGCTGGTGTCAACAGCACAGTGACGCAGAGGAGGAAAGTTAGAGCTGTCAGGTTTCAGCTACACAGCCCGAGCCCTGCACGGTTCGGCCTGGGAGTTTCAGACCCACTTAAAAGCAGCAAGGACAGCGGCCAACGCTCGTCCACACCAGCTCGGGCCAGCCCCCATGCTCAGCGCTTCCATACACCAGGGCTTGGAATCCTCGCCGCAACCCTGCCATTTAGGGGCTAGGATCGTCCCCGTGATACAAACGGAGGCCCCAGAGCTGGCGAGTGCGGGAGACGGCCGTGAGCCCGGCCAGCTGGCTGCAGGCCCCCTTCTGAAGGATGGTAAGTGTCACTATGCCCCTCGTACATTAGAACTCAATTTCAAAAACTAATAAAGAAGTGACTAATACAGGGGTACGTAGGGGGCTCAGGTCATGGTCCCAGGGTCCTGGGATCGAATCCTGCATCGGGCTCCCTGCTCAGCAGGGAGTCTGCCTCTCTCTCTGCTCCTCCCCCGGGCTTGTGCTCTCTCGCTCTCCACCCCCCTCAAATAAAATCTTTAAAAAAAAAAATGATTAATTCAAAAGTCAGGGCAGTCGTTAGGGAGGTACAATTCTGGGAGGGACTTTGGGGTACAGTAATGTTCGATTTCTTTAGCTGGGTATTGGGTACACAGATTTCACTTTATTTTTATTCATTAAAATACAGAGGTCCATTTTATATATCCTTTTGGTGTCTGTGATATATTTACAATTTAAAAGTTTAAAAGGAGGGCGCCTGGGTGGCTCAGTTGGTTAAGCAACTGCCTTCGGCTCAGGTCATGATCTCGGAGTCCCGAGATGCAGTCCCGCATCGGGCTCCCAGCTCCACGGGGAGTCCGCTTCTCCCTCTGACCTTCTCCCTTCTCATGCTCTCTCTCACTCTCTCTCTTTCCTAATAAATAAATAAATAAAATCTTAAAAAAAAAAAAAGTTTAAAAGGAATGGAAGGCCCACCTGCTGGGTTGGGGCTCAGCCCGGGGGCGTCAACAGGATCAGTGCTGAGGCGCCCGGGAGCCTGGCAGCAGCTGGGAGAAGGGCAGAGGAGCCTGGACAGCCCCTGGAACACCAACTCGGCCGTGACACCCCAAAAAGGGACCCTCGGGGCAGGGAGAGGATGACAGGGACCTTTCAGGGGGAAGAGGGGACAAAAGCCTCTCCCAAGTTGGATACAGCCCCAGGCTTGCCGTCTATGAGCTGCAGAGGGGCCTACCAGGCTGCCACTGCCCAGCCCTGAATGTTCTTCATACCTTTTATATGAAGCTTCGGGGTTTCCATGGTCAGTGCTAGGGAGTGCATCTACAGAAGCAGCCGGGCAAGCAAGCCTGACTCATGTGGGCCATGCGGAAGGGAAGGCCAAGGGGAGGCACGGATGGTCCCCGGAGGGCTGTAAGTCCCAACATCAGGAACTGAGCTCAAGGCGGGCCTGCCTCATGGCCCCATCTGGCCGGGGTAGGGCTCTCTGCATGGCGTCTTCTGTGCCAACCCCCAACGTTCTTCCTCTGGGACAAACAGTGACACATAGCACCCCTCCTGAGACCCTGAAAACACTCCACACGGCCGCCAAGCCCTGCCCCCAGCCAGGCTCCGCAGCCCAGCTCCTCCCACTCACCTTGACCCCCATCCACCAACACACCTGACCTTGGATCTGGACTCTCAGAACCACAGCTCCCAAGGCCTCCTCCTGCTTCTTGGGCAGAACTCTTTGCGAGTCAGGGTGCTCCTCGCTCACTCCAATATCCCCACAGCCAGCACCGTGCCTGGCACTGATGAGGTTCTACCAACTGAGGGGCTGGCCCATCCTCCTGATTCCCTGCCCCACACTTCCCTGTGCTCAGGGGAGGCAGGCCTGCAAAAAGAGGCTTGCCCCCGGTCCCCTGTGTTCCCCACAGGCCCTCCCCAGGACGGCCCAAGAGGCAATGGGAGGTCCCTGCTCCAGCCCTGTGGGCCAGTGGGGAAAGAGCCTGGTATGTTCCGGCTGGCATCACAGGACCCTGCAGTCAGAGTCCTCGTGCCCTAGGGCTTACGGGCCCATCTCCAGAGCTCAGGGTTCTATTCACTCGCCCATCACCAGCCGTGACCATAACAATAAGAACATAACAGACACCACACATTAGACAGACGCGGTCTCCAGTCTTACCCCCACCCTGGAAGGGAGCAGTGTTTACTCCCGTGGTACAGAAAAGGAGACTGAGGGTCAGAGAGGGCCCACAAGGAAGTCAGGAAGCGGTGAAGTGGGTCAAAATTTGAACACAGGCCTGTCTACCCCTTGAGCCCAAGCTCCGCACCTCCTTCCTGTCTTGCTGAGGTTCTCTGGGGACTGAGGACAGTCTCGCTGGCCCACTACCTAACACTTGGCAAGACGGGAATGAGGCTGTCTGCATCCATCCTTGCAGCTGCCGGCCAGACAGGCAGGAAAGCTCCCTACTCCCCGTCTGCAAGTGAGGAAGCTGAGGCCTCTCATCGGAACGGTGGGCCATGCCCAGGGCACTGAAATCATGCAGTGAGTGCAGTGAATGTAACTTTGCCAACATCACACAGCAAAAGAGCCTGACCCGAAATTGGACCACGGTCACCTCTCCAACCCAGGAACTCAGGCCAACCCCATACCACCTCTCCTCCCCAGCCTCCCAGAGCCCCCAGCAGACCCAAGGATTCCCTGGGCCAAGGGCAGTGAACGGCCACTGCCACCTGCTTCTGCTCCGTGAGCAAGAGGAAGCAGGGCCCTTGCCTAACAGAGGAAGTTCCTGGGCGGGGCGGGAGCAGAGCCAGGAGGGCCTGCCTAAAGGTCCCAGCCCGGTCTGAGGTCCAGGAAGGGGGCCATCTCTGATGCCCATCGGAGGACTCGATGCTGACCTGCAAGGCCAGGACTCAAAGCCCCCCTCCCAACCCAGCAGCCAGCAGGCATCGCCCCTTTAAGCAGCAGCCAGTTAGGCTGGCATGCCCGGCGGGTGAGTCAGCACCCAGTGCCCGCTGACTCACCCACCGGAAGCCTCCCGCTGCCCCAGCCTTCTCCCCACACAGGCAACTGAGAACTTTGCTCCTTTCAGGCCGGGAGCCATGGGCTGGCTGATAGAGAGTTTCCTGTGCGTCACGCCGGGGTGGGGGAAGTCCCCAAGGTGTCACCCTCCAGTCTTTCCGACAGCAGGGATGGGACTGGACAGGGGGCTGAGGGGGGACAGTGGCCATGGCAGGCAGGGCCAGGACACAGACAGTGCTCCTGAAGCCTCAGTGTCCCCACTAGGCAGCCGGGGGCCGTGCGAAGATCAGCCATGCCGCGCCTGCGTGGGCAGCACTCACAGTGCAGCGGGGGCAGTGACAGGATGCATAGGGTGCCCCCAAGGACAAATGTGGCTTGGAGCAGCAGACCCAAACCATGCCAACCAAATGTGCCCCTGACCACTGGCCCCAGCTGCCCTCGGCCTCTGACTCCAGCCAAAGACGGCATGCGGGCAAGAAGGCTGGGGGAAAACCTGCAGGGCTGTGGGACCTGGGGCCTCATGCACTCATGGAAAACTCCCCAGGCCTGTGGCATAGAGGATGGAGCAGAGCACCAGCTGTGAGGCAGGAAGCTCAAAGGTAAAGCTCCCTTAAGGTCAAGTACCAACCACGCCCTGTTTTGTTCAAATTCCTCCTGAGAAGGTGGAGAAGAGCACAGTGCTGGAGGGTCCTGTGCCCAGGATGGGGAGGGCACAGGTGAGGATCCCAGCTCTGTGGATTCTATCCAGCCACTCCCCTTGTCTGGCCCCAGTTTTGTCATCTGTCCAATGGGTCAGACTGCAGTGAATATAAAATGTGCAACCGTAAAGGGCTGTGTATACAAGAGGCATCACCTCTGGCTCAGTCCCTGCTCCAGGTCAGGCCGGGCCTGGAGAAGACCTAGACCAAAGGCATAATGGAGCGTCCCAGCAGCTGGGATGACGGGGCGGGGGGGGGTGGAGAATGACGATGACGACGACAACGACACACTCAGGAATGGAACATAAAGAAGCACTGGGGAGACCTTTGGAGATACACAGTCATGGACAGAGCCCTAGCTGCACCTGTCACAACTGTATGACCTCAGGCAAGGCACTAACCACCTCTGAGCCTCAATTTCCACATCTAAAATGGGGCTGTGAGGAATAAATGGGAGAGTACATGAAACATAGGAAAAAAGCTTGATAAGTGGCAACTCTCAGGATTTTTGGTGAGGGGGTATTATGGCTCCCCGCCATATCCTTCCACAGACCCCAAAGAGGCGGACAATGTCCCTGAGCCTTACAGAGGCTCCGAAACCTCCATCTAATCCACCCAGCACCATCTATTACCTGGACCCACAAACTGGAAATCCATCCTGGTTCTCTCTCTGCAGAGAGGCTCAGAGATGGCAACACCAGGACTCAAGTCACACAGCACATGGGAATCAAACAGTGCCTCCCCAAATTCCCTTTTCCCTTCACACTGTGATCCCTCGCCCTTCACAACTCTACAAATTCAACTTCTTTTGTGATGAAGCATTGCCTGCCTGGAAAAGCTGAAAGAGCATTCAAAGACAAAACCTTGCTTCCAACCTCTTCCTTCTGCCCATGAAAACACTGTGGTCCAGGGAAGCTGAGGGCTCTGCCCTAAGTCCCACAGCACTGACCAAGCCAGGCATGGACCCCAAGCTAGAGAAAAGAAGTGTCTGATTTCCTGGTTCTCCAAAAGGGAGAAGCATATGATTTCCCAGCTCCCAAGCTCCACTAGGTCTGTGCGGTGCAAGTCCCTCCCCAGCCGCCTCCCCCCTCGAGTGCCTCCTGAGTTACTCACAGTGGTTGGGCAATGGTCAGGGATCCGGCCTCCCACTTACGTAAGACGTAATTACCCTGCCCACCGGGCCGGCCGGGCTCTGGCCCACAGCCACCGCAGCCGCTGGCAGCAGGGGCAGAGATGGACCCACACCCTCCCCAGGACCCCACAGGCCCTCCTGCTGCCTGGGCCCCTCCAGAGAAAGAGGTAGGATCAGCCGCTGAGTCGAGGCCCACTGAGTGACATCTGTTACCTTTCTCCACCTCACTCTGCAGCTGCAACCCAGACGGAGGCAAAGCCTTGACCCCACATGGCTGAGGCCTTCCCAACAAGGAAAACAGTAACACGGTGGGGGCAACCGTGCCTGCCTCAGCACCTACTGTGTGCCAGGCACCCTGCATGCTGCTGGAGACTCTCCAGTATTTGCTGCCTCGTATCATACCCAGAAAGCCACACGACGTATGTGTGACTACTCCCATTTTACAGACAAGGAAACTGAGGCCCAGAGATCCTCCTGCTGCTGGGGTGAGGCAGCGGCAGGTTTAGAGAGCCAGGAGGCAGCCCATTCATTACAGCTATGTCCGGTTTGGAAATCTCACACAGCCCAGCCTGCTGAGGCTCGGATATGCCAAAAAACATCCTTCCTTCCCTGCACACGCGCACACACGCACACACACAAAATCCCCCTTTCACCCTCCAAGTTTCACCCCCCTCCCCCGCCCAGCATGACAAATCCTGCCGCCCCGCCGCCGCAGCCGCCACCTCACAAAAATTTCCAGGAAGGCTGGCTACTTGGAGAAGACAAGAGCGAGCCCATTGTACAGCCAGCACCCTGGCCTAGCAGCTGGCCCAAAACCCAGAGGCGGCAGGGACAAGCCTGGTATGGATCAACCCTGGAGATACAGGGGAGCAAAAAGGGGGGAGCTCTCCAAGTGCAGAGAGAAGCCTGCAAGTCAAGACAAGGAGGAGCTGATGGAGAGGGGGGCTGCGTGGTGCGGTGGGGTGGGCGGCCAAGAGAGGCTCCTGGGGGACCAGGCTGCAGGGCTGCAAGCCGGCCAGGGATGGGACAAAAAGGGGCCTACCAGGATGGACAGAGTTGGGGACAGGAGCGAGTTCTTAGCTGGAGTGTAGCCAGGGGACACACATGGGTGGGGGGGGGGAGTTTACAGTGAGATTCCCCAGCAGGGCAGCACCGCTGGAGCTCAGTTGGGGAGCTGAGTTTAAATCCCAATGTGGATACAGCCCTGGGACCAGGGAGTGGACGTGGGGGCTGGGTGCAGGATCAGAGTGAATCCCACCCGGATCCAACTAAGGGACCCAGATTGGGAGAATTCCTGTTCTGGGGCAGTTATTAAGGCCTAAATGAGGAGGTCAGAGTGAGGTTTCTGACCTGGAGCGGGGTCATCCCAAGGAGATCCTAGCCTGAGTTCGGGCCTGAGAGCAGTCCCAAGGCCTAAACTGGGGGTCCAGGTGAGGTCTAGGTTGGGACGGATACCCGAAGAGGGAGGGATTCTGGACCGGAGTGCTGCCTGAGTCCGGGACGGGCTGGAATGGGATCACACAGACAGAAGTCGGGGTTCGCAGTCCGGGCCCGACCGGGCGCGGTGAGGGAATCAAGCCGCGCTCCCTACCAGGCGTTCCTACCTTTGGTCTGGGGCATGCTGGCGGGCTGACTGGAGGCGGGCGACTCCATGGTGCAGGCGGGTCCAGGGGCGGCGGCAGGAACTAATCTAGAGGGCGGCGGGCTCTACCCGGGCGGAGAGCGCTCATGGCTGCGGGCAGGGGGCCCGGGCGCGGCGGCGGACCTGAGGCGGCGGAGGCGGCGGAGGCGGCGGCGGCGGCGGCGGCGGCGGCGACGGCAAATACGCGTCCGGGACGGGCGGTGCCGGAGCCAGACTGGGCAGCGCCGCGGGGGCCCCGGCCGGACGGCGCCGACGTAAACCCCGCCCCTACACGCCGATTGGCCCATCCGTCTCCGGGGCCCGTCCCCTGCCTATCAAACACCGGCCTGCCCTGCCTGTCAAGCACAAGCCTCGCCCCTGCTGGCCCCAAATCCGGCTCCTCCCACTGTCTGTCAAGCCCCGCCTTCCACCCGGGAAACTCGGGCCCACTCAGGCTCGATCCCCCTCCCAGGCTAGAGCAGGGTCCCTCCCACGCAGCCTGTCCAGACGCAAGCCCCGCCCCCTGCCCGGGACTCGCGGAGCCCGCCTCGCGCCTGTCAGGCACTAGGCCCCGCCCCCGCGCTCTCCCAGCCTCACGGCGCCCCTCCAGTGCGCTCGGTGGGCCGGCCGGGAGTGCATAACCTGGGAAAACCCCGGGTATACTAGGGTGGCGGGAGTAGGAAGGCGGGATGCTGTGGAGGGGTTGCAGTGCGCCCCCGGGGCGACACCTGGGTTCAGATCCCTACTTGGCTACTTTCCAGAGGCGGTGACCTTGGGCATGTCTGGTGACCCCTGAGCCTCAGTATTCGCTTTCTGTGAAAAAGCGGCGTGACAGCCCTGCCTGCCAGCGCTGCGCACGAGGTCGGGACCGGGCTTCAGCAGACGGTCCATCCTGGCTGACCGAACGTTGTACAAGCCTTAAGCACAATGCCCGCAACGTCCACCAGGTGCCCGCCGCAGTGTTTCAGCCACCGGGAACCGGCGGATCACGGTGGTGAGCTTCGTGGCTCCTAGTGAGACAGGAAACGTGGCGTTCGTGGTGGTGTCTTTACTGCCCCACCTTCCCCACACGGTGAAACTGAGTCTTGGAGGGACTAAGGTGGGCCTTTGGTTCTCTTCTCCTCTGCTCTTGGGGCCTCCGTCTGTGTATACCGACTGTCTAGAGTATAAGGGCTACATAGGCCAGTCCTTCCTTCTGCTCCCACGTGGAGCTAGGGGGATTTTAGGAGCCACTGACCAATCTGGCCCTGGGATCAGGTGACTCAGATGGAAAGCTACCGGCTAAAGAGGGAGGCAAGGGCCTGGCAAAGGTCAAGGGGTCAGCCCCTCGCCTCTGGGCAGCCATGAGTGTGCAGTCTGCCAGGGACCTCACGTGAGGGAAGCAGATTCCACCTCCTGCTAGAAATGCTTGGAGCGGGGAGCTGACCTCTGCTTGCCCATTTGTAAAAAGGGGTGATTCCTGCAGGGCCCCTCCCACGCAATGATGGAGAGGGCCTGATGAGATAAGGAAGGGAGATATGCTATTTATATTATCATTATTCTCTTCCTGCGTCTCTGGCTCACCCTTTCTGGACAGTGGGTGGAAAATCTATAGACTTTAGTCTATAGACTCAGACAGGTATGGGTTCAAATGCTAGCACTTACTAGAGTCATGGAGCAGCTCCATGTCTCAGTTTATTGACCCGTCCCGTGCGGACAATGAGGCCTCTCCGAAATTAGTTTGTGAGCTCGGGCTTAGGAGTCCCTGGCTTAGGGCCTGCCACTTCCTAAATGCCCAGGAAGTATTTGTAAATACACTGCGGGCCACCTCTTCCAGGAAGCCAGCTCAGCCTTACCACTCCTGGGTGTGTGGAGTGCTCTGTTCCCAGTGGGGCATGTGACCCTGGGCTAGTCATTTCACCTCAGGACCTGCTGCTTATCCACCTGTAAAACAGGCACCCACCAGCAGCTTCCTCCCAACCAGGAACATAACCCTGGTCCCGCAGGTTTTCTAGGCACAGACTCCTGCCATCCGCTCGGACTTCCACGCTTCCCACGTGCCCCCTTGCCCTCTCCGTTCCTTGCTATGTTTGAGGGTCTCAGTGCTGCCCCTTGAACATTGCCAATACCCGTCCTGCCTCAGGCCCTCCGCCCTCACTGTTTCCTCTGCTTGGAGCCCCTTTGCTCCCAGGATTCCTGTGGTGATTTCCTTCCAGCCTGCAGGCCCCCACTTAAATGAACTCCTCTCAAAGGCCTTCCTGGTCATGTCCCCAAATCAGTTTTGATTCTCTGCACAGAACTCATGCCACCGATGCCTTTGCTATTTGCTCTCCCTCTAGACCGTCAGCCCTTCCTGGGCAGGAATCTTGCCAGCTCAGTCCCTGCTGCAGTCCTGATGCACAGCCCGGGGCCTGGTGCATAGTAGGTGCCTAATAAGTACCTAAGGAATGAACAAAGGAAGGATGAAAAGCATGCCACAGACATCGACGGAGTGACTCTAGTCCCGTGCCAGCTGCCCAGGCACCCATGTGACTCAGACAGGGCCCTTCAGTTGGAGGAGCTGACGGTTAGTCAGGGAGCCTGACAGACAGCCCAAGAATCACAAAACTCCATGTGGGGTGCTATAAATAGATTCATGAGCAAGAGTCCCAGGAAGGTTCCAGACACCACCTGCGTGAGCTCAGGGAAGGCTCCTCAGAGGAAGTGACTTTGAGACTGGCCCTTGAAGAATCAATAGGAGTTTATCAGGCAGAAAAGCAGAGAGAGCCTCCCTGCAAAGGGCTGGGGGTACAAAAGGGGCCCCCTGCGAGGTGCAGCCTGGGCTGCAGGGCCGCCTTGCTTCTCTGGGGAGGAAGCACCACCCTGGACCCTCTCTTCCTCCTCCCAGCGAGTTTCGGCAGCATGTGCTGGCCAGCCTCTCCTCTCGGGAGCACGGGATGGCCGAGGAACTCCACGATCACTCAGAAACCGGAAGGGGTGTTTGATGGGGTCCCAGCAGCTTGCCTGGACTCTGAGAAGGAACGTCCCAAACCCCCATCTCTGTAGCCTCGGGGAAACTGAGACACATGGAGGAAGAGGGTGTGGCCAAAGTTAGGATGTGGATGTGAGCCGAGGTGGGAGGGACCCGGTATGACAGAGGACTGGAAAGAGAGGATGGTCGGAACCCAGGACTGGGGAAGCTCATTCATTTATTCAACAACTATTTATTGAGCACTTACTGTGTGCCTAGCACTGAGGAAACAAGATTGAACAAAACAGACAAAACTCCCTGCCCTCAGGGAGGTGATGGTCTGGTGGGCAAGCCAGGCAAACAAAATGCTCAGGTTACATCATTATACTCTGTCAGAGGGTAAGTGCTATGGGACAAAGGATGGATGGGGACAAGGAGTGCATCTGGGTGTGGGGACTATACTTTTAAAGACGGAGGTCAAGAAAAGGCTCACGGGAGGGTGATATAGGCACAGGGCTGAGGAGGTCAGGAAGGAGTCATGAGGCAGTCTCGTGGAAGAGCATGCAAGGCAGAGGGAACAGCATGTGCAAAGGCCCTGAGGTAGGTGGCTTCAAGTGGAATAACAGTGTGGCTGAAGTAGTGGGAGATGGGGGGGGGGGTGCTGTTCTCAGCTATATGTACCTCTGGCATATCTCCAACACACACACCTACACCATCAAGACCCACAAGCCCCCTTTCACACCGGTGCAAGTCCACAGAGCCCAAATACACAGGTGCACAGGAACACAGCAGAGTGCACAAGTGTAAACACGCACGAGGAATGGCCACACGGTGTAGGCACATTCACCGACTCAATCCACGTGCACAGCTGTGCACCACCCTGACACCAGCAGAGGCCTCCGTGGCTTCCTGACACACAACGCCCTCTGGTGACCATTTCTGGTATGGTGGCTGGACATGAGCAGGTCACTTTAGAAGGAGTCCTGGGCAGAATCAGCCACTCTCTCTACTCCTCCCCCTCCTCTCTCTGCTTCCTGCCCTCAGTTCCTCCACACTGAAGCCAGAGAGAGCCTTCCAAAACACGGCTCTGGCCGCTCTCCAAACCCTGCCATGGCTCCCTAAGTGGGGAACTTCCCCAGGCGTCATCCCACAGCAGCCACTCCCAGCTTTCCTCCCTGAACCTTTGTCTGCAAAGGCTGCTCCCTCAGCGAGGAATGCCCTCCCTGCCTTCTCCACCTGACTCAGTCCTACCCTCCTTCAAGACCCAGTTCTGAAATCAAATGGGGAGGCTTTCCCTGACACACACCCCTGGCCCCTCCCCTCTCATCGAGGACCCCAGCTCTGCTGGCGTTTGCACCTGAATCTGCCTCTCCATCCAACTTGTGCTCCTGCGAAGCCGGAGCCGGGACTGGTTCCATCGGCCCCAGCACGGGACCAGCTGGAAGCAGTGCACCAAGGCTGCAGGAAGACACGCGGGAAGAGCACGGCAGCCGGTGGGCGCCTCCGCCTCAGGCTCGGGCTCCGAGGGCACAGTGTGCAGAGGGGAAAACCGAGAGGGAAGGCAGGGGCTCACCTGCCTTACTTAAATTGTCACCACTCTCAAGTATCGAAGAGTGAATTCGTACAAGCTCGATCCTTCTGCAAGCAAACCAGGGCTCCTGCTATGTGCTCATCCCTCTAGACACATCATCTTGGGGACTCCCTATGATGCAAGACACATGAGGAAGGGGACCGTTTTGTCACCCCAGTGTCCCTAGCACTCTGCAATTGTGGAGTGGAGAAAGGCTCACAACAGCCCAGCAAGAGGCACACCATTATCACCATGTCCATTTAACAGAGAAGAAAACTGAGGCCCAAAGAGATGTCTAAAGCAGCTAATCGTGGCAGCACTATTATTGAAACTGTCAAATGGGGACAGAGTTTTCCCTGCCTTTTTCTGCTGAGCTTCTATTAAATGGTTTGCAACATCCTTCCCCTGAGCAAAACAAGTTGTCCTTGAGCTCCGGCCGCTGCCTTCTGGAACAATGCCAAGCCCTTGTTTCGGACAGAGCCCCTGGGTCTGCCCAACCCAATATTCTGCAGGGATATGCTCAGAAACCTTGAGGCTGTCCCCAGGTCCCCACACATGGTCCCGCCTGCCCAGGAGGCAGGGACGGGTGTTGATTAACACCTGTCACACTCCAAGGCTGAGACTTCACGTGACCCGGTCAGGTCAGCATGGTCAGACCCTCATCTCACAGACAGGGAAACTGAGGCCCAAGGCATGTTCTCACTGCCAGGAAGAACGAAACCGGACTTTTAACCTACATCATCAGAATAGCCTTCTACGTATGAGGTATTTTACTAGGGGGCTCCTGCTTGTTATCGCGAATCCAGGACCTCAGAGTTGTCCTTATCCCGGTTGTATGGTGTTTGCGCCAAGTGCAATGACAGAGACAAACGAGTTGCCCAACTAGACTAGGAGAAGAGAGGCAGGAGCGCGTCGAGATCGGGCTGACTCCGTGATCGGAGCACACCCCGATACTGGCCTGCAAAGAGCTGTTTTCGGATCTAAAGGCGACCCGGCTTCCGCAGGAAGTAGCTGAGTGACCTTGAGGTCACCAAGACCTGGGAGATCACCGCATCCATTCTCTTCAGTGCTCCTGTACCCTTCAGCCATCCCCAAGCCTCAACTTCTATCCTTCCCATGACTAGGGTCTCATTCCCCGGGAATTCTGACCATTACCAGCTTCTTCCTGAAGTCATGCTGAAGTTTGCCTCTTGGAGATCCCAAGCTCGAATCCACCCATCCATTCGACATATATTTCCTGAGCATCTGCTTTTGCCTGACACCGTGTTGAGTAGTGAACAAAGTCCCTGCCTTCATGGAGCAAACCTCTGGGGGAGGTTGAGAAGGAAGGCAATACATCAACGAAGTAAATACATAGCATAATTTCAAAAAGTCAGGGCTATGAGCAAAAATAAACTACAGTGAGGTGGCAGACAGGCATCATTAAACAGGGTAGTCAAGGAGGCCTTCCCGGAGGAAGTATCTTCTGCGCTCAGACTTAGGTGAAAAAAAAAGAGCTATGTGAAACTGGGGGTAGGAGCTAAACTAAAATAGTCCATAGTACACAATAGGTGCTCAGAGGAAAAGGTGAAGGGGACTTGGAGTTAACCATGAACTAAATGGGAATATTTTCCTCCCTTCCCTCCCAAGATCCCTCTGAAATGACATAAATCAAATCAAATAGAATAAAATAAAATAAATCTTTAGGGCACACACTCACAAGGACAAAGAGACAAGGACAGGATAAGAGCAATCCACAACTCTTTGAAGCTAGCAAATAGACAAATAGTCACCAACTTAGAGAGTGGAGGAAGGTGCAATCAGGTCTGGGGGAGGAGGGGGCCAACCCCAGGCCAGGCCACTGACCTGACAGACCCTTAGAAACACTCAGCTGGGAGGCACCAGGTCCCTCTGGAGGGGGAGGGGCAGGTGGCATGGAAACAAAATGAGTTAAGAGTTCGTAAAAGGAGCAGTGAGCTAGTTGCCTCCCAACTTCCCAGAGACAAAGGTCATGAGCCTCCAGCTTGACAGGATCCCCTGGGTGCCCACCTTGACACAAAAAGGACCAAAGTCAGTTGTTAACTCCCAGCAAAACAAATCACACACAACAGAGAATGTGGTCATAAAGTACTGCGCAGCTCGGCTGGGAACAGTATGTCCATAATCACAATATTGTAAACACCAAAGACTGATGTAGCCCCACAGCTTGGGGCCATGAGATTGGGTTCCTGGAGGAGAAGAGTTACAGGGGTCCTCGGTTAAGAGAACGGAACCCTCATCTTCCAGCCGGGGAAGCTATCAGATACTGTCCAAAACCGAAAAGAAAGACAGAAATGGCCATCTAAGCATGTGATGGAGAAATAAGGAAGGAAGAGCTAAAGGGGTTGCAAGCAGTCGCACTAGAATCTCAATCGTGGGGGGGGGGGGGACTTGCTCTGTTGGGGACATTGCGGCGTCCCCAGTGCCCAGAACAGAGCCTGGCACACACCAGATGTTCAATTCCTGTTTGTCCCCAGCGGTGGGAGCAGGCGGCTCCTGGGTTGTCCTTGCCCTTCTTGCAGGCCTCGTCGTGCCGTTTGCCTTTCCGCGCTGTGGACATGCATTGCTTTAAGAAGAATTAAAAGTCCACTTGAGGGTAAAATAAATAGACCGGTCATCTAGAGCGGAGTTCCAGCAGGTGGGGAGGCGGGGAGAGGAAGGACGAGGTTAGGGGGACAGCAGGCCCAGGTCGTGGAAGTCCATGATGGAATCGGTGTCGAGGGCCTTCAGTCCTTCCGGGACACTCTGGCTGGCCCGCCACACACTCCCCAGAAAATCGCCGGGGTCCCTCTGCAGAGCCCTGAGCTTGCAGACCCCAGAGGGGCCTCGCAGGCTGGGTCCCTGGTGCAGCCACGCCCACCACTGAAGAGCCCCGCCCATCACTGAAGAGCCCCGCCCACCACCGAAGAGTCCCGGAGCCGCTGTTCTCCCGTTTCCTGTGCTCAATGAGTCCCAGTCCGCCATCGGCTGGGCTGTGCCCTGGTCCGCGGCCCAGGGCAGGCTGGGGCACCAGGGGCTGGTGCTGTCCGGCGTCCCCAGGGGAGGTGGCTCTGCCCCGGGGGGAGGGGCCGCGTTGGAGAGACTCCAGGCCCGGGTGAGCTGCAGGGCAGGCCAGAAAGGGACACAAGTGCCCACCCAGGAGACCCTGGGCGGGAGAGGCCAATGTGCGGGCCTCCTCCCGGGAGGAAACTGGGACAGTACAGCCGTCCAGCCCAAAGCCAGGCCCAAGATCTGTCCCAGCCAGCACCCTGCATTGCACGGAGCATCGCCCACCTCTGGCCCAGGTGTGCCCTGGCCAGGCCTAGAGCCAGGGCACTGCGCACAGCCCTGCGTGAAATGCCCTTGGCTGTCACCCCCCAGCCTGCTCCTGCTCAGAGTCAAGGGCTTGGCCATCCCATCCTTCGAAATGTTCTGTGTGCAGACCCTTTCCAGCAACCACAGATCTTCCTGTTATAAGGGTCATCCATCTTGGGAAAACTGTCATTGGAGGGTTGCAAACGTTCTCGGGTGGAAAGGAGACTCCGTCCTAGGGGGAAGCCCCAGCGAAGGGCTGAGATTGATTCAGACATCTGGTGGGCAGGCAGCCACGGTGCCCCCGGCTTGCTTAGACAAGTGGCTTGCTCTGCCCTCCTCCTAGGGATAGATTTCCACTGCCCTGGCTCGGGAGGTTATTGCCTGTGCTCAGGGATGGCAGAGCCAAGAAGTAGCCGGAAGGAGGTTCGCTCTTGCACACTCAGAGGTGCCCCCAGCTCTAACCCCCCAACACACGGTGTTGTTTTGTGGATGACTCAGATCTGAGGCCACTGCAGGGGGTGCTGCTGTGATGACCTTGTCCTTAGGACCCCGAGATCATGACCTGAGCCGAAGGCAGACGCTTTAACCCACTGAGCCACCCAGGCGCCCCTGTTTTATTTTATTCTTAAAAATTTGGGGGGGTGCCTGGGTAGCTCAGTGGGTTGAAGCCTCTGCCTTCTGCTCAGGTCATGATCTCAGGATCCCGGGATCCAGCCCCGCATCGGGCTCTCTGCTCAGCGGGGAGCCTGCTTCCCACTGCTTCTCTGCCTACTTGTGATCTCTCTCTCTCTCTGTGTCGAATAAATAAATAAAATCTTTTTGTTAAAGAGTTTATTTATTTATTCGACACAGAGAGAGAGAGAGAGAGAGAGATCACAAGAAGGCAGAGAGACAGGCAGAGAGAGAGGGGGAAGCAGGCTCCCCGCTGAGCAGAGAGCCCGATGTGGGGCTCGATCCCAGGACCCCAGGATCACGACCTAAGCCAAGGCAGGCGCTTAACCAACTAAGCCACCCAGGCGCCCCAGGAATGGGCAGGCTCCATGGCCTCCCCTTAAGCAGGCTCCACGGCCAGCACGGAGCCCAAATCGGGGCTTGATCTCACAACCCTGAGATCGTGACCTGAGCCAAACTCCAGAGTCGGACACTTAACCAACTGAGCCACTCCGGTGCCCCTATTTGACATTTTAATGCAAACAAAGAAAACGTCATCATTACGTTTAACTCTGCTTATTCTTTACATCTCACTCCTGCCTCTTCTGCGCAATCTTCCACAAATAGCCAAGCTGAGAGATTCACAGAACTTGACACCATCTAGTGACTCAAAACTCCGGACTCTGGGGGTGTCAGGGGCTGGGGGTGTGCAGTGGTTTGGGGGAGGCAGAGGGTCACACCCCAAGTTCCCTGGTTCTAACCCAGCCCTGCTGTTTCACAGAGGAGGGGTAAACAGCACCTCTAGGGTCTGACCCTGGGCTGAGTTCCTCCACAGCCCCCAGCCCCTCCTAGGTCCCAGCAGATGTGCGTTGAGAAAGAGTGATGGTCAGAGACGGGGAAAGTCACAAAATCCCTCCCTCCACTTGTTTCCTGCTGAGTTTTGAACCCCCCCTAAACTCAGTGGGGTAAAATAACTTTTTTATCATGCTCGCAGCAGGGGCGGCCTGGCTCTGACCCAGGACATCTGTGGCCTCAGCTGGAGTCACCTGGAGGCCCCTTCTTCGGTGTTGGGGACCGCAGGGCTGGGTGCCGCTGGGTCTGCGGACACACAGCCCCCGCCCACGGCCTGGACTTCCTCGGTCTGGCAAGCGGAGAGCCGGGTGGAAGTTCCTTGGCCTTTTCCAACGTGGTGTCAGAAGTCACACAGCATCACTTCTGCCTTACTCGATCGGTCAAAGCAACTCACCCAGTTTTAAGGATAGGAGACAGACCCTGCCTCACAATGGGAAGAACACTGGAGAACTTGCAACCGTTTCTAAAAAAGCTCCACAGTCCTTCGGCAATTCCTCGTGGACAGTTGCCCTTGGAAGAGCCACCTCCTACACTTCCCAGGGGGTCAGCATCGCTTAGAGCAGGGTCCCTGCTCTAAGGGACCTTCGAGGCCTTCCCCCTCCAGTGAGGAGGCTGAGACCAGTCCATATGGGATGAGACTGAAGAACATGGCGGCAGGATCTGAGAAAGATCTGGAGCCTCCGTGGCTAGTAGGAAGTGGGTGGAGGCCAAGGGAGGAGGCCGGACGGATCCGGCTTCGAGCCTCCCATGGGTTCAGGAGAAGGGTGCCAATCACAAAGATAAAACTGGGCCGGGCAGTAGGTGTGGGAAGAGAAGATAGTGAGCTTGGTGGGGAACGTGTGGAATGGAAGGGTTGGACAGCCCCCTCATCTTTCTAGGCAGAGTGACGCGCCACCTCCCCCAAGAAGCTCTCCCTCCTGCTCCAGGTGGAGTTACTGCTCCGCCCTCTGGGTTCCTGAAAACCCTGTGTGCCCTCATCATGCTAGATTGGAGCCCACAAACCCAGGTCTAACGCGTTTTTGGGTCCCCAGCCTCACCCAAGGGCAAGAGAAAGGCCCTTCCAAGCGGAGCGGCCTCCCAGTGGGTGGAAAAACCACAGATGGCCCATATCCCTCAAAGGGCTGCCAAGAGCCTCTGGGATGGAATTCTGGCTCCTCCATTTACTGGTGTGTGATGCCAGGCGAGTTACGGGATTTTGTAACTGCTCCGAGAGCCTCAGTTTACTCCTGTGTAAAGACAAGGTTTCACTGGTACTCACTTTAAAAAGGGGAGGACTAGAATGTGCTTAGCACATAATCAGAGCTCAACCAGGGCTTGGCTGTGAAATCAGCCCACTCCCGAGGCCTGGGGGCAGGAGGAGGCTTCAGGATCTGGACCAACTCAGTGGCCTCCTGGCTCTAGAGCTGGATGTGGGGGCACCTGAAGTAGGTGCCTCGGCCAGGCTCTTCCATCAGGGGCGCCCAGTGTAACCGAAAGACAAACCAGCGATGGGCAGGTGGAAGGTTCCTCCCAGGAGCTGGCGGGGAGCCAGATGTAGAGAAGGGCGGGGCCCACCCCCGACCTCTAAGTTACTTCTTAGAGTAACACCTCGGGTGGTGGAATCAGAGGTGGCTTCCCAGAGGAGGGGGAAATTTTAGTTCCATACTCAAAAGTGACAAGGCAGGAGAGGGAAAAGCGCCTCCACACCCGCCCCCCCCCCCAACTTGGTGCCCTCCCGGGACTCAGCCCCTCGTGCGAACTAGGAGGGACAAGGCCACACCTGCTCTTTTCTCACCGCCCTACACATATTTTCGTCACTTAACACCACCTTAAGATGCTACGTGCCCTCTCTTCTCAGCACATGGAGGGCATCCGCATCCTTTCTGCAGCTTGGAGGAATCCGAGTGACTCTCCCATCATGCATTTGGCAGGATGGCTGCTGGGAATGCAGTTGGGGTATTTCCCATCTACAGAACGGGAAACTCCTTTCCCACCGAGCCAGGGGCCGTGAGGAAGGGAGTCCCAGAAGGGGGAGGGCTGGGGCGAAGGGGCCCACATCCTAAGTAGTGGGAGCCCTGCCCCAGGGCCGTCCCCAGGCCGGCTGAGCCGGCCCGTTCCCACCAGGAAGGCTTTAGGGAATGAGGGCGATGCTTGGGTGCGGGAGGGCAGTCAGAGAAGCAGCTCCGCTTGGAGAAGGGTGCTGCGATGGAGCTAGATGGAGCGGCGGTGAGCGTGAAGGGAGGGGGCAAGGGGCCGGTGACAGGCGAAGTGGGATGGGCACGACGGACTGCCCAGCAGCCCTGTTGGTCAGTGAGGCTGCGCGCACACGTGCCTGGGAGCACGGAACAGCTGGCCATACGGGTTGGGCAGGCCCCACGGAGGGGACAAAGGCTGTCTGCGCAGTGTGGCCGGGCAGTCAAGCACCTGGGCTGAGGAGACGGCATGCTTGGCGTGCAAAGCCTGCTCTGCCACTACGGCATCGAGTGAGTCACCGGGTCTCTCCAAGCCTCAGTTTCCTCATCTGTAAAATGGGACAATAACAGCTACTCCCCCGAGTGGCATACTCCTGCGGGCCCAGTGCTTGGCGCCGAGGGGGCGCTCCCTACACAGTGGCTGTTTGCCTCCGGTTGCTGTTCTCAGCTCAGCCCCGCAGCGAGCGCGAGCTGGGCGGATGCTACGTGAGTGTGTGCCCGGGCCCCCAGGGCGCGTAGGAGAACCTGCCATTCTCCCCCGGAGCCGCTCTTTTTGGGCTGTGGGACTTGGGGCGGCCCTGTCGGCTCTCCAAGTCTCCTGTGTCTCTTCGGGCAAAGGAAAATCAGATCCTGGGTGCTGTGGTGAGGCTCAAAGAAGGGAGCACGTTCATGTGTGCCCAGCACACCAGAGTCAGGGCTGTGGGCCAGGCAATGGGGAGGGATGTGGCTTTGCCCCCGGGGGGGCAGGGCAGGGAGGGCGAGCTCCTCTCCGAGGTCTCCTCTGGGCCAGCCTCCCCTCCCAGCAGCAGCCCAGGCAAGCAGCCAGCTGGTTGGTTTTGATAAGCGAATATTATAAACAACAAACAACACAGAGATGTCCTGGGCTCCAAAGGAGGTTGTGGCTCCCTCAGGGAGTTCCAGTGTGAGGGGACCTGGGTGTCTGGCTTAGAGGCCCAGGGGAGCCTCCGCTGGCTGGTGCCACTGGGAGTTCTGGACTAAGAGGCATGAGTTTTGTTCCATCCACAAGGACAAAATAGAGTAATAACGCAAGAGTAGTAATAAGAATAATAATGATAAAAACACCTACTTACTGAACATTTATGATGTTATTGAATCCTCAAAACAAACCCAAAAGAAAATATTTGGAAAACACATCTCTGATAAAGGGCTTGTACCCAGAGTATACACAGAATTCTTACAACGCAAAAATAAGAAAACAAACAACCCAATAAAAAATGTGCAAAAGATAATGAACAGATAGTTCACCAAGGAGATATACGAATGGCAAATAAGCACGTGAAAAGACGATCAGCATCATTAGTCATTAGGGGAATGCAAATTGAAACCACAATGAGGTTTCCTACACACCTATTAGAATGACTAAAATTTAAAAGACTGACAATTCCAAGTGTTGGCCAGAAGGTGTAGAAACCATACAAAATGCTATGACCACTCTGGGAAAGAGCTTGGCAGTCTCTTACAAAATTATACACCTGTCTATGATCCATTCCACTCCCAAGAGAAATGAAAACCTGTGTTTACACACACACACACACACACACACACACACACACACACACAGCCTCTGTGTAGGGGCACCTGGGTGGCTCAGTTGGTTACATGTCCAACTGTTGATCTCAATTCAGGTCTTGCTCATGGGATCATGAGTTTCAGACCAACGTTGTACTCCACACTGGGCATAAAGCCTACTTTAAAAAAAAAAAAAACCTTTATGCAAATATTAATAGTAGCTTTTTTCATTACACCTAAAACCAGGAAAGAACCCAAATGCCCATGAACTTGTGAACAGAAAAAAATTATGGTATATCTGTCTTTGGAATACTACTCGGCAATGAAAAAGGACTGAGCTACAGATCTAGGCAACACCACGGATGACTCTCGGGTGCTTTATGCTGAGTCACAGAAGCCACACTAAAAAGGTGACATAGGGTATGATTCCCTTTGTATGCCGCCTGGAAAAGGCAAAACTACAGTGGCACAAAGAGATCAGTGGTTGCCAGGGACTTGGGGTGGGAGGATTAACTGCAAAAGGGCATAAGGAAAATTTGGGAGTGAAGGAAATACTCTCTAGGGTGCTTATGATGGTGGTTACGGGACTGTAGACTTGTGTCCAAAGTCACCAAAATCACACTTATCGTGTGAATTTTATGGTGTGTAAACTATACCTTAAAAGCTTGCAGTGGAGGAGGGAAGCCAGTTCAATAAAGAAAAAAAAGAGCCCTGAGTAGCACTAGGGGGGAGGGTGTGGAGGGAGGGTACAGGGACCCGATGCTCAGAAGGGTGACGTCATGGGTCCAAGCCTTGTGGCCACCCGGATAGGAGGAGACACCCAGAGAGCTAGGGCGAGGCTGGGGGGCAATAGCAGTCAGCTAGGTCCGGGATTAGAGCGGAGAAGGGCCGGAGGCAGGAGCAGTGGCTCTTTGGGGCAGGCTGGGTGTGTGTGACAGCTGGAGATTTCTGAGATTTCAAGGACTGCAGGGACAGGGGGACGTGGGACAGCTCTAACTTTCACCGGACAGTGGGTCAGGAGCTTTCTCACACATCACCTCATTAATTCCTCACCCCAGACTATAGCTCAGAGAGGTTAGGTCAGCGTCCTAGGTCACACAGCAAAGCTGGTGGCAGAGCCTGGCCTGTTGCCTCCAAAGCCAGGTCTTGCTCTAGGTATAGAGGGGAAGACAGGAATCCCTGAGGACCACTTCCCTTCCCAACTTGATGCGCAACGCAGTCGAGCCGTTTCCCCTCTCTAGGCCTCAGTCTCCACCTCTGAAAAATGGGACTCTAACAGAACCATTCTCATAGAGCTCTGGCGGGGGAGAAAGAAAAGACTAAGGGACAGGAAGTGCCCTCTCGCCACCAGCCCAAATACCCACTCGCACACTGGCTGAGAGAACTGAATTAGGCAGACCCGCAGCAAAAAAAAAAAAAAAAGGCTTCTTCCTTCTCCCTGGGCCTCAGTCTCCCCATTTGGCATGGGGGTTAATTGAGCTACATGATAGGTGGCAAACAGGGGGCCATTTCGAGCACCCACGTACATTTTTTTTTCCGCAATTTTTATTACAAAAAATTTGCAACACACAAGAAGTTGAAGGCTGGGATGGCCATTGCTAATGCTTAGCCCACATATTTTCCTCCCTCTCTGCCTCTCTCTCTGTCCCACACGTAGGTATACATTGTTTTCTGAGTCATTTGAGGGTAAGTTACTGCCATCATAGCCTTTGGCTCCTAG
Organism: Nasua narica; assembly: GCA_028533885.1. Taxonomy (NCBI): domain Eukaryota; kingdom Metazoa; phylum Chordata; class Mammalia; order Carnivora; family Procyonidae; genus Nasua; species Nasua narica. The sequence goes on from CM052804.1 coordinate 41,665,613, forward strand.
CCCTTCAGCATGAAGAACAGGAACATTCTCACTTATAGCCACAATATGGTTATCCCATCAGAGAAAAAAGTTGTAACTCCATCTAATACATGATCCATATTCCAGTCACCCCATTGTCTCCAACATATCTTTTATGGCTGGATTTTTCATCCGAACCAGGATCTAGCCCAGAATCACTTATTCTGTTTGGTTTCCTATCTTCTTTTCCCCGTTGCTTTTTTTTTTTTTTAATTTTGAAAAAGTTTACATCTCCAGAAAAAAGGTGGCCAGAGCTGCACAATGAATGTGCACATGACCTTCACCCAGATACATCGCTCGCCCCCCCCCACCAACCATTTAAGAGTTAGCAGACACGTGCAGTTTTCTAATCAGTTGCCATCGTTTGTACATAAGAAGACCTCAGTGTATGACTTGATTCCCAGCTCCTGTTGAGAAACCAGGACAGGTTTCCCACATATGACAGTCAGCGGGGGCCAGAGTGAGCAGTTGCTGCCCCCTCGGGCGAGACAGGAAGTCGTCGGCACTCTGCCACATTGCACACTGCTCCCTTTTATCTACACCCACCCCGGCTCCCTGAATCACCGAACGCCTGGGCCCTGCAGCCCCTGCACCGTGGACCCCCAATCTACTCTAGATCTCTGAGAGGCTGGGTCTTGTCAGGAGGGAGCCGTCCTTGCCTTTGGGAAGGTCCCGTCTGTCGGGTCCAGCTGGTGTCCTCTGTTTGGGACGTCAGATTCCGGACTCAGCCTCACCTGGGTTCGGATCCCAGCTCACTACAGACCACTGAGGAGCCTACGGACAGTTCTCAGCCTCTCCGAGGTCCTGTCCCCTCACCTGTATGATCCCTGCTGCCTCCAGTGAGTGTGAGGGTTTAATGGGATTCAATGGGATCGAGCACATGAGGCACTCAGCACAGCGCCTGCCGTAGGAGCACTCCGGAGCTGGTGTGTTCTTGTGAAGACAACTGCAAAGGTAGGCAAAGACGTGTGTGCAAAAACATTCATGTCCATGCCGTGAAAAGTTGGAAGTTGACCTAAATGCCCAACAGGAGGGAACTGGTTAATTACCGTATCCATAGATGGGAGAATCAGCAGTGAAGACAAAGAGGCTGTATTTAGAAATGACCCAAATAGCCATCAGTAAAGGACTGTGTCTCCGAGAATGGTTAGGGTCTCGTCATCTGTCAGTGACATCATGAGATTCCATCAATGGAAGACCGCACAGCCATGGAGCGGGGACACCACGCGGGGCCGACACAGCTCAACTCGGGGACGTCCCCGCAGGGGATACGCCACACTTCTCGGTTCTAGGCTAATTTGGGTTAAAAATGGGAAGAAGGACTATCTACTTGTTAGCACCCAGGTGTATGTGTGGAAAGTCTGTATAAATTCATAAAAAACAAGTGAAACAGCTTGCATGTGTGTGTGGCAGGGAGCTTGGAAGACACGGGCATCAGGTGTTTTTCAGGTTCCTGGTTGCCTGGATGTATTTTGCTTTAGTTTTTCACACATGTGAACATATTGCCTTATCAAAAAGTAAATGCAGAAATGTTCTTAGGGCGCCTGGGTGGCTCGGTCGGTTAAGGGTCTACCTGAAGACTGCTTCTCCCTCTCCATCTGCCCCTTCCCCGCCACTCATGCGCGCTGTCTCTCTCTCTCTCTCTCTCTCTCTCTCTCTTTCTCAAATAAATAAATAAAATCTTTGGGGGGAAAAGTTCTTAAAGAATGAGCTGTGATTTCCATATATTAACAAAGGAAAATGCTCACAGTATACTATTAAAAGGGGAAAAAAAAGCCCACTAGGAAACAGTGAATATGATTTGATTACACTTGTGCTAGAAAAAACAGTCTGTGTCCAGGGCTCCAGGCAAGCAGGAGTGTCGTCCGCCTAATTCACGACTGTGTTCTCAGGACCAGAACACATAGCAGTGGCTCAATAAACACTGAATGGGCAAATGGATGGACGAGCGAGTGAGGGCCGGACATCTAGAAAGACACACAGCCAACCTGCGAACAGCAGAGGACTTTGGAGGTAGGTCTCCGAGGGGCTTTTAGCCTCTTGATATTTTCTTGTTTATTCTGAAACTTTTAAATGAGCACCCCTTGTGCATCTAATTGGGAAAGAACAGTAAGCCATTAAAGGAAAAGGAAAAGTGAAGGCTCTGTCCACGGGCATGGGGGCGGCCGGGGTCCAGATTGGGTGAGGTGGTGGGGGCTCGCTGGGAAGAATGCTGGGCTGGTGAGCAGGGCAGCCATCCCGCCCACCGTGCCCACACTCATTCCACACGGGCCTGGCAGAGCCGAGACCCTGGAGGGGCAAGCCAGGGCTGCAGGAGGGAAGGCGAGGACCAGAGGGGGCCTGTGACTGGCCTGGGGTTTCACAGCAGGGCCAGGATGGACAAGCCAGGCCTGCTTGGGTCTCAGCCTCCAACGGCACAAAGTTGGGATGCTTGGTGAAGTTATGCGGACCCCTTAACTCAAGTCTGCAGATAAGGAAACTGAGGCCCAGGGGCACAGAGCTAGAGGGGCTAAGAGCACAGGTCTGGAGACAGATTGGCTCAGATTCTAAATCTGTCACTTTCCTCCCCTGGGAGCCTCCTCCTCAGGAAGCTTCAGTTCCCCTGTCCCCTCTCAGGCGGTGGCAGTGTGGGGGCCATGCCCACGAGCTGCTGTCCACATCGCCTTTCAGTGGCAGCCGCAGAGCCCAGGACAATGGGCCCTGGCCATTGTTGTCCCTGAGTGTTTAGAATGGCACACGGGTGCCCAGGTCCCTTGCTTCCCGATTTTCTTTTCCATGGTCCCCTCTCCCCCAACTAAGGAGGAAGAGGGAGCCTCACAGACAAGGTCATCACATAGTTCCATGGAATCCTATGGAACCCTGGAAAGGAACAGACTGCTGATGGACAGAGCATGTCATGACGACATGATGGGCACGTCATGACGACACTGTGCCGGATGAGGGAGGCAGACACAGATAGCCACACGCTGCATGACTCCACTTCTATGATATGCTGGAAAAGGCAAAACAATAGGGACAGAAAACAAATCAGAGGTGGGGTGGGGGAAAGCTTAAAAGGGACTCAGGGGACTTGGAGGGATGATAAAACTTTCATAACATGGTTGCGGTGCTAGCTACAGGAGGGTATACATTTGTCAAAGCTGTAGGCTGAAAGAGGTCATTTTTACTACATGTAAACATGACACTGAAATGTTTTAAATTAAAAAAATAAAGTGAAAACCTCAGCCACGACGGGAACATTAGGCTTTGTTTCATTATTCAATGTATTTACATATACTATATGTTTGAAATTTTCCAGTATTAAGAAGAAAAACAAAAAACCTAAGGTTGCATCCCTGATCTGCTCAAAACCTTCCCGTAGCTCCCTCCTGGCTCAGAGTAAAAGCGAAAGGCCCTACTGTGGCCAGTGATAACGCTCAATCTATCCCCTAGCTATCCCTGGCTTACTGTGTGCCAGCCCCACTGGCCTCAGTGTGTTCTTTAAACGCACCACAGGGCCTTTGCACTAGCTGTTGTTGTCTCTGCCTAGACCACTTTTCCCCACAACATCCCCTGACTCCTTCTTACCTCCTTCAAATCGTTCATTAAAAGACCCCCAGTCAGTTGAGGTGGCTGGCTCAGTCCCTAGAGAATGTGACTCTTGCTCTCAGGGTCTTGAGTTCAAGCCCCATGTTAGGTGTGGAGCCTACCTAAACAAATTAAATAAATAAAAATAATAAAATAATTATGGCATTTGCACACAATGGAACACCATTCAGCAATGAAAAAGATACAACCAGACCAATGAATCTCATAGATAAAAATGTTGAACAAAAGAAGCTGAACACTAAAAAGTGCATACTATATGATTCTGTTTATGTGAAGTTCTAGGAAAATCAAATTAGTCAAAGATGGCAGTTACCTCAAAGGCTGGGGCACTGACTGGAAGGGAGTGAGGGAACCACCACAGTGTTCTCTACTGTGATTTGGGTGGTGGTTACATGGGAATGAACTTCAAGCTTACATCTTAATAAACAAACTAGTAAAAGGTAACCTGTAGTCCTGTGTTTCCTAAGCACCAATGGGTGGAAGGGAGCACTGCTTCAGTTGTGAATCAGCTGAGGGTAGGGGGAAAGCAGGTCAAATCCCCTTTCCATAAAGAAGTCTGCCAACACCACCACCTCCAACCCCCCACAGTCCTGGGAGCCCTAGACTAGGTCCCTGCCCGTTTTCTGGGACTCAGTTTCCCCATCTGTGGGATGGATACCCGGCTCTCCAAGGTTTCTTCTACCTACACTTCCGCCTCTTTTGGGGTGGGCCGGTATTTCACCCCCTCCCAAACAAGGCTTCTCAGGATTGTTCCCCCTCACCACCCACACTTTCATACCGGTGGGATCCTCGACACCATTCCTCCCATTGCTGCTTACGAATCACAGCGGTGTGCCTTGGGCCTCACAGCGGTGTGCCTTGGGACTGCTACAATGCAGTCAAGCATACTTATTTCGCAGGCTTGTGATAAGAATTTTCACTGAGTTACTGAGCACTCCCGATAGCTTACCAGGGCTTTGCTTTGCACACGGTGTGCACACAGCAAGTGCTTAATAAATGGGGGCTTCTAGGGCAAGATTAGAATTCCCTATAGGTCGTTACATCTTTTTGAGAAGGGCCCCGAGTGGGGGGCCCCAAAGTTGCCCGGGGGTCAAACACAAGAGGGAAAACTGTCCCAGGCGCGAATATGGCTCGCGTTGTTTTGTTTGGAGCGACGAGTGGAACGCGGCCAGGGAGGCGCACGGCCCCTTTAAGAGTCGAATGGAATGTATCAAAACAAAAAGGTCGCGCGCCCACTGGCTGCGCGCCGCACGTGACCTCACAGCTGATTTCCTGGCCCCCCTCCTTTTTTTGTTGCTGCCGCCGCCGCGGCCGCCGCCGAGTGTCAGTTTCTGCGCCGCCGCCTGCGGTCTCCTGGCCGCCGACTGCCGGCCGCCCAGCTCCCCGGTTCCCGCCACCGCCGCCGCTGCCGCCGCCGCCGCCGCCGCCGCGGGCCCGCGCACCTCTCCGCGCGCACGGCCCCCGCCGAGCCGGCGCGGGCCGCGGGTCCCAGCGGTCGCTGCCCGGCGCTGCCCGGCGCCCAGATGGCGCACTCGGCGGCCGCCGTGCCGCTGGGCGCGCTGGAGCAGGGCTGCCCCATCCGCGTGGAGCACGACCGCCGGCGCCGCCAGTTCACCGTCCGGCTCAACGGTAACACGGCGTCCGGCCCGCCCCCGCCTTTTGTCTGCGAGCGAGCGGGGCCCGCCGAGGCCGCCCCCTAGCTGGGGTGCGCGCCCCCGGCCCGCAGCCCGGGAGGGGCGTCGCGAGCGCGCGCCGCGGGGTGGCCTCCGGCGGCCGCCGCTCCCGTGCCGCTCCGCCCCGCGCTCCGGGGAGCAGGCCGGGGGCTGCGCTCGCGGGCTCGGAGGGGGCGCGCCGGACTCGCGGGGCTGGGAGGAGCGGGCTGCCCGGGAGAGGCGCGCCCACGCGGAGCACCCCGGGCCGGCGGGCAGGGGACCCCCGGGAAAAGCGGAGGTAGAAGTAGGACCAGCTCGGGTCCTCTGGCGCCAGCACCCAGCTTCAAGCCACAGGGGACCCGCACCTGCTGGAGCGGGGCAGTTTTCCGGTGTTGGACGCCTGCTGAGGGGCTGTTCTTGGAGATCCTGGAGAGTAGGTCAACGGTGACCACCTCCCTTTCCCCGGGTGCTAAATGGCTTTTTGCCGCCTCTGGGAACTTTAGCTTTTCTGCACCGAGGTGGTTGGGGGAATCTTCCGGGCAGATCCGAGGCCGAGGGAGAGAGGGGGGTGCGCCTCAGTGGGCACTGTGGAGGGGAAAGTGTCCCCATCAGCCCCGTTGGCCAAGTTGCCTCATCTCTGTGTGCCCCAGTTTCTCCATCTCGGCAGTGGGAGAGTAGTGTGCACAGCTGTCCCGGTTGTAGGGGTGAAATGCTGTCTTGAGAGTAGAGAAGGCTTAGAAGAGCGCCCGGGGCACACAGCAAGTGCTCCTCAGCTTGGACGGGTGGTTGTTTTTAAAACCAGAAAGCAGAGTCAAGTCTTCATTTCCTGTAAAGAAAGTTTCCAGCACTTACTAACCCATACCCCCTCCCCCCTAAGAGGTCTGGGGGATAAAAAAAACAATTATAAAATCCGGGATCGTCAGCTCCCTGTGTGCCCCCCTCCACATTAATAACTTTTTCTTCCCTCCCAGCTGGTCCCCCAGTGGCCGTGTCCAAGCCAGACGGGCCCCTTAGAGGCCATCATGCCCATTTCTGAGAAGGGAAGGCAGAGGCTCAGGAAAGGGAAAGGCTTGCCGGAGGTCAGGCAGGGAGTTAGGGCAGAGTTGGGGCAGGATCCTGCCTGGTCTGACCCCTGGAACTGGGCTTGTCCGACCTGCCCTTGGTCGTAGAGAGGAGGGGCTGAGGCTGGGGCACGGACATTTCTCAGGCCCCACCACCTCCCTGTTACAACACTCCCTGTGATGAGGGCATTTTCACCCCCTGTTACGGATGAATAAGCCGAGGTTTGAACCAGAGGGAAGCAGGGACTTGCCCTGTATCACAAAGTGCCAGAGCTCAAACCTGGGCCCAACTGACGCTACACAGCGTTGTTTCCATGTGGACGTAAGTCCTTCCCCCACCATGGTGCTCGCTGTGGCCCCACTGACCTTGACACTCAGGGCTGGCCATTCCCGTGTGAAGGGTCCTAGTGGTTTTTCCCATCTCACTTTCTCAGGTTCCAGAGAGGCCTCTGGTTCCCTTGGCGGCTCAAGAGGCTCCTCCATCCATTCACAGAGACAGAAGAAAAAGGGAATGTTTGGGGGTTTCCTCTTTTTTTTTTTTTTTTGGCGACTCAGTACAGCCAAAGGACAGCCCCCTCTAGAACTGGCTGTGGCCAAGACTGGACGTGCCTCGCCATGTTTCTAAACTTGTCTCCTTCCCTTCCCCAAATAGCTAACTATAAAATGGACTGGGGATCCCCCCACCCAAGCCCAGGGAGGAGCGGGAGGCCGCCAGCTTCTCTCCAGCCTGGAAGGTGGGGTCTGGATGTGTGTATGGGGAGTGAGGGGAGCTCCTTGGTGTCTGGACGCTGTCCTGCCTCCGCTCTGGAGGGCAATAGTGTGGTATAGTGTCTCCCGGACCTCAGGGCAGGCCCTGGAGGCTGGCTCATTGTACCCTTGGAGAGCGGTCAATGCTTCTGTCGAGAGCCAGAGCAGCCCCAGGGCTCCCCGGGCAGGCTCCAGGGCATCCCCCTGGCAGGGCTGGGCAGATAAGCTTCCAGCAAGCTCTGGTTGTGGGCGAGGGCAGGGTTGGAGCAGCTGCGTTGAAGTCCTTGTGTCCCAGGCACGCCATGGGTATGTGAGGGCGGGGTGGGGGAAACTGCTTTTCCTGTTCTACAGATGAGGATACCGAGACACAGGGAAGTGACCCGATTGCTCGGGGTCTTGTACCTTGGAGGTAGAAGAACTGGGGTTCATGCCACGAGTCCTTATTGAGCACCTACTGTGTGCCAAGCATTGCCCTTGGTGCTGAGTACTAGTGGGACTGACAGTCTAGAGGGGTGGGGGACGCCAAATAAAGTGTAAAGTGTCCTAGAAAGCCAGGGCCCGGTGAGAATAAAGCAGGGCAGCAGAAAGGCGTGTTGGGAAAGGGCTGCTGTTTACAATCAGGTGTCGGGGAGGGCTGCTCTGGGACGGTGCCAGTTAAGACCTAAAGGAGGCAAGGAGGGGAGAGCTCCAGCGGGAAGAGCATTCCACAAGGAAAAAGCAGTAGGAGCAAAGACCCTCCATTGCCTGGTGTGTATCCAGAGCGAGAGAGAGTGGAGTGATAAAGAAGAGAGGATTGGAGGATCGCAGCAATAAGATCAGGAGGTCAAGGGGGGCGGGTGGTACGGGGACCACAAAAGCCTTAGTGAAGACTTGGCTTTGACCCCCAGTGAGGTGGGTGCCTGGGAAGGTCCTGAGCAGAGGCTGGACGGGATGCCCAGGCTCCTTCTGGCTGCTCCCAGGGGAGCAGACTGTGTGGGGCAAGACAGAGCAGGGAGGTAGCTACTGCACTAGTCCGGACGCCGTGAGCCGGGCTGGGGAGAAATGTCCCGGTCCTGGATGGATGGAGAAGGAAGTGTGGATGGCTCTCACTGTCGTGGAGTGTGAGACGATGCTGGAGCCCGGGGCTGTTGCCCACACCCACATTCTAAAACGCTAGCTTGTGCGTCACCAGGTCGTAGGTGGGGAAACCAGGGCACATAGTCAGGAGGCGTCTAAGCCAGAATTGAGGCCCCATCACTAGGAGGGCCCTTCCTTGGCCTTTCCTCTCCCCTCCCAGCCAGGGCTGACTGTCCCACGTGCTGCAGGGAGGAGGGTCATCTGGGGGTCCTAGGATCCTGGTGCTTTCCACATCCTCCCTGACCCCCATTTTGCAGGTGGGAAGACTGAGGCCCCAGGGCGTTAGTAGGTACTTCCGACCTCCTTCATTATCCCCAAAGGCAGCAGGACTGAAAGCAAAGCACCAGTCTCGTGGCATTCAGATCCCATTCAGATCTCAGAACCTGAGAAAGTGAGATGGGAGGCCCCTACATGACCCCATGTCAGCGCCCCGTGAGGCCCACCTAGAGCAGTGTTCCTGAGCAGGGAGGGTGGGAGAGGATGTGGTGGTGCTGCGAGGGGCCTCGCCCGGTGTGTGGATAGACTTGCCCGGGTAACCCCAGCCTCTGCCCTCGGTGCCTCCCGGACGTGCTGGCTCGGGCCCCTTGCACTTCTCTAGGCCACAGCCCCTTTGTCGAAGCCACCTGCGAGCCACTCTCGTGTCACCCCTCCCAGAGGCCCGGGTTCCAGCTTTGCCTCTGCCTCGGTGTCCTGATCTGTCCGATGGGGCTTTGGACCCATGAGCCCTCCTCTCAGGGCTGGTTTGGCCAGAGCAGGGATCGTGTCCCTCTGCGAAGATCCCACATCTCCCACCCAGCATCCCAGTTCCTCTTTCCCCACCTCCAGGGCAGTTTCTCCGCGAGCGCTTCTCCTGGTGCCTTCCTTGGGACTGTGGTCCTGAGCAGGGGGAGAGACGCAGGGCAGGGCCGTGAGCAGAGCGGCTCGCACACCTCTCAAAACTAGTTACGGTTTGTGATCTCGACGTGATGCTGAGGTCCAAGAGGGTGGAGGCGATTATCCCAGGCAGGAGAGGTAAAGGCTTAGACACAGGTGTCAGGACTGGCCTGAAGTCACCTGGGGGAGCGGGGACTGGAACTTGGGGCCCCGCCCTGCCCTGGGCTTGTTCCCCCGGCCCCCGATGGCAAGCGCTGACCCTCTTGCTGGTGAGGCTCGGAGTTCTTGGCAGCTCATGGAACCCGGCCCAGATAAGGGTCTGGGGCTGGGCAGGCGACTGGGACAGCTCGGCAAAGGCTCCGGGGTCGAGAGCTGGGTGTGTGTGAGAGACGGCAAGGCCAATGTGGCTGGACCAGGGCCCCGACAGAGGCCACGCGGGATCCAGCGGCCGGATGCGGGGAAGCCAGCAAGGCAGCCGGAATGGAGTGCCTGCGGAGATGGGAGCGGTGGCCAGAGTCCAGGCACATTTTGAAGGTTATGTCCATGGACCTGCTGAATGGTCAGATCGGAGTGTGAGAGGAAGGCAAGGCACGGAGGACCTTGAGGATCTTGGCCTGAGTCACGGGAGGCTGGCCGTTTCCTGGGGCTCTCCAGGGCACTTTGGTGGGGTAGGAGTGGATTGGGCCATGTCAGGTGTGGGCGGTTGGGGCACGGTGACCGTTGCTGCCCCTCGAAGGCCGAGGTGTGTACGGGGCCATAGGCCAGGTGCGCTAAGACAGTCCACTAAGGGTCTGGTTCCTCCCCAGGTAGCGTGCTGTGCAAACTCGAAGTGAGCTCAGCCCCACATGCTGCCAGGCGGCGGGACTGCCTCTTGGAGCCTCAGTTTCCCCCCTTTGTAAACAGGGCTGTAAGAGTCTTACCCACTTTGTAAGACTGTGGTGAGGAATAGCGTGTGGAGAGAGCTGAGCACAGGACTGCCGTGGCGGGGCCCCGCAGGTGTGAGCTGCCTGGCATCGCCCCGAAGGCCAGCCCGGGAAAGCCAGGACCCAGCGAGGCTTCCTGTTTCTCTCCCTCCCTCATTCGGGGTCAGCCCCGTCCACTCACTGATCCTTGAACATTCCACCTCAGGGCCTTTGCACATGTAGTCTTTGGCACCTGGACAGCTCACCCCCCACATCTCCTTTTGGAGCGGCTCATTCACCTCCTCCAGGTCTTTGCTCAAAAGAGGCCTCCCTGTGGACTTGTTTAAGATGGCGGCCCTTCTGCCTTCCCCGCCGTACTCCAGCTTAACGCGTTTGACTTTCCGTTATTACGATGGTATCGTTTATCCGGCTTCGTCCATGGAGGAAGGGGTAGTCCATGTTCTTCACGGACTGCAGGCACAGCCCTCAGAACCCCGTCTAACACCCAGTAGGCCCTCCCTGGGCTTGGGAGTCCTTAAATGGCCAGGCCAAGCAGGCGGCAGCTCCTTCAGGGACTGGTGACCAGCTCGGGCCCCAAATAGCCTCCTGATCTCTGCTGTCCCGTACTGGGCGAGCTGAATCCACGCCCCGGTACAGACGCAGGAGCCAAGCCCCGTGCCACACAGCTGGGGCAGATGGCAGTGAGGCCACCACAGAGCCCCAGTGGGGACATGAGGAGGAGATACTGGGGATCCGGATGTGTGAGGAGAAGGCGGGACTGGGGCCAAGAAGGGGACAGGGCGGTCCTGGCAGAAGGAACCGTGGAGGCAAAGGCCCGGAGGCAGGGGAGAGGAGGCGTGTTGAGGTGGGGCAGAAGGAGAATGGGGCTGAGGCCTGGGTTCCAGTGGGACCCGTGGCCGCCCTTGGATCTCTGGAGCTCAGTTTCCCCATCTGGAAATGGGAAGATGAATTGTAACCCGCCCCTGGAGCTTTGGGGAGAAACAGAAAGCCTCCTGCCTGGGATGGGAGCCTGTTGCGTGCCCGATTTGCTGTAAGACCCTGCTCTGGTCATTGATCTCTCTTGGCCTGTCAGCCTTCCGCCCTCGCCACGGGCCGGGAGCCCGGGTGGCACTGAGGCGCGAACTCTCTAGGATGCTTTCGAGTTAAAACACATGAAAGACTATTTGCTTTTAAAAATTAAAGGAAGACACTTGGCATTGCCGTGTGTTCTTTTCGAGCCAGGGAATTGTGTTTTCTAACCTCAGGGCCTTTCCACTGACCGTGTCCTCAGCCTGGCTCTCCCTCAGCCACTCCCCAACTGCGAGGTTTTCTTGGAGGGATCCCCCCGGACTGCCCCTGGCGAAATGGCCCTGTCTCGCCCCCAACCCACTTTATTTTTTCCTTCCTACACTTACAGTGGCCTGCAGTGGTAAACCGGGGAGTTGTCCTCAACCCCTCCTCTTCTCACTCGCCACGTCCAGGTCCCAGGCAGACCCTGCCGGCTACCCGTTCACAGCACCGTCCGAGTCCAATACCTGCCCGGCGTCTGGGTCCCCGGCATCGCTCACCTGGGCTAGTGCAGCCTCCATCTCATTGGTCCCTGCCCCGGGTCTGCTCTCACAGCAGCCAGAGGGATCCCGAGAAATCCTGAGTCACCTTCTGTCCCTCCTCTGGCTCCCAGCTCTCAGTGACTTACTGTCTCTGCAGCACCTGCTCCTGTCACCCCCCTGCCCTCCTGACCCCCAGCCTCCCCTTTGCCCACTCTGCTCCAGCCACCCCAGCCTCCTCACTGTCCCTCAGACCCATCTGAGACACTCCTGCCTCAGAGCCTTTGCACTGGCTGTTCCCTCTGCCAAAACACGGTTCCCCCAGACACCCAAGGCCGACTCCCTCTGCTCCTTCCTGTTTCTAGCCAGCACTCCCTCCGCCCCTGCCCCACCCCCTCCACGGTGCACCTTAACTTGCTTTTCTTGTTTATCTTTTATCTCCCCTTCTAGTCAGTTCCACGAGGGCAAGGCTCTTTGGCTTGTTTGCAGCTGAGTCTGAGTACCAGAAACAGTGCCTGGGGCTCCGTAAACATCTGTTGAAAGGAATGGTTGGATACAGGGGCTTGACGAAGGGACAGATGGACAGATAGGACGGGGCGGGCTGGCTGGGTGGGGGGATGGGTGGGCGCAGAGAGCGATTCCAGGTGTTCCAAGCACTGCTCTTAACGTTGCGGAGGGATGACCTCACTTAGTGTTCTAAACACGATGAGGAATGCTTTATTATGTCCCCCACTTTATGGACGAGGACACTGAGGCACAGAGAGGTCATCCCTGGTCCAACTCCAGCAGCCTGGCTTCAAACACCCGTCCCTCCATTGGCCTGCGTTAAGCCCCGTGTGTGTCTGGGGCCTCACCTGTCCGCCACCCTCCCTCTGCAGGATGCCACGACCGGGCGGTCCTGCTCTACGAGTATGTTGGCAAGCGGATCGTGGACCTGCAGCACACCGAGGTCCCCGACGCCTACCGCGGGCGCGGCATTGCCAAGCACCTGGCTAAGGTACGCTGGGGGAGGGGGGCGCCCCCTTGCACGGCTAAACCGCAGCCCCAGGGGCTGACCCGGGCAGCAGGTGTGGGCCCGCGCTCAGCAGGGCTCAGCCTCCGGGGCCGCGGCCACCTGCTGGACGTCAGGAGCTCGCTGGCTGGGGCCCAGCACCCGGAACGTGAGTAATAGGTGCTCAGTAAACCCCGACTGAACGAGCGGATAAAGGAATGTCTGAATACAGCGGCTTGCTCCCCGTTCCTCGCCCCAGAGCCCTCCGTCCCCAGAGCAGCTCCGCGCCCAGGCTGGCTGGGGAGCGGGTATGGGCTTAATGCGGGGAAGGCGGCAGAGAATGGCCTTCTGTGCGTACCCCTGAGGGCTGCTCCAGGCTTCTGTTCTTCCCTCTGTCTGCTCTACGCACCTCCGCCCCCACCCCGGGCCTCCTCTCCCCTCTCCCTCCTCCCCTCTGCCCTCCTGTAGCTGCGACCCCAGGGTCAGCAGCTTGTGCCCAGGGATGGCGGGCACAGCTGGGCCCAGCCTCTGCACTGCTCTCTGGGGACCGTAACCCAGGCAACTCTGAGAGCTACTGCCCTGGGGAGGGGGGAGTCGGGCCGTGAAGCCGGGTGCACCCCTCCCTGACGCAGGGGAGCCTTGGCCGGCTGTGAGATCTGCCGGACAGCCCCGTCTGTGGCTCCTCTGAGCCCTGCTGGCTGAGGGCACAAAGGTGTTCACCGTGGCCTCTGCTGTCTTCTGGGGCCTTCCATTTCTTCTTCTGTGGAATGGGAGAAGAGACCGGAATCTTGTCTTCCAAGGGTGTCAGGTTGTGAACCCTGAGCAGGGGTGTGGATGGTGAGACGCAGTAAGGCCTGCTCGGGTGTATGGAGCTGGAGGTTCAAACACAGGGTCCCCGGTAGGTGCTCAGTAAATGATGCCCCCCTCTCTCATCAGACCAGCCAGCCCCACCCAGGCTGTCCTCCACTTTGTTTCAGCAAGCACTTATTAAACACCACTGTGTGCAGGACAGTGTGCAGGACATCCTGCCAGGCATCGGGGCAGGGGGTACCCCGGGCGTGCCCTCGCTCTCCATCTCCTGAGCTCCTTGGCGCGAACAGCCGCAGGCATGATGAAGGCCACGTGCTGGCACCCTCATCGCTGCCCCCCTGCCCCGAGCGGCTGTGGGGGCTCCGTCATACCCAAGCGTGACCTGTGCTAGGTGCGGGGAGCCATGGGGCACCCCAGACCCAGCCAGAGAGTAAGGTTCCAGGACGAGGCATCAAAGGAGTGGCCACGTGAGGAGGGTGAGGGCAGCAGGGTCTCCGGTCTCGCGAGCACAGAGGCCCCGAGACCCGATGGGGCGGGAGCGCTGGCTGCTGGGCTCACAGGTGGGGTGCGGGACAGGCCAGACGTGGCGCGGGGCCGCGGGGTCTCTGGTTTAGGGCCTGCTTGATGCCTTTGAAGATGCACAGAGCCGTGCTCGCACTGCTGCTGGGTTCGCCGGGCTGTCTGTGTGCACACCGCCCTCCCCGGGGCCTCTGGATCCGACCCTGGCCTATCCGCTTCGGTGTCGTGTGGCCTCGGGCAGTGGACCCCACCTTTGTGCCTCGCTTTCCCCCACTGCAAAAGGAGGGTGGAGGCAGCACCTCCCTCGTCCTGCAGCCGCCAGCTCCCTCCCTCAGAGGGGAGCGCCCGGGAGAGCGTGGGGTCCGGGCTGCGGGCTGCAGGCACTGATCGCTGCTCTCTCTGCCCGGCCGCCAGGCTGCTCTGGACTTTGTAGTGGAGGAGGACCTGAAGGCCCATCTCACGTGCTGGTACATCCAGAAGTACGTCAAGGAGAACCCCCTGCCGCAGTACCTGGAGCGCCTCCAGCCGTAGCCCCGGCCCCTCGGGGCAGGACCCTCCATGCCGGACCTCTCCTCGCGGCCTTCGCCCCGGCCCTCTGCGTGCTCTCAGGAAACCTGCTCCCCACCGGGGACGGACTCAGAGTTATTTTTGTAAGGATGCTCCTCGGTGGCCCCCGGAGGCCGCTGGCTGACGACGGGCAGCGGTCCAGCTACCGTGGTGAAGGGGAGGCCGGGCAGCTGAGGTCCCAGCGGACCCCACTCTGCAGACGCTGGCTAGCTCCTCACGAGGCCACCCCCGCCTTCCGTGGGTGGGCCAGCGGGGGTCGGCAGCCAGGACCGGAAGGTGGCCAGGGCTGTCCCCATGGCCGGCCTGGGTCCCACCTGCTGTTCCCTGCCCTGTGATCAGCAGGAGGGCTGATTTGGGGCCCCCTCTGCCACTACCTAGGGCTGTGTCCTTTGTGCAGATGAGGAGGGGATTCCCTGAGTAGGGAGAGGAGCTATAAGAAACCTTGCGTGCCAACTTCCCGGGGGCCGCCACCAGGCCCTTCCCTTCCCCCAGCGCCTGCGCCCCCACGCTGGGGGGCGGGCCCAGGCGAGGGCCAACCCTTCTCCGGGGGCAAAGCCTGGAACGTGTGGACTGGGCACCCACCGCGGCTCAGCCGTGCACACGTGAGTGCACGCGTGCGCACACACGCATGGGACACTGTGCAGGACTGTGCATCCGTGGAGGGGCTGGTGGAGGGAGCACTGGGTCTTCTCTCCTCGGTACCTGTTCCCTTAATTCTCTGCCCCCTCGTCCGTCAGCTGTGCCGGAAATCGAGGTCCCAGTGCCCTGTGGCCACCCTCCCTGTTTGCCCCGTCTCTGCTTGGCGCTAACCCCAGGCGCGGCCGGGGCACCGAGCCCCGAAACCCCCCCTCTCGCCGGCCTCTTGGCCCTGCGGGTGGGCTTCCTCACAGAGGACCCTTTGGAGCTCAGGTGGGAGGGAGGCACACTGTCCTCACAGCACCGTCCTCACCACCCAAGGGGAAGAAACAGTTCTGTGGCGGGATTTCCTTTGCGGACATTGGACATCGGAGCACCTTTCTGTCTTGTGGCCGGCTTCTGGCTCGGCGTGTCCTGTTGTCTGGCTGGGATCGCAGGGTCCCTGCCAGACCAGCTGTCCCAGTAGCGGCCTGGGAGGCACACACCAGCTCCTGACCTGCAGGTTTTATGAGCTGGCGAGGGCTCAGGGTCCTGACCTCCCGTGCCCTCTTTCCAATCCATGCCTGCCTCTCTGTGGGGCTGGAGGGCGACCCTGGAGTCGGAGTCCCTTTGGGGCTGAGACATCGGTTCACGGCACATCCCCAGGGGTACCGTGTCCCCTCCAGGCCTCTGGCTGGGGGCGGGTTTGGGGAGGTGTGTGTGCTTGGGGGGACCGGTTGACACGGTGACCCCTCCCTCTCTCTGACTTGCTGGAGCAGGCCTCGGCCTGTGATTGCCTTCACACTCACCTCTTCGCTCCCAATCTCGGCACCGAGCTCCCCGCGACCACTGCAGCAGCTCGGGGGTGGGGGGCCCTTGTAGACATTTGCACAGAGCCCTTCCCACCCAGTGGCAGGAACAGCTGGATCAGGCTGTGCCTGCAGCCCACCCGCGAGGGGTCCCTGAGCCCTGGAGAGGCACTGTCCTCAACAACCCCCACAGCCTCCCATGTGCTCACTCCCAGCCCCATTCTGGCTCTAAGAATTCCCATCCCGAAGGGCACCCCTCGCCTTTCCCACCACACCCCTCAGTTCTGTTTGTGCAGGGCTATGGTGAGGAGCCACAGATGCCCCTAGGCCTCTGCTGGGCTGGTAGCCGGCGGCCAGGAAGAACTCTAGGACTCAGTTGCTGAGTGCCCTCCAAAAGGCTGGAGTGTCCCATCCCTGATGCAGCTCGAGGAAAGAGTGGGTTGTAGGCCCAGGAGTGGCCCCAGGCCTTCTCCCCCTGACTCCTGGGGCAGGGGGGTTATGGGTCCCCTTCCCCTCCCTCTCTCCATCCACATAAGCCTTCCCAAGGCCAAACACAGACTCAGTCATGAAAACTGCCCAGTAGCCGAGAAAACCGGTGCTGTTCCCTCCATGGTCTACAGGGTGATGCGAACCAGCTCCGGGAGGGCGCTTGGCCCCAGGGCACTCCCGGCCGGCCACAGGAGGGTGCCCTACAGCAGTAGCACATGGGCCCCCAGGGAGGCCCCCGGGGCAAGGAGGCCCAACAGGAGCAGACCGCCAACTGGCATCAAGAGAGCAGCCCTGCCCCAGTCCTCCACGTGTCCCCGCCGGAACCTGTGTTCTTAACCGCCGGTGGCACACCACACCTGGCCAGCATGCACACAAAACACTTAGTACTTGAACCAGGAGACACGCAGGGTCTCGGGGGACCTGGCTCAGCCCTGGGCCCGGGATCAGCTTGTCCCCAGTTCCTGCAGGAGCGACCTGGAGCCTCCTCGCCTCCAGCTGCCTTAACGACCCGCCGCCCCCACTGCAGCGGCCCGCCTGGCCCCAGTGTTCAGCAGAGCCCCCGGGCGGCCACAACCTGCTCTCCAAGGCTGGGACCCTGGCCTACACCAGACACAGGCTCTGGGGCCCCCAGCTTGCCTCCACCGGCCTGTTATTCCCCTTCCCTCAACCCCTGGTGCTACTCTGTGGTCCTCCCACCTCACTGCCGGCACCCACCCCGGGTGCTCCAGGAGCCTCTCCTCTGCAGGCGGGTCACGTGGGCCGCTTCCGCCCTGCAGGGGCAGGGAGACTTGTGGGGATCCCAGCCCGGCCCCCCTGCCAGCAGATTGCCCCACGGGCCCTCCACTCTCCTACCATGTCTTGCTTGGGGGCTTTCTTTTTCTTGCCCAGTCAAGCTAGGTGATAAGTCATGTGCCTTTCCTACTCAGGACCTGTTCCAGGTGGTTGTCTGGGCCACGGCCAGTCTCCACACCTGCTCCCTCTGTTATTTTTCAAACTCCTGAACAGATTGCATGGCATACATTTCAATAAAAGGTGTGAGCTAGCGCGTGGGCTCCAGGACTGCTTCGAGAAGCCGCTGGCGGGCTCTTGGACCGGGCGGCGTTCTCCACCCTCGTCCCGCTCCAACCCCATGGCGATCGGATCATTGCTCCCTCCCCTCCCTGTTACTGGTTCAGGAGCCCGGCGTGTGAGGAAGGAGGGAGAAGATGGGCTTGGCAGGCGCGCTCCATTCCGTCCCCAGTCCCGGGTGTTCAGCCTCTGATGGGCAGCGGAGCGCCCACTTTCCACTGGGGAAGCGAGGCTCCGGGAGGCACCCAGGGCCTGGCTGAGGTCTCCCAGCAAGACCGCAGTGGCGGCAGGATCTGGGGACTTTGCTGTCATTTGCCACATCACAGC